>VXBA01004864.1:96223-215011 GCA_013399895.1 Serilophus lunatus | reverse complement strand
GGGGGGGGGCTAGGTGGGTCCTTCTGTCCACAGGGGGCTTTTCCTCTGCAGAAAGAAAGTAAAAAACTTGGACAAGAAGCAAGGTCAAAGCTAACCTTGCAGTAAGTGACATTCAAATAGTATCAGCCAGGCTTCTTGTGCCTAAAGTAGGGTGAGGAGACTTCCAGTTTTGGCCAGATGAGGTGAAATGGGTTGGGTTTTTGTTTTTTTTTGTAAGACAAAGTTGTTTTGTAGCACAGGCTGCTCTCTGATGCTGCACCAGGACCCCAGGAAAGACCTGACAGAGATTTACCTATGAAAATTTCAAAACAAGTTTCTGAGAATAGGATTAAAGCAGAGGTAGCAAGTTCACACTGCTGGGCTGCCCATGGGATCAGTAGCTTTGCTATTCACTTCCATGGGACTGGGCTGCAAAGAGTTAATGAGATATATGCGCATGTATATGTATATTTCTGATTCAGTATTGTAAGCATTCAGGGGTGAGCAATTTTTCAGCTGGTGCAAAGTTGTGCTGTAATCCTGAGGGCTATCTTGAGTTTCACCAGCTAAAAACCTTCCTGGGAGCTGTGGGGACTTTGTGGCTGAAAAACCCGGAATCATCAGAAGAATATTCCATCTCTTAGCAATTAGCACTCATTGACCTGTCCTGAAAAACATCTTTTTCTAATAACTCTTGTCTGTGTTGTTAAGAGCTGGGCTGAAATGAGGATGTTTCCCCTGGAGCAAAGCACAACCCAGTAGAAGAACAGATTAGTTCAGCTTTTCCCCCCACTGCTTTCTGTTTCAGACACTGAACTGGAGTGTGATGCAAATTGTAAATCATTGTGCTGGGTTTGGCTGGGACAGAGCTAATTTTCTTTATAGTGTCCATTATGGGGCTATATTTGGGATTTGTGCTGGAAACGGTGTTGATAACAATGGGATGTTTTCATTATTGCAAAGCAGGATTTAATCCAAGTCATTTGTGCTCCTCACTCCACCAGTGAGGAGCTGGGAGAGGACACAGCCAGGACAGCTGACCCTGAGTGACCACAGGGATCATATCCCAGATTTTAGGGCATCATTCTCAGCATGTAGAGCTGGGGGGAAGGAGGAGGAAGGGGGAGACATTCTCAAGTCCCCGTTAGATGTTGCGGAGCCCTGCTGTCCTGGAGATGGCTGAACACCTGCCTGCCCATGGGCAGTGGGGAATGAACTCCTTGGTTTGCTTTACCTATTTAACTGTCTTTATCCCAACCCAGAGGTTTTCTTACTTTTACCCTCCCTCATATCATGGCAGGGGAGGGAGCCAGTGGCTTTGTGGGACTGAGTTACCCACGCAGAGGTTTCCTTGCCTTCGCTGAGAGTATCCTGCTCAATTTTGTTGTGTGTTTTTTCCCTTTAAAACTGAAAAAAAACCCACCTCACAACCACCCTCTCAGGAAGTACAGCTCAATTTAACAGATGTTTGGTCATTTATGACAAAGTCCTGGTTTACAAGATGGGGAACTGGTCTGGTTCTGGAACAAAAGCAACTGTATTACCTCCTCGATGCAAAACCCTGCCTGGGCTTGGGAAGAGGAAACATTGGAAATAACAACAGGTGAGACCTGACAGAAAAGACTTAATGGGTTTGCAGAACATGTCCAAACCCATTTGTTATTTATAACCATCTCTCTCAGCAGAGAGGAAACTTCAGGAATTATTTCTTTCGCTTGCTTTTTTGACTTCGTAGTTTTATATGAGGTCTTTGTGTTTCCACCACTGGATGTTTGCCCTGTGTGTGTTGGTGCTGTGCAGGAGCACATGGAGCAGGATGTGCTCCATCCTGTGTCTCTGCACATCCCTGTGCCCGTGAAAAAGGAAAGGAATAGCAGGATAATGTCCATGGACCCCCAAAGGCCATGGAAAGGAAGCCATCTCCAACAAACAAGGAGGTATTGATGCAGGAACAGCTGAATTTGGAGTCACCTCAAGGTGATACAGCCTTTGGGGACAGACTTTTTTAGTGACAGGACAAGGGGCAGTGGTTTGAAACTAAAAGAAGGTAGATTCAGACTAGATATAAGGAAGATTATTATTATGATGATGACGATGATGGGACACTGGCACAGGTTGCCCAGAGAGGTGATAGATGCTCCATCCCTGGAAACTTCCAAGGATGTTGGACAGGGCTTGGATCAACCTGGGGTAGTGGAAGGTGTCCCTGCCCATGGCAAGGGGCTGGACTGGATGACACTTAAATCTCCCTCCCAACCCAAACTGTTCTGTGATTCTCTGATCCTCATGCAGGGAGATGGACAGACTTCCCAACTACTGTATGACGTCTCTGGCTCTAAATCCAAAAGTCTCTTTACCACTTCTAGTGGAGTCCAACCTCAGCAGCAAATGGGGAGGTTCTGGGAGGTTGTGCACGTGCAGCCCTCACTACACCAACAGAGGGGGTTTGCCCCCTCCTCTAAAAAATAACTAAATAATAAATAACTAAACCTCTTCAAACTCAGAGTGTTTTCCCCATTTCCCTTTTGGTTGCTGGTAGTTTCAGTGCCTAGGCTGCAGTCTCCAGATAGTTAAGTCTTGCAGCCTGCTCTCTTGGCTCAGCACTCCCTGCTAATTTCAGGGAGATATTTTATGTTTAAACTGCACTTTGGTTTTGGTTTTGCCTTTACTTGTCAGAGTGTTTATAAGAGGTTGGGTGTGTGTCCCAAGTGCTTGTCAGCAAAAACAGCCTCCAGGAGATTTAACCCGAGGGATATGATCCATGCACACAAACTGAGCTCTAGATCATGGGCTCAGAAGTCATCACCTCCAGAGACACACAATTTAGCACCTGCTTTGCAGCTCAGTGGCCAGAGCAGAAACCTTGGGGCAGGTAGGTCTGGGTTGCACATTTTCGGTCCAATTCTTACCTCCACTCCAGGCTCAATAATTTCAGTGTAAAAAAGAACTCAAGCAGCACCTTTGTGTCCCCATCAGGTTCCAGTGGAGGCTGCAAAACCTTCAGAAGTGTTACCAGAGGCCACTGCTGGAAGCAGAGAGCAGATAAGTTGAGAAGGATGATTAGACATGTTTCTCTTTGCATAAGAAGCATAAAGAACCCTTTGGGTGGCTTATCTAAAGATGTGCTGAGTCCTTCATCATCTCAAGTCCCCAAGTCAAGACCAGATGCCTTTCTAAAATTAGTTACTGGCCGGCTGAGTGCTGGGATTCCCGGTAGGCATCTGAGTTTTGAACATGCAGTTGTAGCCTGGGAGAAAAGAAATCTGAATCTCAGCTTCACCTGTAGGTCAGGAGAAGATCCAAGAGAAATTTAAGGGAGCTCCTGAAGACTTTTCAAGAGCTAAACCTGAATGACTTGATTTGGCTTCATGGGAAGTTGATGGAGGTGCCCAGCTCTCACAAAGGACAAATATCTGACTGATATGTCTATGCCATTTCCAACTGGAAAAGGTTTTAATACTGAGTCACCTGTAAAATTGCCTCTTGGAGCAGCACAGCAACATCTGAGCCAGCATGATAACCAGAACATACTCTGGCCATGGCACAGCCTCATTTTCTAAGTAGAACCAATGAATGCATCTACCCCCTCCACCAGAAAATCCTCCAAAATCCGCAGTAAAAGTCCTCCAAAAGCTGCAGTAACAGGTGGTCACAAGGATGCCTTTTGTGGTGCTGCCAACAGCAGGGCCGAGTGCCCAAGCCCTCTCCAGGGGGACAGGGGTGTGTTTGCATGGTCACTGACCCCGGGAAGCACTGGGAAGCCTGGAAACACTGGGAACTGGTTCACATCTCCCTGGGTCACTGCGCAGGGGGATGAATGGTGCAGATGAAAGACAGAGGAGAGGGAAGCGGATGAGATGAGCCTTGCAAGTCTCTGCTTTGTAATGCAGATGGATCAAGGGAAGTTTCTGTTGCCCGGCCTCTGCCAGAGCAGTTCCTCCATGAGCAGGACCTGTGAGGGCAGACATGTCCAGCTGGGACCCTCTGGCAATGACACAAAGCAAGGGGCAGGTCCAGAGTCCCCACAGGAGAGATGCAAAGGGCAAATGGGACATAGGGGCACTGGGAGAGCCTGGAAAACTGGGAATAGATCCAAAATTGTTTCTAGGCACACCCAAGATGCAACCAGAACGCTGAGGAGACAGCAATGAGCACTGAGATATCTTAATCTCTGCCTTATCTCTTCTCCCAGAAATGCTCCCAACACATGAATTGCCCCAGCCCAACTCTCCCAGACCTGGGAGGAGTTGTGAAAGACAGGAAGCCACCACAGGCAGCAGAAACACGATTTCTTTTCAGGCTCACAGACCTACAGTGTCCATGGCACTGGTACAGCCCCTCAGTGAGGGTTGGATGGACTGGATGACTACCCTGTGTGAGGAATTAACACATTACAGCCCTGACCCCACTACTGCCTTAGCAACTTATTCACCTGCAGTTAATTCTTTACCAGGTCCAGTCATTAATGCTGTTATTTGTCTTTCCTGAACTGAACTGACTGACCTTTCATGGGATACAGGGATTTTGATACAAAAACCTGCTTAATATTAGCACATTTTTCAAGGCCTGCACGGGCCTTGACAAGATTATTTTTAACAGATGACACACGGCTATTTGAAAAGAAGATAAATGTTCCTTTGGCTGTGCAAAGCAGAGAAGAAATATTTCATTTGGGGTGATGGAGGGGAACAAAAGAAAAGGCTGCTCGGGAAAGGCAAACTGGAAAGTTAGCTGGCAGACCTTCATTTAGACATTTCTTTCACCCATGTGCAAGTCCCAGATCCCTAATCCCAGCACCAGGGGAGCTGTGTGGAAGTCTGGGGTTTGGCTAATGAACCAGAGCATAGAATCATAAAATCACAGCCTGGTTTGAACCACAGGAAGGCTTCATACCCCTGCCATGGGCAGGGACACCTCCCACTATCCCAGGTTGCTCCAACCTGGCCTTGGGCACTCCCAGGGATGGGGCAGCCACAGCTTCTCTGGGCAACCTGTGCCAGGGCCTCCCCACCCTCCCAGGGAAGAATTCTTTCTCAATATCCCATCTAACCCTGAAGCCATTCCCCCTTGTCCTGTCCCTCCATCCCTCGTCCCAAGTCCCTCTCCAGCAATTCTGGAGCCCCTTTAGGCTCTGAAAGGGGCTCCAAGGTCTCCCTGGATCCTTCCCTTCTCCAGCTGAACACCCCCAGCTCTCCCAGCCTGGCTCCAGAGCAGAGGGGCTCCAGAACTTGGATCAATGTAGTGACTCTTCTCTGGACTTGTTCCAACAGTTCCACACCTTTCTTATGCTGAGGGCCCCAAACTGCCCCCAGTGCTCCCGTACCAGAACATCATCTGAGCTGAGAAACCACCTCTGGATAAAGATGTCACACTTCCAAATCTGTGAGAAAAAAAGCAAGAGAGTTTCAATGAAAATTGCAAATCAAAGCACTGAAAATAAAGGTGCCCTTGTGCAGAGGTCATTCAGACTCCTCACAGCCACTGAGACATCTGTGGGGCATCACACAGAAACCCTCAAGTGCCAGCAATATCTTGGCACTATTTGTGCCAGAGCCGGGTCAGCTCTCCAGCTTTGCATCACTCCTATTGGTTCTGGGCTCTCTGCAATCTTGGCCCAGCTAAGCCTTGACTCACTGAAACAAAAAAAGGGCTCATGCCTAACTGAGAATTAACAGTACCATGAAAACATAATGCTTCTGCAGAGTTTGCAATTTACCCAGGCTTGGTACAGAGCAGTTGTGAACTGCAGGCACCAGAATGTGACCCTGTGAGTTCAAAGAAAAGACATTGGCAAAGCCACTTAATGTTTACAAGCCAAGGGATGGGTTTTGTGAAAATTTCACAGCACGAATCCATCCCCAGGCGTAGGAAATGTCAGGTTGAACTGCTCAAGTGTGGCTGAGTCCCATGCAGCTTAAAAAAAGTTTGTAGTGGAAAGGCAGAACAAACTGCTTGCTGTGTGTTATGCTCCATTGCCAAGGAACAGCCCGAGAGACCTCTGAATCTGGGCTCAAGTGCTGCAGGGCTCTGGGGGGCTGTCATATAAAGAAGGACAGCAGTCTGGCTCCTCATCTTGTGTGTGATAGATGGAGCAGTGCTCAGAAGGAAGAGGTGGTGGATTTTCCCTCTCTACCCAGTAAATCCACTCTTGCACTTACTAGCATGTTTTCAGAGATGTGCCAATTCCTCGAGGCCCCAAAGCTGGAGGAGCATGGCTGTGAGGGAAGGCTCTTCCTGATTTCCTTGCATTGCCCCTTTCTTGGCCCACCTCCCTTTCAGATGAGATTAAAGACCATAAAGCTCTGTGAAGCTACAAAGATGGTCAGACACTGGCAGTGCAAGACCTACAAGGAGAGCTTGAGGGAATTGTGCTTCTTTAAGGAGTGTTAACAGCAGCATCCAGCTTTTTGAGGAATAGCTGTAAAGATGGATAAAGCCTAAGCATTTTCTGTAGTGGTAATTAAAACAGGCCATAGAAGGTGCTATTCTTCTCTTTGTATGGATGAGATACTTCCAGATGCCCCTTTCTACCAGCATACCTTGAGCTGTGTGAACAATATTGGTCTGATTTTGTTTGGGTTTGAAAGTTAAGTGAACTTTTAATAGAGAAAACCAGAATTGTTTAGGTTGGAAAAGCCCTCAGAGATGATCGAATCCAACCATTCCCCCAGCATTTCAAGCCCACCACCAAGTGGAGGTGGTCCCCACATGCCACATACACATGGCTTTTAAATTCCTCCAGGGATGGTCTGGCAGGGCATTTTCAGGTCGAGGAGCATTGGGATCCAAGTGGTAACCTGGAGGTATTGAAGTTCAGGAGAACCCAAGGGATTAAAAGTCTTCCAAGCCCTGTGGGCTCCATTCCTGGTGGTAGAGAGGAGGTGAGATGCTTTGAGATGTCCCCTGTCCCAGCCCCATCTGGCCAGTGGCTTTCACATGACAGGAAGACAAGGACCAGCCAAAAATGCCTCTAGTTGGTCCTTAGAAATCTAGGACTGACACAGGGTGATAAATGGAACTTCACCAGCAGGATGTTGGTGAAGGGATAGACTGGGAAGCCCTGAAAGGCCACAGAGGTGCCATTTCCCCTCCCAGCACCACATCCCAGGTGAAACTCTCACCACAGCTTGAAAACAGCCCTTTACAAATGTCTGGCATGGGACCTCATGCTGCAAGACGAGATAAAAGAGCTGAATTTCTTTTTGTTATTATCCCTGCAAACCAGCCACAATAAATTATTCCAGTGGAGTGATTCGGTTTTCATGGAGCTTCCCTGCAGCTGTTCAGCTTGGCTGATGGGCCCAACCCCTCCTGAGTTGTTTTGTCAGATTTCCACCCAGATGGCAAAACCCCTTCTCTGAGGGAACTTGGGAAAACAAAAAAATGAGGTCGCCTTTTATTCTCTGCCCCTTTTGTGCTCCTTAACGTGCAAAAAGGCCATGCCTGGGGCAAAGGCTCCTTGCAAAATCTCTACTGGGCAGGAGGCAAAAAAAAAAAAAGAAACCAAAAGAGATGGAAATTAGAGAATGAATAAAATAGAAGTGGAATAATATTCAGAAAATTCCTGAAAACGTTATCAAAGTCTTTCCAGTTCAAGCCTGGCATTTATAGCTTTGGCAAAGTCACAGGCAAGGCAATTTTGGGTACTGCACTGAGGAGCAGAAGAATTACTGTAAATAATGACCCAGTGCAGACCACCATGGAGAGCCAGGTCAAATACCCAGCCTTTCCCTTTTCTTCCTCTCAGCTGTTTCTTATATTCCATTGCATCCCTGCCAATCATGCCAGGATGATGAATCTGAAGCAGCAGGCCCATAAATTCTGAGACTGGCTTAGAAATCAGGAGAATTAACTCTGGATTCTTTTTCATTGACTCCTTGGTTTTGGCACATTCAGACACACTCAGGACATATATTCCAGCTTTTTCAACACCCATGAGGGCTAAAATAAACTTGGGGCTTTTTCCCCAAGGAGGGAGAAGTGAAATCCCAAATACACAGCTCCTGGAACTGGGACTTTGAGAAAAAACAGTCATGACTTGCACAATTAAGTCACAAGAGTTGGCAACTCTTTGGACTTCAAGTTTCGTTGTTCTGCTGTCATGAACTTACAATAGCTCATGTGGTCTTGTTGGAAAGGAAAAAAGGGAAAGACAAATGAAATATGGAGGTGCTTTCCCCCACCATGAGCATCCTATTGCTCTGCTTCTGGACTGTTTTGCAAGTAGCTTCTTCTTCTGGCTTGATTTGGTGTTGGAGGGCTCTGGAACAGTGTTGTTTAGAAGATAGAGGATCAGTTGGTCATGTCCCTGCTCAGGTGTGGTGGGTGATAGTGGATTGGAGCATCCAAGCTGCTCTTATTCCTTCAGGTCACTTGGAATCATTTTTTTTGGAAAAGCCCTCTGAGATCATGGAATGCAACCCTTCCCCAGCACTGCCAAGGTCACCACTAACCCATGTCCCCAAGTACCACCTCCACAGGGCTTTTAAACCCCTCCAGGGATGGGGACTCCACCATTGCCTTGATCATCCTGTTATGATGCCTGGTACTCTTGATACTTCCTCCTTTTCTGTGCTAGGATATTGCCCTTGATTTGGAAGGAGAATGGACAGCACTGGGCTCTGGCCTCAATTGCATCATCTGGGTTAAATAAAACAATGCTCCTAAAAGGCTCAAGTCGTGCTCCCATGACATTCCATGCACAGTGGAATTTCCACCAGATGACGAGATGGCTCAGCAACACCAAAGGCCCAGAGCCAATCAATATTAACTCACCTCCACTTCCATAAATGCACTCGACTTCAGTGGAAAACAAGAGCTGAAATATCTTCCTGGAAATGGGCCAAAATGGCTATTTTATCCTGATCCCCTAGTGCTTGCTTGTCCCTGTAGAACTATAGGATTGCTGAGGGGTGGAGCGGAGGAGACGACACATTTTCTTGTCACTGATGGAAAAAAAAATTATTTTAACTGGGCACAGAGAAAAAGAAAACTCTTTTCCCCCTGCGGTAACAATAAAAAGTTCTCTGGCATTTCCTGCTTGATTCTACAACATCAGTGGGGCTCTGTGGGTTCATAACCCGACAGCCTTTGGCGTCGTGCAGGTTCTGTGGATCTTTTCCAGGTTTTTGCTACCACAAAGAGTCAGATCCCCGACCCAGCTTCAAGGATGGTGATTAAGGAAACCATTTCCTAGAAGGGAATGTATATTTTACACCTTTCTTGCTGTAACTGAGCAGATCAGCTAATTCCCCCACCTGGTTCATGTTCATTGCTGATCATACCTGGCTCTGAGCAGCTGGTGCATAAGTAGCTGATCAATGTAAGTTCTTGTTACTTGAACTAATGTTTCTTTATGCAATGAGGGTCCCTAATATGTTGCATGTGGTTTCCATTTGGGGCTTTTTGGGATCTTTTCCAGGAAGTTTCAGGTCATTACCTCAAACCTTCCTCAGCTGAAAAGGATTGAGGTAATAACCCACAATATCCTGGGGCAGGGGGAGGGAAGGAGAGAGAAAAAGAAAGAAAAAAAAACTTCTATAATGCATTGAAGACAAGAGAATGAAAATTGCATGCAGGATAGATAGAAGGAATGTGGCCTTTGGCCCTCCAGCAAAGGTGTTATAAAATGTGCTGGATTGAAGCAATATGTCAAAATGCAAACTCTTGGGCAGGGAAAGGAGGCTGCACAAACCCCAAACCACTGGGACCACCACAAAGTGGTGGGGCTGATCCCCAGCCCCTGATCGACTTTCACCTCACAGAGCTGAGCTCTTAATTAGTTAAGAGGTTTCCTTAGAGTGATGGCTGGCTTTTCAGGATGAAAGAGAAAGTGCCATGTGTTGAGAAACCTCTTTAAAAGCTTCCAGAGTGAGAAAGATCCTAAGGAGTCACTGATGAAGGAATGTCAGGTTTAGGTTTAAATCGAAGTAATGGGGCTTTATTCTCCATTTCTGTACCACGCTCTTCTGTCCACTGCTTTTTCCTCTGCCCATCTGAAAATTGTCTTGGCTGCAGAAATGAGCATCTATGTCCACTTTGTGATTTTTGTTGGGAGCCAGAGCAAGAGGGGTATGTGTGTATTTACAGACCCAACACAGCAAAATGACTTAAAAAATGGGCTTTTCCAAGGTTCTGGGCATTGCCTCCTGCGGTTTGGGGTGCTCAGCAGTTTAAATGACCAGCAATGAGTGTCTCAGATGCCCTGGGTTATTTTGTGAAGCTTTACCTTAAAAAATACCTGCAAAGCCTTTTGAAATAAATCCATAATGATAGAGAATGGAGCCTCCCAAAATGGAAAACTCTAGGTGGAAAAGGCCACATCAAAGGAGCTTTGGAAGTGGCTTAAACTGCTGATTCTGTCAAAGGGTAGAAGGAGGTCTTTGCTTTTGTTGTCCTGTTTTCTTGTTGGCAGCCTGATGGAGTGAAAATGATTCCCTTCACTTCAAAGGATCACTCAGCTGGTTGGATGTGGAGGGACATGGCAGGGGTTGGTAAATCTTCTCCCCTCTCCCCCAACCAAAGAAGGGAAAATTCAGTTTGCAGCCCTTTGCCTCTGTTTTTGTAAAGCAAAACAGCACATAAAGCCAAGCTCTGTTCTCTCACCTGTGTCTCTGAAGTGATGGGAAGCAGCACATGGGTCTCTAAAGCACTCAGGATCCCCACATTTACAGAGATGACTCTGCTTTCTCCACTCCCCATCCACAACATCTTTACAGATAATATGTTTTCATCTTAGAGCTTTCTAAGGCTTGAGACAAAAGGACATGCCTTGTATCCAAGGCCAGCATGTATTCTCCTTCCACTTCTCATTCCTCCTGTATTTCAAGGTGCTGGTGTCATCACCTGCCAGTGTTATCCAGCACGGCCATCCAAGAAATCATGATCCCATCCTGGGAAGCAATGAAATCAACACAAGATTCAGGAGGTGTTTCTGGGACAAGACACACCTTGATTTTTCTTTATTTTCTGGTTTCTGTGAAGCATCAACTGAGTGCAGGCTGTGATCATGTGTATCCATTTCTGTTTGAGTGATGAGTGATTCCCACAACCCTTTTCACTGATGACACTTCCAGAAGATGCTTTTATTAACAGGAAATCTTTTAAATCACTCCTGGCTTCCCATTTCAGGCTTCTTCCCCCAGAAATGTTTTCCCTTTAAAGGCAAGTTGGAATTTCAGGATTTCTCTCCACTTGTTTATCCTGTGCTCCAGAAACACTGTAGAACAGCACTACAGTAATATATAAAGGATTTACTGAAAACAGCTAAAATAATTTCCCAGATTGTGTATTGGGCTTTGTAGATTTGGAAAAAAAATCTGCATTTTGGAGCAAAGGAGAAGGTTTTTCTGTTGTGTGATGCAATTTGAAGCCTCTCTCTCTCTCTCTCTGGTTCTGGACACCCTTTCAGCATTTGTAATCAAATCCACACGCCTTGGACTAATATCTGAAAGCAGGAACATGCCAAAAAGCCTGCAGACAGACTAGTTTCAGATTAATAAAGAGTTTGAGACCATAGTGTAACTCCAGGAGGGACTATTAGCTCATCTGACCTGTATATTGCAGGCTATTTAATGTCACCCACTTACCTGTATGTTAATCCCAGTAATCTGTGTTTGACTGCAGCTCATCCTGAGTAAAGAAATCTGCCTGTTTTCAAAGACACAAGAGAGATCTTGCACTTCCTTTCATTGTTTTCCCAAGCACTCACTGCACACACTTCCATGCTTTGTAATCTGAATTTGTCGTGCCTTGTCTCTGAAACATCTGCTCATGTTTGCTTTGCTCTTTCTCCGTTCTCTGGCAATTTATTCCCTTCTACCCAAGGTGGTAATCAAGTCAAAATTCACTTTATCTCTAGCTGGCTAAACAGGATAATTATTTCAGTTTCTTTCTCCTCCTTTTTCAGCATCACAACAAGCATAAATTCCTCACTGACTTCAACCATCTCTAGAAATCAGGTATCAAAATCTGAGTTATCCAGATCCTTTTTGGACAACAGGTTCAGCTGGAAATGGGATTCATGTTGTCTGCTGTGGGTGTCTCTCTTTAGCTGTGCAGGGCAAAACATTTGCCGGCTGTGTGACTGAAATCTGTTTGGTTAAATCCCACTCCTGAGGCTTGGAGAAATTCCCTGACAAAAAGCATGTCATGAAGAAATTGCTTTGTAGTGGGAGATTGAACCCATCAACCTGCTCAGGTACATTACAGTGGTTCTGGTGATGATCCTAAAAATTGGATGCTCA
The DNA here is from genome assembly GCA_013399895.1 of Serilophus lunatus. NCBI lineage: Eukaryota > Metazoa > Chordata > Aves > Passeriformes > Eurylaimidae > Serilophus > Serilophus lunatus. The sequence goes on along the minus strand of VXBA01004864.1, from coordinate 202,787 downwards.
AGAAAGAAAAATCTGCAAAGCTCAGAAAAAAAGCCATCCCTCCATTCTTGCTCTCCAGCAGCCTTCTCATTTCTCAGATAGAAAGGAACAAAGCTGATCCAGAGATGGGCAGCCTTTTTTTTATCCCATAAATTACTTCTAAGGTAACTGAATAATATTAAAAATAATATTTTAAAAAGGAAATAACCTCTTCTCCAGTTTTTCACTCCTCTTCCTCCTCTGCACCATTTTCTAATTTTCTTGACAAACCAGAAAGTATCACAAAGGTTCATTCTCCTTCTGTTGAAACCCCAGGAGTTGTTCAGACGCCTAAAATCAGTCCTAAATCTGATATATCTGGCACCACAAGCCCCAGAAGGGCCTCAATGGGGCCCAGTGAGTCCTTTCCTCATGAAAAAGGCAGCTTTGAGATGAAGCAATGCTTGAGGACTTGTGGTCTCCTTGCCCAGGAAGGGCTTTGTGAAGAGAAACACTTGAGGGCGGGGGAGGAGGAACATCTTCCTAATGAACTCCTCCAGGAATTAGAGCCCAAACCTCACGTACTGGGAGCTACCCAGAGGTTTTGGTGCATTGTGAGGATCCCCTGCTGACATCTAACCTGTGCAAAAAGAAGTGAGGCTTTCCAAACTCAGGATCCCAAAAACCAAGCCTTCTGGGGTATGGCCAGCACATGATCTCAGGTCGAATCATCCTTCAGTTTTCCCTTTGCAATCTCAGGGCTTTGCAAGGACATCTCTTAAGGTTCCCTCCACATTGAGAGGCTCCATCCATCTGCCTTCACTCATCCTAAAATGCTCTTAAACAATGTGTTTCCCTTAGTGGTCTGTGTAGCACAGGATTATTTCCTCCTTCGTGTGTTTCTGGGCTTTCCCTGGTGTCTCTCTTTTATTTGTTTATTGAATTATCCTTTGAACTTGCTCCTGCTTCTTCTCAGAGACCTCCAAATTATTCTTCCTATGCTAATCTTCACCTTCCTTTCAGGCCCCACATTGGCCTGTGCTGCCCTTTTATCCTGCGGGGACTTCACAACGATGAATTTAAACTGCAAACTCTTCCAACTATTTCCAGTTTTCATCAGTAAAATTCTCTGTGCATTCTAAGATCACAATCACGATTCCTCTGGGCGTTTTACATTCCCTCTGAGTCAGCTGAGCAGAGGTCAAGAACATTTACTGTTGCCTCTTCCAGCATTTCATTCCTCCCGTGCCTTGCAAATCCAGCAGTGGTGTGATTCCTCTTTGTCCAAGATGCTCTGCCTTCAGATGTTACTTTTGCTCTTGTCTCCAGCTTTAGATCAGACCTTGGCCATCACCCAAGTGGCACAAAGCTTGTCCTTCTCCACACCCTTGTTGGGAATCAGCACCTTCTTCTACTCTCTTCTGAGTTCTAATTGATTTAATTTGTTCAACTTCCAGTCTCCTCTTACACTACCTGTCATCTGAGTGCCATTTTTTTATGACTACAGTCCCAAAGAAGATCAGAAATGGGCCATAAACCATCACTTCTGGCACTTTGGTCCTTCCTTCAGCCCAAGGACTTGGCAATCAATAAATTTAAGCTTCAGCATGTCCTGTCCAGTTATGTCAAGTAGAGTTTGCTGCAACATGAACTGACTTTCTGCTGTGGATGTGTCAACCCTATGTGCTATAACAGGAACTGGCAGAAATTATCTGCATCACTTTTACTGATGCATTGGTCAGAAATCCCTGCTAGGACACATCCATAAGGATATTTTGCAATCCTGGGCTGATCTGTTGCACTCAATATCTTCCAGTGACTTGGTGCCACTACAAAGCAGAATTATGGCAACAAAAGAGAAATGTGGCATGTCAGTCACTGGTGCAGAACTTCACGGGACAGCAGGGAAAAATCTACCTTTGTGGGACAATTTATCACAGCCAGGACTGCAAGGGCCTCCTTGGAAGCAAAGTTCTGGGTACAGTTTGCAGCCAAAATTCTCCTCACCCTGCTGTGGGTGGTGCCAACCTCCATCCCATGTCTGGCAGTCACAGTCCCACATAAAAAAACCCTGAGCCACAAATCCTCACTGTTGATAAAAACCCCAAACAAACAAAGCAACAAATCAAAGGAAAGAATTGCCTGGAACATCTAAAATGCAGGATCTTAGTCTTCTGATGAAACTAAAATTTCCAGCCTTGGAAAAATCCGACAGAAACAGAAAAATTCCTCTAGCCTTTGCAGAAATATGTTCCCTTTTGCCAGTAAAAGCCATTCCTTTTGTAGCACCATTTGGATAATTTGCCTCTACATCTTGTTCATCTGTCACCTCATAGGCTTCAGATTTTTTTGTGTTTTCATCACTGGTCTGTATATAAGAAAATGAGTGGGGGGAGAAAAAGGAGGCACAGATTTTGGCTGGAATCCCTGCCTGGAATGAATATAAAACTTTGTTTTATTTAAGTGATCTGGTTGTGTGTGAGAGAGAGAGTAGAGAGAGACAGAGAGAGAGAGGGAAGGGAAACAAATAAAGATAGTTTTTTCAAAAGTGAGTGTGAAAGAAATTCCCCAGAGAAACAAATAAAGGACTTTTTTATTGCTAATAACACATGTTCTGGCATGAGCTTTTCACGTTGTTAACCCACCTTGAAGCAAGTGAGTTTAGTTGTTGGTTTGGGTTTGCTTGTTGGGGTTTTTTTTAAATCTTCCTTCTGGCTTTTTTTTACAGTAAGGGGGAAAATGGTTAAATGCCACATATCACACACAGACACCCCCCCAAATCCCATCTCTCTTCTTGCACATTTGTGAATAATGGGGTGAAAGGGTGATTTCATTCCTTCCCCTCATTTCAGAACTAAACCTCCCTGATGTACTGGAGTGACTCTGTCCCAGCTGATGCCTGTAGAGTTAGGCTGGACTAACAGGACTGATGGTTTAAGCAGCTGTCACATCTTGGTCTTTGCCATTCACTTGACCTGGGTGGATCTGATTGCAAATGGAATTTCATGAAAGAGGGGGGAAAAAATTGCAAAGGAAATAAAAAGGAAAGGTCAAACACATTCTGGCATTAACTTTGCTCCCCACTCATGTCTTTCAACAGGTCATACATAATACACCAGTTCAGGACAGGAATGTACATAAACCTACACTTGGAGCACACCTTTGGCCAGGGAAGGACCAGGGCCTTTAATCACAGAATAGTTTAGGTGGGAAAGAACCTTTAAATGTCATCCAGTTCCACCCTCTGCCCTGGGCAGGGACACCTTCCACTACACCAGTTGGTCCAGCTTGGCCTTGGACACTCCCAGGGATGGGGCAGCCACAGCTTCTCTGGGCAACCTGTGCCAGGGCCTCCCCACCCTCACAGGGAAGGATTTCTTCACAATATCCCATCTCATCCATGTCCTCTGTTGTGTGAAGCCATTCCCCCTTGTCCTACCACTCCAAAGTCCCTCTCCAGCTCCCTTGTGACCCCATTTAAATACTGGAAGGCTTTTAGAAGTCCTCTATCCTGTGGCTGAATGTTTTCCTCAACATGGCCCTATTTTGAGGCAGGTGGGATGTATGGGAGTGTGGGAAGCTGAGGGCCCCCACATACAGCCAGATGGATCTCCAATATTTTAAAAAAGAAATTAAAATATAAAAGAATAATATAAAGATATGTATTTTCAATATTAAAAAAAACCTTAAAAATCCACCTCACTCTTTGTGATACAGTTTTCAGAATTACAGCTCTGAAAAGTAATTCTCTCTGCAGATTGATGACTAATTGTTAAAAAAAAAAGGAAAAAAAAAACAGAGAGAAAGCTTCTTGGTTTAGTGTTCACCACTTTTTAAAAGAGCAGTCTTTGAACAGGGCACTACCCAGCCCTTCCCACAACAGAGATAAGCCAGATCTACTCCTAAAGCAATCCTTACAAGTCAGGTTGTAAATCTGACTTTCCTTCCCATCTCCCTGTCTCCATGGCCATGTCATTGGAAGCATCACTGCTTCTCACTGGTGACCCCAGGTCTCAAATCCACCTCCCAGCCCACTTTTCCATCTGCTGACCATCTCCTTTCTGGACATATAGATGCCTCTAAATACTCTATAAGGTGGCAGAGTAGGTTCTGCTTTCATCTGGGAGCAGCTCCTGCCCTGTTTTTGCCAGGACTGAGCACATCAAGTCTCACCCAGAGGGATGTGGTCACCTGTCTCCCAGTCCATGTCCTCTGGAGCACCTTGGCAGCAGGGTGAGCAGAGTGCCAGGCTGGGGACAGTGTCCTGGTTTGGGTAAGCCAAGACTGTGCCTGTGCCTTTAACCATTTACCCCAAAACCAGGTGAGCTCCAGGAGCTTCATATTCATTTCTCAAAGCAAGAAGGTTCATATAAACAGAAAAGCTTCAGTGCTTTTCTACCCAAACCAGTCCCACCCAAGCCTTTCTGAGCCTTCTCCTTTCCTACTTCACAGCCTTCAGCCCCACTTTTCCCAGGCCCACAGGGATTTCCCCAAGCAGGAGCTGCCAAACCAGGACGGTGTCTCTGTGATGATGACAAACATCTGGGAGAGCAGTAAGGGAAAAGGCTGCCAAATTCTCCCTCTGGTGAGTTGAGTGAGACTTGGCCTCTTCCCTGTGATAACCCAGAGCGTTCTGTGGGTGCTGAAAGGGACAGCAGACACTCAGACAATCCCCTGTCCTCCCTTCTCCCAGAGGTGCTCAAACACTCAACACTCTGTTTCTGATGGAGGTTGAAATCAGAGAAAAGCTGAGCCCAGAGTTGTCCAGATCACTCGACTGTCCCTGTCACACAACATGAGACCAAGCTGACAGACAAAGTGCTGCTTCTTTAGGTACTGGGAAAGTCTCTTAAAGCAAAATCCATAGGTTAGCCTTAAAAATTGTTAAAACACTTCCAGAAATCTAGTGTGTCCAGACGCAAGAGTTTGGTGTGGCTTTTTCAGGGTTATAGCACAGTCATTACTCGTTGCCTCAAAACCTTGTTATTTTGAGGCCCACAAATCACTGTTTTCTGCCCATCCAGGGGGAAATCATGTGTGTGTGAGGAAGCTTCTCTGTTTTGGTGGATCCTTCAGCACCTGCCATCAGGTAAATTGTACAAATGGGCCACAGATCATGTTGTCAATTGTCTCAGGTAGTGGCCATCCATGGCTCAGGGTTAGTCCTTCTGTACCAAACTACACCCTGAGTTCACAGCACCAAACCAAGCTGCCTTTCTTCTTTCTGAAGTGTTCATGTCTCTTTTCTCCTGTTGCAGCTGCAAAATCAAGTGTGGTAACCCAAGCAAGTCTTAAGATCTCACATGCAGCTCCTCTCTGTGATCCCATGGGAAAGGCAAGCAATCCTCTATTATTAGGGAAGAAACTGAGGCACAGAAGGTAAAGAAAACCAAACCAAACGAATTCTTGGAAATACTCTGAGGTACTTCGTTCCTGTTACTTCATTGCAGAGAGGCCAAAACAAATGAAACCTGCTGGTTACTCAGCTCCTTTGAAGTTGAAGCCATGTCATTGTGGGCGCCTCCATCTGAAGCTGCCAGCTTTGTACAGCTTTGTTTTGCTGACACATCCAGGGCTAAGCAGGGAGCTGTCAGAGCTGGCAGAAGTTCCTGACTCCCAGCATCTTCCTGCAGCTATTCCCCAGCCAAAGCAGCACATTCCCAGCTCCATCCCTTGGCAAGGCAACAGGAATGGCTTGTAAAGCTGAACCCTGTGTCTGGGCTCACCCACCCATGGACTGAGCACTGACTCGCACACACACTTTGACAACTTTTCTAAGCATCTCCAGTTGAAGACACTGGTGAAAGTGAAACTCAATCCAAAGCAGATGCTGATCATAACAAAATTCCCCCAGGTGGTATTATCTCACCTCACAGCCAGTAGCTTTTATTTGTTGGTGGTGCTCTGATGTTCTTCTCCTTTCCTCCCTTTTCCCTGCAGATCCATAACTGTGTCTTGTCCCTGTTTTCTCTTAGATGGAAGCCAGTTACCTGACTCCAGACACAAAACATGTATTTCCATCCTCACCTTTTGCCTTGCCTGTGGTGATCCTGCAGCCGTTTGGCTACTGCATTTGCTCATCTCCTTACACAACAGTGACACAACCACCATGAAAAAAACTAATAAATGTCTGAAGGACAGGACTGCAGAACTCTAGAAACTCTTGGAGCAAATACAGGGGAGATTTGGGGCGTTGTATCGGTGACTTTGAGATGCATTTGGCAAGCCTTTTAAGGCTACTTACCAGTGCACTTGAACTTTGGCTTTCTTCCTCCCTTTGTGTCTCCCAGGTATAGATATCACCTCATAAACATCTCACACCACTGCAAGTTTTCTTTTCATACAGCAAAACACCCGGAGGACACGTGTGACCTCACACCTCCATTTCTGCAGGGATATCCGTGCAATCAAGATTTTGTGCAGACCAAAGCACACGTCAAGATAGCACTTAATGAAGTGCAGCAGATACACCATCCCAAAGGCAGCACACCTGACCCTCTTATTATCCACAGTTTGGTCCCAACAAATGAACATTTTGGTCACTCCAACCGGGAGAAGAGAAGGACCCAGGGAGACCTTAGAGCCCCTGCCAGTGCCTAAAAGGGCTCCAGGAGAGCTGGAGAGGGACTTTGGACAAGACAGGAGTGGCAGGATAAGGGGGAATGGCTTCCCACTGCCAGAGGGTTAGATGGAATACTGGGAATTAATTCTTCCCTTAAAGACTGGGGAGGCCCTGGCACAGGTTGCCCAGAGAAGCTGGGGCTGCCCCATTCCTGGAAGTGTCTAAGGCCAGGTTGGAGCCACGTGGGATAGTGGGAGGTGTCCCTGCCCAGGGCAGAGGGTGGAATGTGATGAGCTTTAATGTTCCTTCCTATCCAAACCATTCTGTGATTCTACAGTGTCTCCAGCCATCTCAAATCTTGTGCTTTCCCTGAATGTTTTCAAACTAGACCTTGAAAAAGTCATGGTATCATCCTCTGGTCGAAACATGAGATGGTCCTTCTAACATAAAGAAGTAGGGAAATCTCTTTTCTCTCCACAAACAGTGATTTCATGAGATCCTTTTAATTTGGGCAATTGTTGGGAGCTGTGGAGTTCTTCTGGCTAAAGACCATCTGCTCTTCCATGCAATTCTGGGAGGGTATAGCAGGTTAAGAAGAGGAGACTCACTTGAACCAGTCCTGTACTTAAGAGAAGTGGTCTTCTGGACCAGCTTAAGATGGCAATGGGAATTATTTGTATTTTGTGCAGAGCAGAGGATGTCTCAGGGCCCATGGGTGTTGCACTTTATGAGGTTGCTTATGTAGAAACCAGGGCAAGAGGAAGTTGTTGGTCAATAACCAGTTTGTAGGAAGTGGGAGGTGTAATTTCCATCTAAAACTTCCTGCAAGGAAACCCAGACCAACAAGTGGGGAGAAGGGCACATCACCTTCTGCCAGTATCAAAAGCTGATTAATTTATTGAATGCTAAGATATCCCACTTGACATGAGACCTTCCTTTGTCTTATCTGCAGATTCAGAATCTAGCAATGGGGCCTTTTTCTCTCACAGGGTTGGTGCAATGGAGGGGTCACAACTCCCAGGTGATGGCCAGAGGTGTTGATTGAAGAGGCACAGCCAGAGATCAGTGCCAGGAATTTATCTGACAAGATTTGTCCTCAAAATTTCACCTGCCAGACCTCTGCACTTTCCAAAATTACTGATGATTTGACATTTTTGCAGTTGGGTTGTTAATTATTTTCTCCAAACAACAAAAGGTGGAAGCAAGTTCGGCCCTGAGGCTTCTTCCACCAGAGTAAAACTTGTTCCCCAGGAATTAAAACATGCAGAGGAGGCTGACTGGTAAAAACTGGAAAATCCCAGGAGGACCCTTCCAACCCCACTGAAGTCAAATAGCAATTTCTTCATTCTACACACTTTTCTGTTCCTTTCATATTTTCTTTTGGAGGAAAAGACAAATAAACAAAAAAATCCCCTTTGAAGTGTGATTGATGGACCCTTTCCTTCGCAGTTCTGAGACTTTAACCATATTTTGAAACTTTCCATGAAAAAAATGTTTTTTCAAATTGACACCTTCTAGACTACCAAGTACAGCATGGAAAAGAAAAAGGCAAATATTCCCTGTGTCACTTTGCAATATTTGTGTCCCATTTTTCAGCTCCCAAGGGGAATGCAGGCGGATCACCAGCAGTTTGAGTGTGGCCAGTTTTCAGGTGCCTTCAAGTCCATTTTTATTCCATTTCCACATTGTTTTCTACAGCTTCTCACAGGCTGATTTAGTGAGGCCACAAACATAAGCCCTGAAATTGCAAAGAGTGAAGAAAGAATCACTGACATACATGGAAAAATAACAGGAATGTTATACATGCCTGGTTTTAGGGTCTTTAAATAGTACAGAAACCCCTCTGCCTTTCAGTGAACACATGGAAAGTTGTGATCTTGTGCTCCCCTTGCCATGGATGCTTTTCCCCATCCCTTCCCCAACAGTCCCCTGGGACCACCACAGCCAAATGTTGTTGCAGGGATTAAGATTCCTGAAAAATACCTTGGGAAAAGAAGTTTTTGTTTAAATTGCTTGCCTTGGCCTGGTACAACAACCGGAACTGCTTAATCTGGGGAAGGAGATGGTGAGGTCCCTTCTCCCCAAGGTGGTGACAACTTGTGGTAGCTCCTCACTGAAATGTGGCCTTAAAACCTCCTGGGATATGAAGGACTCCATCCCCCTGATCTTGCAGGACAGCACAGAGGAAGGATCAGGTGGTTCAGACCTTTAAGCAGGAGCTCCCAGGGCACTCTCTGGAGTGGGACAACTTCCACACGGATCAAAACTTTTTCTATGGGATCCATCCTGCTCCACTGGGAGGGAGGCAGGCAGCTGCTCCAGGATTCTTCTGGAGTTTTTGGGAAGACAGATCCTTCCAAAGGGCTGAGAGCTCATATACTGCATGCAAAGGAGGAATGATTTATTCCCATGTACAGTGCAGTTATCCTAAAAAGGATTGCACCTGTCCTGGTCAAAAAAAAAAAAAAAAAAAATCTCTGCTTATGGGTTTGTTACATGAAGGAAAAAACATACCAGGGGAATCCAGCAGAAAGATGCCATAATCGTGTAAATATATACAGAAATATATATAGAAAATACACATCAATAAGAAATAACAGAACAAGTCTCCATGGCCAGCAAGCCTGTGATAATTCAGAGCAGTCACTTCTCTCCCATACCCCACTGCCCCCACAATTTGCTAAAGCCCCAGTGGTCAATATTCACTGCAAACTGCACAGCTGGATAAACTCAGGGATCAGGCAGGTTTTTCCTATTTCTGATGGGAATCCTGCCTGAACTCCAGCCTGCCTGGGTAGCCCTGGGAGAAATTAGCTGATTAAAAATGTCCAGAAGGGAAGCTGCAAGTGGGAAGAGCTTTCTTCTTCTAACATGCACTGAATTATCACAAGGCACTGCATGGCCAGAAGAGTCCATTAAGGCATCTCCTTCCTCCCACTCATTGTCTGCTCCAGGTTTAATATACTCTGAGCTGGGGGGAGTGGTGTGTCTCCAGCCACTGTCCCCAGGCTGGGTCAACACTAAGTTCTTTCTGCTTTGAGGCTTTAGAATTTGCCTAAAACTTAACTCCTAAAGTATTAGAGCAAAGATCTGTCGTGCTCTGCTGGCAAGAACCTCCACTGGCACTTTGAGGGGATCAATTGTGGGGAAATTCATCTTGCCTGTGCCTGCAGACACCTCCATCTGAGCTGCAGATCCTGCACTCCCCAGACATCAGAGCCAAGAGAGGAAAACAGGCACTTGTGAGATGCAATTCATCTCAGCCTCATGTGGACATTTCTGGTAGGTCAGGACCATGCTCTGCTTCTCTTCACTGCCTCCAAAGGCAGCCTGTGGTGACGAGCTCACATGGAGGCCTCTTTCATGTGGATGCCTGTGTTAGGTGAGATTAATTTTACCCTCTGAGTCAGCTTGTGTGCAAGTCAGACACCCGGTTCTGTGTCAGAGCTCTGATTTTGGAGCACTGCAAGCCGCCAATTTTTTTCTTTGTCCCTCTCTTGCAGCAGCTGCAGAAGGGATCTGACTGAGATCCTTGATAGCATCAGGCTTTGGCAACTCATCCCTGCTTTCCTGGTCCCTTCACCACTGGCTTGTCCTGTAGTAAAAGATGTATTTTCTTTCCCCTAGGCTTTTGTTTGCTGCCATTGGAGTTCCAAGGTGGATTAGTAGCATTGAGTACAGCGTGTTTTCCCTGTCACTTGTTTTGTTTTCACATTGGATGCAATGACATCTAAAACTGAGTTCAAATCCATAACCATTAGCTGAACACTCATTGATGCTACAGAAAAAAAATCAATGTTGCAGGAAGGAGCTGCCTGTCTTGGTGCTGAGAGTGCACGGACTCCACTGGAACAACCAACATCAGAGAAGTGTTTGCCCATGGAGATTTGGGAATTCTCTGGGAATAGAGAAATTCCCTGTTACAGGACTGGTGGGACGGCTCAGCCATTGAAGTCAGTGCTTGTCATGCCATGAAGACCTTTATTTTTGCCATATAAACACTGTGACAGGTTCTATAACAGCCCAGTGCCTAATCCACCTACAGTAAAAGAAACAAAAGGGACAGAGAACTTTCAGCTTGGAATCTTTCTGAGAGGAGGACTGCCTGCTACAGGAGTCTGTGTAAGGCTCAGCCTATCTGTGGTCATATCTCTGGGTTACCTGGGGCTACTGTGACATAAATGACACCCTCTGTATTGACAAACAGCTAAGAAGTTCCCTAGATCCCAAGTTTGCTTGAGCTGTATCCCAGCTCAGGAATCATCCCACAGGTGAGCTCCCCTTCCAGTCACATGTGGTCCCACACCAGCGACTCACAGAGTTTCTTACACATGAAAATGATATTAGGAAAGCATTTAGTGTAAGCTTTGCTTCATTTAGTGGAAATTAGAAGCTGGGAGCAACAAGGAGGAGCCAGCACTTTGGAAAGAGCCAGCACTGTACAGACCACCAGCAAGTGCTCCACGCACCTCGGTTTGGGAAGGGATGAGCCAGATGGAAATCATTATTTTGTTTTGAACAAAATACCATCTGGGGCCAACATTTGCTGTCTGTTCCTTGTGAGTAAATCCAGAGAAACTCCATCATGTTCCTTAATAACCAGTCCTGGGACCAATCTTATTAAATATTTTTCCTTAATGAATTTGGCAGAAAATAACGAGGCGCTTGCTCATGAGATCTGTTGATGACACAGACTTGAGGGACTGTATTGCTATTGCAGAGGAGGATCAGAATATGATGTGGGAAGAGCTGGATGACCTGGAAGGAGGGCTGAGTGAGAGGAATGGGTGAATTTTAACAGTGACAAAGAGTAAGACACTGCACTTGGAGACTAAGGTGGAAGCTTGTTGATTAAAGGTGATAGCAGAGGAAAGAGGACCTGAGTTAGTCTATGTGACCTTAAAAGGAACAGCTGCCATCCCAATGTATCTCAGGAAAGATGTTTCCAACAGAGAGAGGGAAGTGTTCGTCCCATGGCACAGAGAGCAGCTGAGACATCACCTAAGCTGCAGTGAAGTGCTGGTCACCCATATTCAAGCAGGATGAATTCAAAATGTGCAAAGACCAGACTGTGCCTCTCCTGAACAGCAGGGGGTGTTGGCATGTTCAATAGAGTCATAAAATGCATCTGTACTCGTCAATTAAATATTCTCAAGATGGTTCCAGGCCACTGAGATTGGCCAGAAAAGACTAATAAATGTCCAGGGTGGTTGTATCCATCCTGCTGCCTGGGCAGTCCATGCTTCATGCTGACTTCAGGAACATCATAAACCTGAGAGAATCCCAGCTGAAACTTTGCCACTGATGTTCCAGTGACCGAATTGTTGTGGCTCGGTGTTCCTGGCAGTGTTTGTATCAGGAGACAAGCACCAGCTAAGGAGAAAAAACATTTAAGCTGCAGGAAAATTTGTCAGCAAAAAAAAAAGTAAAGCAGTTATTACATAAACCTGATCAAGTTTGGCGTAGAAATTGAAGACAAGGGCTTGCACTCTCATATTTAGGTGTGTGTGTCAGAGCACACCTCTGCTGGACAGAAGGGAATTCACACCTGGGGTGATCATTTTACTCTGAGATGGTGTTTAGACACCAAGACCATCAAGACAGATGCTTTCTGGAGCTGCTTACTCCTGTCCTAATGCCACCAGTGAGGCTTACACATCTGTCCCAGGGAAAAATAATCCTACCATTGAAGTTTTCCAGTTACCAAAGGAGCATATTCTGAAGCAGATTTCCATGGCATTCAGGGAGCACATGCAGCCACTTGCCAGCCTTTGCGTCCTAGAAGAGGACTTCATCAACACCTGAACAACATGATGGGGCCGAGGGAGAAATCCCCAGCCAAGGGAAGCTGATGTAATCGTTGGAGCTACACTGTGTTACAACAGCAATTCTCTTGCTCATCACTCTTCCTGAGAGCACAAACAAGGGATCATTTCTTTTCCAAAGCACATTGTCTTGTACCTGAGTGTGACTTTCTCCAATTCCACTGGGGCTACTCCTTTGATTACAGTGGCAGCTCAGAGACACAGCACAGGTCAGAGCAGTGCTGGGCCTGCAAAGTGACCTCATCAGTCTCAGTTTGTCAGACATCAAATTGAGCAGGAGCGTTGAACTGCTGGAGGGTGGGAAGGCTCTGCAGAGGCATCTGGACAGGCTGGATCCAAGGGGCCTGGGGTGCTGGTGACAGCAGCTGAACATGAGCCCAGGAGTGCCCAGGTGGCCAAGAAGGGGGGTGCCTGGGTTGTGTCACCCACAGTGTGGCAGCAGGACCAGGACAGTGCCCACCCTCTGTGCTGAAGGGAAGGAGATAGGGAAGCATGAAATATAGGCCCTGAATTTTGGCAGTAATAGGGATAAGGAGAGGACAGAAGAGAATTTGAGATAAGGGAGGTCAGATAAGTCTCTGAAAAGAGAGGGAAACTTTAAAACTAATAAAAAAAATAAATTAAGGAACCTGCTTCTAGACAATAATTGGGGAGTCTCTCAACCCAAAAGGCTAGTAATGGGACTGATGCTTCCTCAGAGCATCCCATTTCCACAGCCCACATGCTGCAGGATTTATAGCTCCCCACTGAACAACACAATAGCTACAGATGTTTGGCTCCATGAAAACAGCTCAGGACAGTTTCCCAACCCTGAGCACAACTGGCACAACATGTTTCATGTCCATATAGGTGGACTTTCCTGCCTTCTTTCCCAGGTTTCTTGATGCTGTGTCCCAATTTGCTGGGCCAGTCTATCCTGAGCCTGAAACTTGTTGGCTTGCAAGTCATGGTCAGGTTTTCTTCAATCTCCTTTGCAAACCCACTGATGAATTGGATTACGCTGGAGCTCCAAATGCTTTTTCCCTCAAGGACAAGGCCCTCCTGGAATACAGCCGGACTCTCCAGGGATTCACGACAGATACAGGACATGAGATACCTGCCAAGATGGCTTTTGCAAAAGGTCCCTTAATACCCATTTCCCTGGTTGCCTCCCCATTGACCTCCAGCCCTTCCATCACTGCCACAGGACAGACAGCAGCTCCTGTAAGCCAGGAAAACAGAACCACTCACCAGCCTTTGCTCTGTGCATTGAACGTCTGGTTGTTGGTAGAGGAATGAATAAGCCAAAGGGATGATATGAACCAGATTGTTTGCACTCTGTCCAAAAAATTCCTCTGCAAGATCCCAGTGTCAGCTTTTGGCTTATCTTTCACATGGAGCCTCTGTGGGCACTTTCTGGGAAATCAGGAGAAGTGTGGGATTGGACCGTCCAAGAAGAAGGATTGGTCCTGCTCATCATGCTGTGCTTTCATCCAGGCACACGGCTTTGGGCTTGATTAAGGACACACTGCTCCATATTATTGAAGCAAGGAGTGGCTCTCTCCCAAACCCTACAGCAAGTGGAATAAAAGGGGCAGGAAGAAAGGGACTGTGAGAAGGACCCTGCTTCCTTCAGGGGATTGGGAAAGAACTCGAAGTGTGTGGGAGAGAGAAGAAGCTGGAGAGCAGCTCAAGAACAGGTACCAAGCCCCAGCATATTCCTGCTTCCACGCCTTGTCCACAGTGGCCAAAACTGGGATTCATCATTTCCATCTTCCCTGTTCTCAGTTTTCTGCACCCTGAGGGTCACTGCAGAGCACAGCCTGGCCAGAAGCTGCTGTTGAATGCTCATCCCGCTCTCAAGGTGGGGCAACTTTTTTCCCTAAGCCCTCTTCCTCAGAAAGAAGTGAATAAAAAGAGTCCTGGCCCAGCAGGACTATCTGACATCCAGTGTCTCCTCACATTCATTAAGAACTTGGGCCATAAATTGTGCACAAGCCCCAGTGCAAACCAACCCCTTTTTCCTGTCCATGATGGGTTTTGATACATTCAAATGATAAATTTGAGAACAGATATACTGTAGGTATTAAAAAAAAAAAAAAGAAGAAGAAGAAGCTTTTAAATTACTTAATCCCTGGGCTGGGTGGTATTCAGCATTAACAAACACCTCTAACTAGGAAAGACAGGATGTCTCTCTTTAACTAGCCACCTCTGGCACAACTTACAAATTTTAGGATTTCTGGAACAACCTCTGTGAAAATAGGCTTTCAAAAAATGACTGCCCAGTCTCCTTCTAACTGAGGCATAAAGGGAAGCAATTCCAGCAAAAAAATCCATCATTGGCTGCTGAGTTTATCAACAACACAATCTGTGTTCTCTGCAGAGGACAAGAGGTGGCCAATTACAGCCACCACAGTCTGGTCCTTGGGGACAGTCTTCCTTTCTTTGCTTTGTCTTCCATACAGCTCTGATTTTTCTCCCTGAATATTCATGGTTTCTTATGACATCTCCAAATGAAACCTTGGCCCAGGATCCCTTTTACATCCTACTCGGGCCCAAACAACACAGTAAAGACAGGGTGAACAATATCTTCCCTTTAGCACTGTATACTCAGGGTGATAAGTGGACATGGCAGGAAATCATGAGGTTTTTTGCAGCAAGGATGATTCAGACATTAAGAAAAACTGGGCAGCAGAGAGCAGGACTCTGGAATCAGTTGCCTGAGGTCT
This sequence comes from Serilophus lunatus, assembly GCA_013399895.1. NCBI lineage: Eukaryota > Metazoa > Chordata > Aves > Passeriformes > Eurylaimidae > Serilophus > Serilophus lunatus. The sequence goes on along the minus strand of VXBA01004864.1, from coordinate 187,734 downwards.
CTGTAATCTCCAGCACTGCAGGTTTTGAAACACCACCTCTTTAACCACACATTTAAGGCAAGTCTCTGCTGGGAATGGTGCAGTTGTTGGTCTTTTCTTGGGCCAGAAAGATAAGCCAACCCTTGTACTTGCAGAGGCCTCAGTGATGGGTTCAAGGGCCATTGTCCTCAACATTTTGGTGTTCCAGTAGCTGCACTCCATGGTCACAGCAACATTTTCTACCTTCCAGTGCTGAGGAAGTGCTAAGGGTCTATAATTTCAGAGGCCAGCACAGGGAAAGAGTCAAAAGAAAAGAAAATAAAGTTCTGACTACAGGTCATTGTTGACAAAACTAGCAGTAGTTCTTAACATCATGTAATGTAAAACAAGCTCATTTTCTTATTAGTATAATTATGAGAGTTCCATTTCCTTCCTTCCTGTTCACACCTCTTCTCTAAGCTGAAACCAAAGATTTCTGTAATTATTACTGCCAAGCCCAAACAACTCAAAAGAAATCAAATCTGGCATGAAAAGCATCTTCACTCCCTGTGTCTTTCAAGAGCTGATTAAATATTTCATGTACAAACACACACAGGAATGACTACTTTAACATTACTTTATGAATCTCCCTCAAAGCCAAAGAATGAGCAAAAGAAGCTGGAAAATTCTTTGGGATCATGAGGTTGAGGAGACCTAATCCTAGAAATGCCAATGTTGAAAGACAGAAAGATCTGTTGAGTCAAATTGAGGTGGCTCCTGGAGACGTTGTTTAATGACTTAAATTCATGGGGCATTGTATATCCTGGATGCCCTGAGCTCTCATTTTAGTCTGGGGAGAGAATTGGCCACATGTAAGACAGAGACCATTTGGTCTGTTTTAAATATCTACTTGAGATAGGATGAATCATATCCTGCAAATCCCTGCATTGACTGCAGAGAGTCCAAACATATAATTACTTGCAACATAAACATATAGGGGGGGAATTATAACATATATTTTGTGTTTACAAAGTTCATGCTTTCCTCTGAGACAGAATTCTAAGTTCCACTCAAAGCCAACGGTGCAAAATTGATCAATACAGACTATGGAGTTTTAGGGTGCAACTCAAACAAATTACAGATTTTATACATCTTCTTTCTTATTTATTTGATTTATTTGTGCTTTTGGTCCTCAGTACTGACCAGGTCTCCATTTACTGCCAGAAAAGTCTCAGTGTCCAACTGAGGGATGAGCAGACTGAAAACATTTGTACTTATTTGAGATTGATCCCATTGTTGGGTCAGGTGACATGGATTCCCACCACGAGATGGTGTTTTTCCCTTAGGACACGATGACATTTGGCACATCCCATACTATGTTTTAATCACAGGATGGGTGGGTCAGGGAAGGGACCACATCTGGTCACATCTCTCCAGCCTGTCAAGGTTCCTCTGAAGGGCTCTGGGGTATCAACCCCTCCTCCCAAATTTGTGTGGCCAGTGAAATTGATGAGGAGGCATCAACCCCTTCATCCAAGTCACTGGTCAAGTTTGATTCACACAGAGATTTTACCTCCTATTCAGAAGAGGTAGAAGTGGCATCTCCAACAGAAGAACCCCCTGGAGCACCATGGTGGGTTGCCTTTGCTGTGTTGCAGCTGAGGAGAAGTATTTCCAAGTTCTTATGGAGTTTCAGATTTCCTTGGAGGTTTGGTGAGCTAACACTGATGTCAGCTGGTCCCCAGCAGAAGAAAGGATATTTAGGAAGGTCACAGATTTTGGAAACAGCCCTGGTGGCCTTTTAATGGCTTCAGATACTGCAAAGCATCTTTGCAGTATTAATTAGCAACAGCTAAGATGGCAATTGCTTCTCTAGGGGGGGTCAGTTAGGAAGTGAGAAACTTCATTTTGGGTTGGTGTGACTCAAGTAATTTCTGACTTGCACTGGAGAGGGCAGGCAGCACACACAGCCACAGCTTGACCTCCTGGCTGAAGGCTTTTGGCCTTTCAGGGCTTGACTCAGGCCACTCCTTCTTCCAGCAATACAGCCAGTGCCTAGGAAGGCACTGAGTCACTTGAAACTGTGGTCTGGATCAAGCTGAGTCCATCTTTCCCACTTTTAGGTACCCTGTGAAGTCCATTTGATGAGGAACATGGAGCAGACGTATCTCCAAGGCACAAATGCCAGGGGTTTGGACATCAAACGAGGGATTTCAGCCCCAAGTCACAGGCCACAGGACATTCCTCTGTAATGACCATATTATTTCATTTTCATACCTTTCTTACAGAAAGCCAGAGGAAAGGTTGTGCTAATCTGAAACCTCAGGCACAATTCATGGGGCTGATGGATTAGGCCTGACAACCCAGCAGGTTGGATTGGATCATGGAAATATCTGCTGAAAGCCACATGACCACATCTGATTTGGCAATAATAANCACCAAAACCCCATTTGATTTGGAAAAAAAAAAAAAAAAAAAAAAAAAAAAAAAAAGAAAGAAACCCAAACATTTGCTGCATATAAACAGAAAAAGTTGCTTTGTTTTATACCCTGAGCGGGCTGTTGCATTTTATAGCAGATAGACAGAGAACATATGTGAATCATCATGTAGATTATATTTATATTGCCTAATGCTCAGGTTGGTTTGTTTGGCATTAACAACAACTCATGGCTTCCTTTCCTCTAATGCTGGTTTATTTTTAATAAAATCTTGCATTCACATCATCTCAGCCAAGCATTCTCCTGGGGTGGAGTGAAGGGCAAGGAAAGAAACCTCTGTGAAATTCATTTCAAATGTTCTCCCTCCCTTGTGCAGGGTTGATGGGGATATTTTTCCCCTTATAAATAAATAAATAAGTACATGTGAGGTGTCCACTGATTGCTTTTGACAAAAATAAGGCAGGAAAGAGGCGGAGAAATGATTGCCTTGGTTTTCCAGAGCTGTCACCCTGAGATGTGCTTGGCATGCCATAGTGAGAGCTGGCCAGGAGTGCCAGCAAAGAAATTTGGGGTCCAAAGAGGTTTTAAGATCACTAGAGAGAGGTGGAAGTGTTTGCAGACGTGTGTGGGACAACAAATGAGAAAAAACAGGGGAAAGTACATGGGAGACAGAAAGGTTTGAAGACTCTGAGAGGTTTGGACTCAAATTTCTTTGTGGCCATTTGGAGCACATCACATGAGGGTGGTTCTTCCCTAAACCTTTTGGGTTATCAGAAGTTCCTCAGCTGCAACTACAAGGCTGCAAGATGGGTGCAATGCACTTCCAGATGGAATTAAGGACCCAAGTGAAGGAAAGAGCATGGGATCTCCTACATTGCTGCCTTCACTTGTGCTGCTGGGATACACTAGAAGACATCAACTACAGAAACCTCCTCAAAGCGAGGTTCATTGGGTTTACAAAATTCAGCTCTTGGCTCTAAATAACTCCTGAACAACTCAAAACACGCTGAAGACTTCCATCCCAGGAAGCTGAAATGCCCATGGCAATCTTTCAAAGTGTTTTAGCTTTGACTTCCCTGAAAAATGGTCTGTCTCGAGGTATTTTCACACTATCACGAAAGGCAGAGATGGAGAAAACATCGAGTTTTGCCCTGTTCATCACACTGTACTGAGGCAAGATCAGCTCCCCCTCACGCCAGACCACTGGTTAGTCAATGGCAATGACCTGGGAATTGCAGCCTTCCTCTGAGGGTGAGGAGGAATGATCTTCCATGGCTCACAAGGGGAGATGGAAGTATAGGGAAATTAAGGGATCTTTCAAAGAAACGCTCACATAGACAAGGGTGGAAATTCTATGCCCTGGCATTCTGTGTCTCCTTCCCTCTGTTGAGTCAGACTTTAGTGTGTTTTTCCTAATTTTCTACAAAGGATTTCATTTGTGCCGACAGGAACTGTGGAATGGGTTTGTCTCCTACGGCAAGACCTGGTCCGTCACCTTCTTTCTCAGAGACACGGGAAGCAAAAGCAATTACCTTTAATCTCACAAGCCCAATCAATCCCCATTGCTTCTCCTCCATTACACAGATGTCAAACCAGCTGTGGCAGGAGCAGAAAATGGGCTTTGCATTATGTCCAGCTGTTAGGAAAATCACGGAGCAGAAAGACCACATTTGGGATCTTTTTTCCTTTCAGTGCTGTCAGTCAAATAAAACAGCAGGTCCCTAAAATAGTTATGAATAACCATTAGTAGAAGAAGACTTTGAAAATGCTCCTTGTTTATACATTTGCTGGAGGGTCTAAATCCTGGTAGAGCTTAGAAAAATCCACCGTTTTCATTAAGCTTTCAACTCTGCTTGGGCAAGAGCTCTGCAGCACAGGATAATAAATAAATGTCATGCCACATGTATACACATTTTCTTCCAAGGCTGTTTTCAATTTCTCTTTTCAGGCATGTTTTGCCCTGATGGTTCCCTTTGCTGGCTGTGGAAGAACCAGCTTCAGCACGTCCCTGAAAGCTTTCCAAACAGAAAGCTCACTCATGTCCTCAGCTCTGAGATGAGTAACAGTCTGCAGCCACGTACCTTAGGAGCCATAAAGCAGAGTGGACTGGATTGGAAAAGCTCCTGTCTCCTTTCCCAATCTTTTTTTTTTTTTTCATGGAGAAACACAGGGTTTGAAAGCCATGCCAGAAGGGCCCTGGAGAGTCTGAATTTAGCAACCTCAGCTTGAGGCTGTTGGTTTTGCTACAAGTTCACTGCCCACATCACAAGCTACATCCACAGTATATTCAGGACCAGTGTATGGATTTCACCTGCAGAGCTGGGCTCTCTCAAAGTGAGGGTGGTAGAGGAACCTAAGAAGTGATGGAACTGCTCACCCTGCCCTGGTTGTAGCTCTCAGACATGACCTTCACAGGATTCCCACTCCAGCTGCTGGGGTTTGGCCTTTGTTCCATGGCAGAAAGCAGCTTAACACAGAATCATGAAATCACAGACTCATAAACTTTGGTTTGGAAGAGACCTTTAAAGGCCATCCAGTGCCAATTCCCCTCCAGTGAGGAAGGATATCTTCACCTAGATCAGCTCTGTGTGGAGCAGAATCTGAGGCTTCTCAATATCTTGCAGCAGATTAGTCCTAAAACCCCCAGTTCAGAGCAAATGCCTCCTCTCAGGCCCATAAAACACACCCTGTTGTGTCTTCTGGCCTAATTGTCAAATGGTTTCCAGATTTAAAGCCCCCAAAGAGAATCTTTTAGAGGATCTACATTCATCAAGTGACATGAAAAGCAATATCAAATGTAAGAAATGGGAGCTGCCATTTCAGGCTCATCTGAGACATCTATCAGTGAGGGCTTTGCTTTCTTTCAGACTCAACTCAATTAAAAAAAAGGCATAAAAAAAGGAAAAGATAATACTGGACAGACAGAAACAGAATGCACTAGAAATTAAAATTAATGTTCTTTCCCCAACTGGAGTTCTGTTGATGCTCTGATGGCCCTGCCTAGTTCTTTCCCACTTGTTAATTATAAGTACAATTATAGCTGGAGCTTGTGGATTAAAAAGCACAAAATTTTTAAGAATGCAAAGAAATTTAGGGCACCTCAGGGTTTTTTGGGGGGGCTCATCCTGAGGTATCTTGCAGTTGTTTTAAACTCCAGGTGATGAACTCCATCCCTTTGCCACATCACAGGCAGGGAACTCAGACATCTTCCAAATACTGGCTCTGTTTCACCTTGTTTTAATCTCCTTTTTATTTTTTATATTTTTTTTAACACAAAGCATAGCAGGGTGGTTCAGTAACTTCCTTCAGATGTCTCTTTTTTTGGTCATCATTGCCTAATTCAGAGCTTCTTGTAGCTATTTTCATGGCATCTGTAACTGATCATGAGCAGAGACACAACAACAAATTTGCTGGAGCACAGCTCTGGTGTGGGGTGGTCTGGAATTAGAGATCTTCTGCTCACACTGTTCTGTGGTGCCAATCCTGTTCCTGAAAACACTCAGGCCTTCTCCTAATTCCCAGCTTGGAAAGTTTCACCAGGAAAAGAAGGAAAAAATAAAGAAATATAGGGGTTTTTTTTTCTTCCTTAGTGGATTTGGGATAGCAGGGAAACTCCTTTGCACAACCTTCAGGAGAACCACAAATCCCTCATTTGTGGAAGACCTGTAAAATGAGTGATAATGCCAATTTTCACTCCTTTTTATTCCACTCAGTTTTTGGATACCAGGCACCCCTATATAACCAATATGAACACTTTCAGGGGTTCCTCAGTTTGGGGAAGTAGAAATCAGGGAGGGAAATAATCTGTGCACTGATAGTATGTACAGTCTCTCCAAATTTGTAGCTGACCTGTGGAGGCCCATGCTCACAGATCTTCAAGACTATCCATGTCATTTTTCAATGGATTAATAAATAGTTTACAGATCGTTAAAGAACGTGTATGAAAACAGTCTGAAATTGCCTCTTTGTCTCTATGGGCAGTGAATCTCTCAGTGCTAGAGGTTCTCCTTTTATGTTTTTCAGGATGTAGTTCCTGAGACCATTCCCTTGCAAAAACAGCGATGGTGGAGGATACACCTTATAATCCTCCTGACCCCTTGGCCTGACTTCATCCAGGTTCAAATCACAAAGACGACACTGGACACAGAGTTTAGTGTCTTTAAGCTCAAGAGCCGTAAAAAGAGAGGGCTGGCAGGATGAGGGGAGGTCATCAAGGCCTTTGTGTTGCCTCAGGGCAGGATCAGTGCTCCTAAGCCATTCCTGACAGTTGTTTCACTAATCTGTTTTTAAAGACCACAACTGCTTCAAGACTCAGCCTCCCCAGGCAATCTCCAGGGCTTAACTGGCTTTTCTGTTAGAAATTTGCCTCTCGAGCTTGACAGAGCTCTCCCAGGGCTCCATTTAAGCCCATGACTTCATGCCTTGTGCCCTGAGGATACGGAGAAAAGTTATTCCCTTCCTCTTTACGGCCCTATTTGCACACTCAGGATGCTGAGGGCAACCCTGGATTTGTTGTCCACTCTCTTGATCAGCCTCAGCTGTGTGAGGAGTTCCCAGGCACATTCCTGTGGGCTTCGTGCTCACTTATGGGATGGCCAAATTCAGTTCTGAACAGCCTATAGTCTCTCCCCTTCAGTGATCCCAGTGGGCTTTGTGATTCCTCATTCTCGATTTATTCTCACTTCTGAACTGATGCCCAGTGCATCCATCACACGAATGGGAGATCAAGTTTTGACATGGCCCACGTCCTTCCTGCCCTGAATATAAGCAACATCCAGTGAGGACTGAGTGGCCCAGTGGATTCCTGTCTCTCTGAGCCTTTACAAATTCCCCAGACAAAATTCCAGGTTGTTTGCCTGCAGCCATGTCTCCCTTTACGGTGTTAGAAAAACCTTGAGGAATCTCATTACCTTTCATGCTGGAAAAGTCAAATCAAGCCTTGCTGGCATGTCCCAAGGACAGGAATATATGGGGTGGGTGGAGGCCAAGAGCTGCTCCTGTTCCTCCTCTCTGCAAAGCTGCTCCGAAGGAGACATTTCTGACAAATTATAAATTGCTTGCTGTAGCTCTCATCTCTCAGAGCAGCCACAGAGAACGGTCTCACAGAGAATATAATCCCTTTTCTCTCCCACTCCTATCAAAAGCTTGGTAGCCTTTTACTATCAGCCCACATTGCCAGGCAGGAGGTTTCCCTGCAGCTCCCAGACTGCTTCCTTACTTCAAAGGCCAGCAGGGAGTGGGAAGCACAGCAGAGACCACATTCCTGCCATTTATTTGCCTTGCAGCCTGGTTGTCACACTCAGTTTTCCCTGTCAGAGGTACTGGCAGCCCCTTCCAAGACCTCATCCCTCACTTGGGCACATAAAATGGCTCCAGAAGAGAAAACAAGGGTATGTTGTACTCTGGGATTGGGAAAGTCAGGAGGTCCTGGTATGAGACCCAAATGCAAAACTGGGACAAAGAGACAGCACTCAGATAACCTACAGTTTCTGAGGCTCCTCCAGTAAAGTTCAGTTTGGTTGCAACTCAGTTTGTGGAGATGAAACCACTGTAGCCACATTTGTCCTAAAAAAGCACATAACTTAGTAAGGATCTTCTGCAGTCAACACCCATTCCTTCTGCAGTCAACACACATTCCTCTACCAGTTCATGGAGGGTGTTGGAGAACATTTAGGGTTCACCATGAACCATTCTCAGTGAGCTGCTCAGGTGAAGCCACCTACTCAGATTTAAAAGTGTGGATGCAAACTCTTCCATGCCAGGTGAGTCACAGGACTACCCTGGGCACATGGTATTTATTTGCACGGACACAAACATTGAGTTTCAGGCTGTTTCAGGCACCATCACATACAATCCTTCCCAGAAATACATGGAGCTCAAGTGCCCAAGGTTTCTGTGAAAGGAGTGGTTGCCTGGTAAGAACTTCTATAAACTTTCCAGCAAACCTTTTCTGGAAAGAAGTTAGTGCAGGTTGTTTGAAGAAACAAAACCATAAGGAAGAGATCACAAAAAGTTAATACACAGATCTTATTTTTGACTCATATTTAGCTTAATAAATTTATGCTACTTAGCTTTGTTTTGAGCACATTACAGCAAAAGTGCTGTCTGCCTTCTCCATTGTATTAATGCAGCTGCCTAGTAGTAATTGGATGATTAAAAATATCCCAAATTCCCTGGAACATTGCTCTTCTACACTGACCTCTATGTCATTTTGCTCTGGGATTGGTGCTTTCCCTCCTGGAGAGCACAAACCTCACCAATGGCTGCGATTTTCTGACTTCTCCCTACTTTTCAAAGGATTTTTGATCAAATCCCAGTGACCACGATGTAAATGTCCCAGTCTTCACTGAAGGTCCCATCACTCTTGACAAGGCACCGGCACGTAATAAAGTGACAAGAGGTTTAACAATGAATTCTTTGGAGGATTCCTGGAAGAGAATAACAGTAGAGCACACTTATTACTTTTTTAACCCACCGGCTCTCCCGAGGACATGTCCCATGGGAGGTGGGGGGTTATGTTCTTGTGTGGGTCTTCATGCTAGTTGTGTTTAATCACAGGATTATGAGGTGTTTCACTGGTTCCAACCCAGTTCCTGCCATGGCTTTCAAGGAGCAGGAGGGAGGGAAGATGTGTAACACATGTGTTTTGCAGTAGGACATCTTACCTCAGACCAATCCATCATTGTCCATCCACCCTGCTGAGCCCTGGCAGTGGAGGCCTCAGATCCACCACCTCTCCAGAAGTGATCAAAGGGGGAAATTGGGAACAGCATAAGCTTTCCTGGATGAGATTACAGCCAGCCAGAACATGTGACACTCTGAGAGATCCTCCTTTTCATCCCCCTGGAATAGGTTCATTTTAAGCCCCCTCTGCCGTGCTCAGCTCATGAGAGGCACAGGAGGGATGACTTTGGAGGAGCACACAAAATTCCAGCCCACAAACTGGTGGTATGTAGGGCTCACCCTCTGCATCAGCTGTCCTTACATAGGAACATCAAATTAAATGTCCAGGTCCTAAACTCTAAATAGGGTTTAAAGGTGAGGTTTGGTGAGACCAAAGAGCATCCAGAAAAAATTACAGCAGAAAAATTCAGATTAAAAGCAAATTAAGACTAAGACAGATTAACACAAACACACACTGCTTCTGTCTCCTGGCATCTCCTTTATGTTGGATTGTCCTGGATGCCAGGCACTGGTCCTCTGTGGCTGCCCTTAGGCAGTAACTAAGAGGAAAGGGGTGACTCCCTGGGCTGGGTTTAGGGCTCCAGGACCTGTTAAATGGGATTTCTCTGGAAAAAAACACCCCACTTTTCATAGAACCATCTTCTTCCTAAAGATGAAGACTGTATAAGACTTTATGAGATTTCTGGATGTAGAGCAGGCTGGGCTGTGCTGAGGGCTAGTGACAGAAGCATAGAAAACCCACATCTCAGCTGAGACACAACTTCCAGGAAGGAAAAAGGACTTTCCTTCCTGGGAAGAAACCTTGTAAAGTTAGAGCCAGTCTATGGAGTGTTGCAGGAGTAAGAGGGGCAGCCTGGGAGATAATGTGTGGAATGAGAGCCCAAACACTCTCCAGCCTTAGGGAGGAGCCAGGGGGATGCTGAGCTTCTCCAGGAGCTTCTGCTGTGCCCTCAGAGAGGCACAACTGTCCTGTTTTCTGTGCCTGTTCTCCTCATGCCAGTGGTGGGGAGCCCCTCAGGCACACAGGGTTGGGATAGAATCCCTATACCCCATCTGCTGCCTCCTTGCAAAGCCCATGTTACTTTTCACCAAGGAATTTTGGCCTTTCCAGCTAGAACCTGACTTTGTTACCCTTCTCAAACAATCCTGGCACTGTTTTCCCTGTGACTGCAGGAAACTTTTCACCTTCTTTTCCCTGCCTCCCTGGCTGAGGTGAAAGGCTGAGCGTGTCAGCCGTGTGCTGGACTTGTCACAGCTCCTTGTAAGCACTTCATATATTGTGGGGAGTGACTCCCACCAAGGCTTAAGATCCATGACAGCCTTTCCCAGCACTGCCTTGTTGCTTCCAATTACCCTGACATGTTGCTGACGCAGACAAGAAGATCCATGTCTCCCATCCGGAGGCTCACAGGAAACTTTTCCCCCCTGATATCCTTGTCCATCGTCCTCCTCACGGATGAGTTACATCCTGCCTGTCCTCCTGCTTTGCCGAGCAGCCGGAAACTCGGGTGTAAGGAAGAAATATGGGTGCACTAAAGCAGAACATGTCATGTTGTTCAGATGCTGAGGGCAGGAAACAACATGGGACGTGGCATGAATCCCAGCTGTGGCTTGCCTGGAGGAAGGGGGGATCCCACAAATGGCAGCTGGTGCTGATTATCTGGAGAAGTTTTCCTTTTTCTTTATTCTTCCCGTTATAATAGGATCCAGTAATTCATCCTCAGCATAGGCTGCGTGTCTGTTCCCTCTGGAATATCCCAGGGATGGGTTGGTAATCCATCACAAGGAGCTTTTCCTCCTCTTCCTTTTTCCCCAGGTGATTTCAGGGCAGCCAAGGTACTTCCATCACCTGAGCTGTACAGAGAATGGGCTGGTGTGTTCAATGTCTGAGGTGAGGCATCGTGAAACCCAGTGTTTCTAATTAAATAAAATGGAAAGATTAGCAGATTGACAAGCAAAAAATGCCAAGGATAAAGGTCTCACAAATGCTTTGCAGAGGAAAAAAAAAAAATCCCCTACAATGACAGATCACACAGTGATATAAATCACATCAGAGATGGTCAGCTTTCTGCCCTCAGATACAACTCAAAGAGCTGTGAATCTTTCTTTCCACTGTCAGCTTTCTTCTCCTTTTCCAACTTCCTTGGCTCTTCCATCTTTGCTTTCCTGCTTCCAGGTGTTGACAAAGCTGGCGTGTCCAGCCACAGTAGCTTTTCACCCATGGCTGCAAATGCCTCAGCAAGCTGTGCCATGTGGTTAGAAAGCATTGCAGAGCCCTGAAGTCCATAAAAATTCCTAGATTATTATTTTAATAAGAAGTCTAGTCTTTCCATGTCAGTGCATTATGGACCCCTGGTTAGGTGGTTTAAATCCAGGACTAGGAGAGAATGTTGTTAAGTCTCCAGCCCACAAGCCTGTTTTCTTTCTTTGAGAAAAAATAAAATTAATAAGACAATCTAGAGAATGGGAATAAATCCAGGGGCAAAAGCAAAGGAATGAGAGGAAGAGGGGGGACAAAGAAAGAAAAAAAATAAGGGGGGAGAAAGTGTGGAAAAAACCCAGAGGGGAAAAGACGGAGGCTGACAAATTGTGCTGTAGAAAGGCACATTGAAATTTGTTTAGACTCTGATGGCACCAAAGCATGCAGCACTAGCAGCCTTCAGCGTCTTGTAAACTCAGCAAAGCTAACTCTGCGGAAAAGAAGTTCTTTCCAAGAACTCTCCTCTTTCTTGCTCAACATCCATTTCCTAAGGCTGACAGGTCCCCTTCTCACCTGGAGAAAAGAAGGCTCCAGGGAAAGCTCAGAGCCCCTTCCACAGCCAAAGGGGCTTCAAGAAAGCTGGAGAGGGACTTTGGGCAAGGGATGGAGTGCCAAGACACAGGGAATGGCTTCCCACTGCCAGAGGGCAGGAAGAGATGGGATATTGGGAAGCAAGTGTTGGCTGTGAGGGTGGGGAGCCCCTGGCAGAGGTTACCCAGAGAAGCTGTGGCTGCCCCATCCCTGGAAGTGCCCAAGGCCAGGTTGGAGCAACCTGGGACAGTGAGAGGTGTTCCTGCCCATGGCAGGGGGTGGCACTGGATGATTTTTAAGGTCACTCCCAATCCAAACTGTTCTATAATTCTGAAGTTACCCTTGTCATGACAGCATGGGATGAGACACATCTAAGCAGAGATTAGTTGGAGAGAAGAATATGAAAGAGAAATCCTAGTCATGGAAGAAATGTTGAGGTGGAAAATAGATAACCTTTGGCTTGCAAACTCCAGAGAGTAGAGGAGGTTTAAGGCCCTTCTAAGCCACTTCTCCTTTTCAAAAGGAGCCCCAGTGTTTACTCTGGATTACAAAGCTGTGGGATATGCAAGAGAATCAAAAAAACCTTCAAAAAGATGGAACCTCCTAATCTGCTCCCAGTAATAACAGGACATACACACTTCCACTGCTCAGTTCCAACACAGATGATGTTTGTTTATATTTTGGAGGGGATTATATGGGACACAGAGATTTCCAGCCTTCAGAGAACTGACCGGATGAAATTGGAAGGTGTCCAAAAGCATCTGTGGTGTCAGTGGAGGGTGAAGAAGGAAGGTTGGGGAGATTGTGACATGCAGAGCTGATCAAGCAAGATCATCTGCGTGAGACATGGCATCCAGCTTGGCAGCAGAGGAGCTGATATCCATGGAGGATTTGAGATGAAGACATGCAGGGTTTAACGCTTCATGAGAAGGTGGTTAAATGTTGCTGGAATATGGGCTGATGAGAAACACGTTGAGCAACCAGCAGCAGAGACTCGTCCATGGTGTTTGTTAAGTCCTCCAGACATGCAGCTTTTGGAGATGCTCCTGAAAACTGGCACAGAGGAAAAGCTACTGAAAAGCTTCATCAGATTCTCCCTTCAGATACTCAGCAACCAGCAGATGCTTTTGGATTGACATCTTTGCCATGGGAAAGGCAAATACTGTCCCACTTCTGGGGGCAAATGAGCTGCAGAGGATGTGGCAACATGGGAGTCCTTGTAGACACTCATGGATTGCAGGGACTTCTGGAGAGAAGAGGAGCTTAGGAACTGGGGTACCTCTGGTTTTGGCTCCACAGCAGCTGATTTGCCCAAGATATAGGATTCTAGGAGCTGAAGACTCTCTTCCAACTCACCAGGTTGAAAACCAAGAGGATGAGCTAGAAATATGCCAATTTTCCATCAGGTCCCTGATGAAATCCAACTGTTCCACAGTTCATTTAGATTTCAGGGACCTATGGAGGTATTGTCACAGAGGGAGGTATGGATAAAAACTGAGGTAAGAGAAACAAATAACAATCCCCTGTAAACAGGGAAAAAAATAATATCAGAGGATTTAAAGGGAAATAATTAGTGCTGGATCCAACCCAGGTAATTTATCTAAAATCCCACATATCTTGGGGCCTTCATCTGAAACATGTGTAGCTTTCTTTTTTTCCCCTTTCTGTTGTTTTAACCAGACTGAAGCCTACAAGACAAAGATTTGAGACACTAATAACTGTGGCTGATTTCTGCCTGGCTTTGTTTCAGCTCTCTGTCTCTTCATGCTAAGCAGCAAAATGAAAAATAATTACTAACACTCCGAATTCTCCACGCTGAAGTGCGAAGTGCCATTGTTTCCTCCACATTCCTGGTGCTTATTCTGCAGGGCCCCAACCCAACAAAGCAATCAAATACATGTGTCACCCTGACAAGCAGCTTTGGCTCCAAGGAGCTCCGTATTTCATCCCAAAAAAAAGGTGCTGGGCCGTTAGTTGATGAACTGTGTGGACATCTCGAGCAGGTTCCTGCCTTGGTTTGGAGTGGGGCCATCTGGGGTTTGATCTTCCATGTGGGATTCCATGTTTTCAGAGCTGGCCGTGATATCCCAGCCCTGAAGCTTTAGATGAGCTTCCAAAATAGTTTTGAGGAGGGCATTGGTTGTGGGCTCTTCTGCAAAGTTTCTCTTGGGATGTGTCCATAAGGGTAAATCAAACAGCACCTGGGGCTGTTCCCAGGCAGCAGAGCTCCCTTCTCCAGATAGTTTAGTTTTTGGGATGCTCTTGGCACCATTCAGGTCTGGACCACCAAAGTGCTTCAATCAACACCTCCCAGGCACAAACCAGGGACTCCAAATGGGAAGTTTGGAAGAAGCCGCCTGGTTTTGGACAGCAAGAAGGACCAGCAGCATGGAAACAAGCCCTCCTCACTCTGGAGACCAGCACTGGGCACTTTTAATTTACTGGTGGAGACCCAGTGACTAAATCCCTCTCTTACCCTTTCTGTTACCCAGTGGGAACATATCATGTGGCAGAGATGTTTATAAACCTTCATCCATCTGGAAATCATTAGCTCAACATGAAGTTTATTTGAAGAAATTGTATTAAATGATTACATGTTATTTTTGCCTCGGTTAGAAAGCAAACTGTTGTACCATTGCTGAGAGCCTCTCCTTGGTCCAGATTTATTTTCATATTTTATCTGGACTATCAGCATCAGAGTATGGCAGCTAATTTGGCTGCTCTGCTACAGTTGTCTGGTGATAGGACATAATTTATTAAGAGTTTGACTCTTTATTTAGGTTTATTTGTTACTGCTTCTCTTCTCCATCTTCTTTCAGGCCTGTGTATTACCCCTCTAAATTGTCTCTTTATTTACTTTTTGCATTTTGCGGGGAAGGTTTGAAACACATATTTAAGTTCAGAAAAGACGACAAGACTGCTTAAAAAATATCCCAGAGAGGTTGCCAAAATAGTGTCACTTGTGTTGTGTACTGGGAAAAAGCTGGACTGGACAGTTGTGGGGTTGATTCTTCTCCCATGAGTTAAAAATCGCAGGGAGAACTAATGCAAAGCACCGACTTTCAGTAAATGCACAGATTTGCAGATGAGAGGTGGATTCCTAGGACTGTGTCATCTCTCAGCCAGTGCCAGGCCTTCCCTGGTGCCAGGTTTTGCATCTGCTGCCCAATTCCAAGCTTCTTGGATGTGTTTTGTGATCCTGTGATTCTGTCTTTTGGCCAAAGCCTGGATTCACCAAGGCAAAGGAAGTTCAGGAGACATCCCTGTGCAATCTGGGGCTGCTGGGTCCTTCCAGGCCTCCCTTGGGTTGCATTTCAAGAAGATAAAAGGCAGAGCTTTTGGGGCACCATGAGTGAGTGTTAACATGAGGTCTAAGACATGAGAAAGTTGTGAAGTGATTGACCTGCTGGTAGTTAGAAGATTTAAACCATAATGTTCTTTTTTTTTTTTTCTGTGTACCATTATTCCCCACTGCAAATATGGTTGTTTTGTAGCAGAGCTATTTTGTCCCACCAGATTCTGGAAGATCAACTCATATTTCCCTTTTATTCCCTGGCTGTTACAAATTTTCCCCTGGGATCATGTCAGGGACCAGATCCAGTGGTGTGTTCCCCTCTGGTGTCCCTTTTCTGTATCTGTACCATAATCAGCACAGCAGACAATTCTCCCATATAAAAGCAAACTACAAACCTTTCTTTTTATATCCACAACTCCACTGCTCCACAGTGATTCCTTAACTCTTTGCTTAAATCCCATTAACAAGCAGGATAAATGTCAGCCAGCTCCTATGAATTGTATACTCTCACCATTTCCGAGCCCATCCTTATCAGCTTAATTTTTCTCTTTATTTCTCTTGCTAATGACGTATTTCGAAAGGAATTCCATATTCTGGCTGTTCCAGAGGCATTTATTAATTACATCCTGCTCTTTGTTTATTAATGAGTTCTCATGTTATAATTGTGGAGAGCTTTTATTCCCCTTTAGCCACAGCACACTTAACATGAGCTCATAAACGTTTCCTTTCTTCTGCCCAGAGATTTTCACTATTAGTTTAATTGACCAATGGTTCATCTCAAGTAGGGAACTGACTCATTGTGCTCTCTCCAGCTGTCAGCAAGTCAGCAATTGATGATACACTCACTGGGCCCAAGCCCAGGACAGCTTGAGAAAGGGAGAAAAGAAAGGTAAGACTGGATTTTTCCAATATATTCACAGAACACCTGGCACAGCACGGGCCAGAGCTGCCCCAAAGGTTGCAGGGGTTGCCATGATAGAAAAAATCATAAATAATTCATTATTAGTATTATTGAATAACAAGAAATAATGACAACATAATATTAATTCCTTAATAATAAGTGAGGGAGCTGATGGATTAAAAACATGGGGAATTATTCCCACAAATACACAGTCTGAGCTTCTTCCATTTTCCAAGAGTTCACATGACCCATTTTCCACGTGACACTGCAAATTCTTCTGATGAAAATCCTGGTATTACTTGAGAAACATGTTCTTTGGTTAAAAAAAGTCTAAAAAGAAACTAACTAAATAAAAAAGGGACCTTTAAAGGTCATCTAATCCATCCCCTCATGCCATCCTGCTCCTTGCCCTTCAGACCCAGACAAGCTCCTACATCAGGTTCCTCCCCCTCCAGGTTGGACCAGCCCAAGAAAGCTCCTTGTGCAGCCCATACATGCCCTCAGTGCCCCACAGGAGCTTACATATTACACATTACACATCAGAGGAGACACAGCTCAGGAGTCTGCTCCTCTGCCTGCCCTTTTTTTCCCCACTCCCTCGGCTGCAAGATTCCTCCTTTAAATATCTCTCTGATTTATTGTGCTTTTGCACTTGTGAGCACCTGGAAATTGTTTTTGCCCCATTAATTTCAACTTGGAAGTTTCAGTGTTTCCCAGAAGGAAAATAAATCACTCAGGCTGGGAAGACACACCCCACAAACCTCCTCCCTTGTCAGGATCCTCCTTCTCCTGTCTTTCACTTTCTTTTCCTTCCTACTGTTCCCTTCCCCCTCTCCAAGAGGGAAGAAGGGGGATAAATGTGCCACACAAGGTATGAACTTCTAAAATATTTGGTCCCCAGAAGTTTGAAACACCTCTGGATAGTCAGTACTGGGCTGGAATTGTGTTTCACTAAAGGAGGTGCTTCAAAATCTGCAAAGTGTTTGTCTAATCAGGACTTGTTGTTAAAAATTAAATTTATTTTAAAGATAGTCTCAATCCCCAAATCCAGACCTGGGAGTTTGCTTCTCCTTCACTCAGTACAGGAAATACAGTGAGGGAACCACTTGTGAGTTCACTTTACCATTTTATTATACAAACTTCCCCCCAAAAAAAAATTAAATTTACATGGTCATTCAGTCTGTCATCTATCTGTCCCCCACAGATTTCTCCACCTGTTGATTTTTCAAACAGCTTTGACAGGAAACTGAAGGTCTCTAAAGGAATTATGTCCCTATTTCCACATTAAAATAATGATTCAGAGAAAGTAGTGATTTCAATCTAAACAATTCCTTCTTAATTTTTATCCTATTAGCTGATTTCTATAGGGTGGGTGATGTACATAGCAGATTGTAGTAGACAAATTGTACAAGAAGCCCAAGGGAATTCTAAAGGTGAAATAGAAAAAAAATGGACAATCCTAAAATAAATCAGTTTAACAAGCCATCAACTTTGAGACATAAATCCATAACAACCAGACTCTGCTTCCTGCCACTCTTTGTTCTTCTCATTTCTGTCTGGATTTGAGTCCACTCAAACCCTGCTAGAAGGGCAAGTCCCTTTGGTATTTCCAGGCTGTCTAGAAACAGAGTAAAAAGCACTGGAAATCTTTCCAGAACACACACTTTCAGATGGTTTCCAGTTATGTTTTGCCCTCTGCAGTCCTTGCATCAGTGTGTGCATCACAACCAGGAGACAAACAATTTCAAAATGGTACTGGCCAGAGCAACTGGTCTAACTGGTGGTGACATCACCACTCGTTCTGATGGTAAGAAAAAAAAAAAAAAAGGAAAAAAAAGGACATTTTCTTCTAGACTGGAGTTTTGAGTTGCTCAGTGATATCACCAAGAGTATATGTAGGAAATAACTCACCTTGACCTAGACTTTGGCAGTACATTGAATGAATTGCATCACCAAGTTTCTCTCCCTTATACTAAATATAAAAGTAATGAAAGTGAGACCAGAAAGATAAATCATTTCAATAAGAAAACTGTAAAGAATCCAAGTTCTCCTCACTTTATTGCCTTCCACCCCTAAGAAGTTACAGCACAACATTCAAGAGCATCAGAAGGAAGAGTCTTGTCCAGTTCCAGACGTGCAGCCCAACAGAGTTTCATTTTCATCCTGCCCTGATCAAATTCCACCAGACTGAGACGATTCCCTGAGGGAAAACCAGCCCAGGAGAAGGGAAAAGGAGGTGAGTCTGTTTTCTGGACACTCATTCCCACAGGGAATGTCAACGAGGGTGCTCCAATGACACTCCTTGCACACTACAGTGCTGAGGGCACCCACTTGGGAAAGCACAATAAATAACATGAGCTCTTAATAACTCTGGAGTGCCTTTCATCCAATAATCTCCCAACACTGCACGAGTACTCGCTGTGCTATCTTTGCCTCGTGGCAGATAAGGAAATAAGGGTTCTGTTATTTCCAGGAGACACAGCAACAGCCACTTATTCCCCTTTGCCCCATGGGAACAATGAAAAAAAGTTGGAAGTGGAGGTCTGAGCCTGTGGTCAAGCCAAGGGCTGGTCCAGGAGTGGTTTCCTTTGTTCCTCCATCAGGGCGAAGTCAAGAGACAATGCAAGAAAAAAAGGGAAGATTTTAGGACAAGAAGTAAAGAAATCATAACCAAAAGTGTGGTCAGCTCAATGCATGGTACATTCATAAACACTTGGAGCTGGTGGGCATCACCCCAGACCTACAAGACACAAATTTTGGAAGCTGAAGAGCAAGAGGAATGCTCCAGGACATCAACTTGGAGCAGGTGTCTATGAGCAGCTGGATGAAGCCTTGCAGTTGAACTGGGTGTCTGGAGTCTGCTCTAGGTCAAAGAAGAGGCTGGTCTGGAGCACAGCTCATCCCACCCAGTTGTTTGCCCTGGTATGAACGAATAATGCCAGGGGGAGGATGCTTCTTCCCATAGAGCACAGCAGCCATTTAGATGCTGGACTCAGATGCCAAGCACTGAAGACACCTAAATTTGGGCAGAGCATTCCCACCTTTGGCAGAAGAGACAGGACTGGGTTTAGAGAGCACCTGTCCATTCCTCATGCATTGGAGCAGGGGGTGGGAATAACACCAGATGCAGAAGAAAATGATAAAAAAAGGGAAGAATTCATATTGTTATGTGTTCTGACCTATAGCTGGGAACACAAAACCCCCACTGCTCCTTTGTAGCTTTAAATGTTGATGTTGGTGCAATGGGAGATGCTGGGGAAGCGATTCCTCACAAATATTTTGGTGGGGCTGTCACGTTGAAGTCCCTGAGGAGTGATACATGGACTGAGGAAGAAACTGCCCCAAAAGATGGGTCTGCCTCTCACAGACTACTCTGCACATGCCAGGCGTTATTTCTTCAAAGCTGCTCCTCCAGGAATCGTGAGGAGAGATGGAGGAGTAGGAGGAACAGACAGTCCTCTCCCAGGACTGCAATGACCCATCACTACTCACTCTAAATCAAGCAGTATAAGATGGTTGATGGGAGTCTCTGGTTGAAGAGGCTTTGCCCAAAGGAGGCAAAATGGAGGTTGGTTTGTGTGCAGGAGGAGATTTGGTTTAGGGTGAAAAATTAAAATCTTCCCCCACTGCCTTTTACTGGGATTTCAGGGGCTATTCTGGTCCTCCTGCTCTCACCCCTCCTCCAGCACACAATGTCCAGTGAAGGTGGCTCTGTGTGCATACAGGGAATTTGAAGAGTCCAGAGGAGCCCCACTGACAATTTTACACACAAAAGAAACATCAGAACTCATAAAAACAAAGACACCTGTTTTACTGATATCCATGTCCAAGTCTGGGGGAGCTTTATGGGAATGTCTCCCACTGAGGAACAACTGCTAAAGCCAAACCCCCCCAAACACTGGATATCAGCTCTTCCAAGGCTGGCTATAAACCTGTGGCTTTGTCCAACTTCTTTTCATGTTTATAGAAATAAAGGAAGGAGGAAAACTCCAAAAGCCCATCTGGTTGTCTCCTTTCTCCTCTTGGGGAAGATTCCCCATATCTGGAGTTCATTTCTGTTCTCCAGGACCAGACTGTTTATTTTGCAGCTCACAGTTCATGTCCAGCCTGCCAGACACCACAGTGGACTCCTCTGTGCAGCTCCAGACCAGGCAGCTTGGGGAGCTTGTCTTGTGACTCATTGCATTGGTGTATTGGTACTAACATGGTATAGGATGACCAGGGTGGTGTTTTGAGGTTGAAGAATAAAAATGTTCTTTAGGGATTTGAAAAGCTCTCTGTGAAAGCAGGGGACTAAACTCAGTGATGGCCCTTTCCAGGTTTCAATTTCCTGTGCCAAATTCCTCTGCCTCCCTCTACAGATTCACAGCAAATCCCTTCCCAAAGCACCCAGTGCCATCAAAGGGCCTTCACTGAGAGCCTTCCAGGGCCACATCTGATGTGTCCTGTCCCATGGGAAATGGGAAGACCAACCCACAGCAGTTCTTGCTGGAAAGCAAGTTCACCAGTCACTCCCAGTGCAGCAGAGCCACCTCAGCTCCGCGGCTTCCCTTGCAATTGATATTTTCTCTGCCATATGAACAAGAAAATACCTGCCAAGAAATAGTTATACATTGATATGAAGGCAGCCCTACAGAAAGCATTTAAATCTATGTGCAAAGGCTCCAAATCCAAAGGAGACATGGGACTATTTACAAGGTCTGGAGTGACAGGAAAAGAGAGAACAGTTTCACAGTGCCAGAGGCATTAGATGGCTGGTTTTTAACCCCCAGGAGCCTGTTGCCATTGGCAGGTGCCTGCTGAGCTTGTTGGCAGAGCAGTTCCCTGTGACTTCTCCCATTCAGGGGGCAGATGACAGACCAAGCACCCTGACCCTGCCTGGAGTCTGAGGGGATCAAATCAAACCTGTCCCACCACCACAATACAACCAGTACTACTTTAGGACACAGTGATACTACACCACTATTTGAGACCATTCTCCCCTGGCTGTCGCAGCAGAGATTGAAGGCCATCAATACTTGCAATTTGTAGCCACTTACACAATTACTTTTTCCCCAGAAATCCCCACCCTCAAGTGAGTTCAAAAAAGGAATTCCAAAAAATCAGTGTTGCACGCTCCAACTCTGCAGAAATGGGATATTGCAAAAGAAAAACCTAAGTACATAAACTCCACTGCTGAGAAGCACTGAGGGCTGCAATTTTTCTTTGCTGCCAGGGTTTGAGGAAGGTGGGAGTGATTTGTTGCACCCTAAGAAGATGAAGTTTGTACAGGCACTCTTGAAGCGTGTGAGAGGGAGGATATGTCTCTCTGATGGACTGTCTGTTTCTCCTCTAGCATTTTTTTTTTGAGTGCCTTCACAAATTTCTTGCTAATTTGACAGAAAAGCAGCAGTCTCCAAAATACTTGAGTTCCAACAAGTTTGGTGAAGGAGGGAGGGGGGGAAAGAGTGAGACAATATAAATGTGCCCACTGAGGAAAGGCCGGTGTTTGGTTTCTGTCCTTATTAGACCCTGGAAGATCTGTTGGGGAGAGGCTGTGAACACCCTGAACGCTGTGCAGTGGCACACACTGGAGACCCCAAACCAGAAAGTAAAAACCCTTTCAGATGATAGTTCATTGCTACTCATAAGGTAGATTTTTATGAGGATGGGGAGGCCCTGGCACAGGTTGCCCAGAGAAGCTGTGGCTGCCCCATCCCTGGAAACATCCAAGGTCAGGTTGGAGCAACCTGGGCTAGAGGAAGGTGTCCCTGCCTGTGAAAGGGGGATGGACTATGACCTCTAAAGGTCCTCTCTAACCCCAATCGTTCTTTGACAGCTCAAATCCTTGCGGAGACACAGAGCTCCCAGCGCTGATGGACACGGATTGAGCGAGTCCCGAGTGTCTCCTGGGCTGGCATTAGAGCTTTATCATATCTCCTCTTGCTCTTCCGCTTCCCCTTTACAAGTCAGGGCCATTTTAATCTCATCCTGCCAGCACCTCCCTCCCCAGGAGAACTGACCTCCTCCTACTCCCCATCCTACGGCCGATCTCGGTTTATTGCTGGAGTCTGGCAGGACAACACCAGAGTGAATTTGCACTTGTGTCTCCTGCTGTTTGTTATGATGGCCTGGCGTGTTTCTCCTGCTGGAGAGTTTGTTTGAATTCTTACATTCCCGGCCAAGTCTTTGTAGATGAGCAAATCCATGTGTCCTGCTCTGTTTTTCCCCTCAGAGCACGCCAAGCTTTCCTGGTCCTGCCCCAGACAGAGTGTCCAAGTCATGCCTCCTTTGTGGAGGGACAGGAAAGATTTGTGTCAAGGGGAAATTCTCAAACCCCATGGGATCCCACATATCTTTATCCTGAGGCTTTTGGCTCACTGTCTCCCAGTTTTCAATATTAACTCTTTCCTCTGCTTTTCACCAGCAGCTGATCCATCCCCATGCCACATTGTTGAGAGAATCTGGGATATTAAAATGGAACATTTCACCCAAGAGGGGAAAAAAGGGGATAGAAGCCACTTCTTTTTATTATAAGATGTTGACTTTTTAAAGCAAATACCCACAAATCACAAATATGTGAACAAACAAAAGAAGGGGTTTCTTCAGTCTTAGTATCACAGAATCGTTAAGGTTGGAAAAAGACCTGCAAGATCAGAGTTTTCTGATCAGGATCTCTGTGCAGAAGCTATTGCCAAGATATTGGAATCCTCTACTAGGAAAAAAGCAGGAGAAACCTTATTCCGTTGCTGGGGGTTTCATTGCAGTAGCCAGGCTGCATTTCACTGTCCCTAAGACACGAGAGATGTTAATTATTCCTTTCACTGACCTGATAAATGGCCTCTTTTGCCAGCAAAACCTTTTCCCATGTCTGTCCATGCTCTTAATCTAATATTTCCAAGTGCTTATAGAACACAAATCCCCGTCTTTCCAACAGAGGAGCATTTTTCCTTCTCCTTCTGCAATGGCCGAGGGTGAAATCCAATCTAATCTAATTAAAGCCCACTGACTAGCATAAGCAGTGGAAAGAGCCCCTGGATCCTGGCCTGGCATGGGCTGCATGTGACTAATTCCATCAATTCCAGTAGGGATGTGACAAATCATGGTCAGAGTGTGCAGCCACTGCTCCACGTGGATCACATGGAAAAGCTTCCCTGGGATGCAAAAACACAATGCCACTGGAAGTACTTTCTGTCATGCCCCATTAAACTCCTGTCAGGATGAATCAGCTGGGATAGCCCAGGGATTCAGCAGGGAAAAACACATGGGATGCTCTTTCCTAGGGCAAGTGAGAGGAGCACATCCTTTCCAGAGGGCTCAGGGACACACCAGGACACATTTCTGCTTCCAGCACAGGCAGGGAGGAACACAGCCCCCCTCCTCTGACTGTCCCTTCCCACACCCTCACCCAGGAGGGGAGGTAATTTCACTTCAGCAAGAAGACCATGGGGCAAGAGCCCTGCTGGAAAGGGAAGTGCCAGTGCCACAGGCTGGGCATGGAAAACATCCTTGTAACGATGCACCCTCTCCTTAAACTGAAGCTTGTAACAGGAATCTCTGTGGGCAAGAGCCAATTTATCAGTCTAACTGGGGTGGAAATTCCTTTTGGGCAGGATCTGTTGTTTTGTGGGAATGAGCCATGGGCATGAGATGTCACTTCAGTATGATAATAATTTTAATTATAATTATATCATCACTATAATTTAAAAAGCCTTCCTGGTGACTTCACACCAGATACAAAACAGATGGGAAACACTTTGAGGCATTTTTACTATTTTCCCTTGAAATGCCTGGATCCTGCCTCTGTTTACTCCAGGGTTAATTGGCCACATGTAATAGCTGTATAAATAAAATTGCATAAATGCTGCAAGTCATTCCCATGAGGATGCAACTGAAGAACCCTGGTCCCCCAAAACTTGGATTTTCTGATGTCTACCAAGGGTTGTACTCAGCCCTTTCTTCCCCTGAGCATTAGCAGGGTTTCTTTCACTTGTTTTTTGTGTTCACAAAATACACAACAAATTCCCCCTCTCTGGATCAAACTGTTGGACATCCTTAATTGTTTTTTGAAGAGAAAAACAGGCTTGTGCAGAACATCATCATATGAGCTATGCTTTCTTGGGGAGCCAAGTAGAAAGGGAGCCAGATGACTTCAACCCAGAAAGCACTTAAAAAGAAACCCTTGGGAAGGTGATCACAGCAGCAAGGACTGAGTGGGTACAAGGAGAAACAGGCTGTGAGGGGTAGCTGGAACTGGGGGAAATTCAAATAAACAGTGCTGCAAGTAGAGGTGATATCAGTTGTAAGGATTGCAGAGCCTCAGCCAAAGAGTTTGCACGCTGAGAGCAAAATTTGGCTTTAGATAAATGAAATTGCTACTGGTTGCTCAGGGTAAAAAGGCCCTGGGTACAGCAGTCCTGCAGCACTGGGACACAGGGATCACTCCAGGGTGAGACCACACAGTAGGGATGGGACTGTAAAGGAGAGGAGAAACCAAGGCACCTTGTCTCTGCCCAGATCCTCATATCATCTCTGAGCCCAGTGTGATTGATTCGCATCCCCCAAGCTCAGAGGGTTTAGTCAAAGCACAAGAATTGGCCTAAGATATGTCAGGACTTGGAAAGGTGGTGATGGGAGAGCCAAAGGAAGCCTCATCTGAGGTGCTTTTGTTGCTCCCTTTGGATTCTTGCCACAGCCCCAAGGGGCTGTGTCCACCTGGGGTGCATTGACCCAAGGGAGAGATGGAGAAAGCACAGGGATAGAGATACAAATCCCACTGACACCCAGCAGGAGGCCTGGGGAGATGCCGAGCCCCCCCCGAGAGCATGCCTTTCAGGGGGTCAGGGACCATCAGCTGCACAGTCCAGGCTGAGGAGAGGTCAACTGTAGGCACTTGTCACATTAAAAAAGGATTTTACAGCTGAAAACAGGCCTGAGTGGAGAGCTGCCCTCAGGGACCACTTGCAGCATGAACATAATTGCCTGAGCATTTAAGAAAATAGAGATCCATCTTTCCATGCAAGAGGGAAGAGAAAGCTGAAGGGGAAGCAGCAGAATAAATATTGGTGCTTTGCAAAGCACAGATAAATCCAGCAGCAAAGAAGGAGCAAAGTGAGGGAGCTTTGGGAAGCCTTTGCACATCAAGTGAGCAGTGCATCCCCTGAGGAGTGAGGATGTCAGGGAGGGAGATGGATGGGCAAACACTGCAAACAGTAGCATCCATCTCTCATAATAAGGCAGCAAAACTGCTCTGGTTTCCTGTAATCTGATAATCCACCAGAGGAAGGGGGGAAAATGCCTTTAAATGGCGACTGTAATTCCCATCATGGTGTTTCCCGAAAAAGCGACACCCCCCCCAGCACAGTGTTATTGTCAGCCACGACTACTTCAGTAGCATCCTGAGGCTCCCATGGAGATCAGCACCTGCAGAGAGAGTCCTCTGCTGCCCTGAAGGACCCTCGTGGCAGAGGGCTCCCCAGCGGAGAAATGAGCTGCTCAAAGCCTCCCAGATGGGACTTAAACCAAACCCAACTGCTTTTTGAACTGTGAAAGGGATTCTGTGGAAGGAGTCCTTGCAAAAGGCAGAGATGACCTTTAGGATCCATTCCAACCCAAAGTGTTCTGTCTTCCATAGAGCAAGGGAAGTGGCAGAGCAATCAGGACAAGGAGAGATGCTGTGGGTGCTCCAGAATAATCATTAGCACAAACTAAAACCCATAGCCCTCCCCAAAAGAAAATATGAATGAAGGAAAGGGTCCATAAAACTCCCTTTTTATGCCTCATAGAGACACAAGTGTCCCCAGGTTTCCGATTAATTAGGAATGTCATGAGTGACTGCTTCAGACAAATGCAGATTGCTTTTGGTATGAACCCCTGATTGCTTTTGTTATGAAATCATCTCTCTTCTAGTGATTGTGTTATTTTTAGCCAGCTCATGGTTTCAGGCAGGAGGGTTGCCCAAGTCTGGTTTCTGCTCTGCAGCTGCAAACACTTCGTTCCCATCACATCTACCTGGAGCAAAGGGAATTCCAGATCGTGGCACCCCCCTCTTGGCTGCTTGTTCCCAGGAGCCAGGTCCCCACTCCCCACCCTGCTGCAAGAATTCTGGCCCCTACAAGTCATGTTTTCCTCCCTGAGCCCTCCACTTCCAACCCCACCATCCTCTGAGTGCCTTCGAGAATAATTTGGAGCAGGTCAACATGAAAAACTCAAGGTGACACTGTCCTTCTTCTTTAGGAGGGACACCCAGGCTAGAAACCAAGCACAAACCACAACCCCTGTGCCAGTGTGGATTTCCCAGTGGAGGATGGTGGATGACACCTGCTCCACTCGCCACGAGAGGGCACTTTCACCTTAATTCTCACATCCCAGGCTCCAGGATGGAGTCTGCAGGAATACAGTTTGCTCACGGAGGGAGCCAATATCCACCTCACAGGGGAATTTCTTCTGCAAGGACAGGGATGTGTTGTGTGTGTTACTCTCTGCATTACAGGACAGACAACGTTCAGCTGAGGGTCTTGGTGCATCACCTCTGTCCAGAGGGAAATAACAGCGAAGGAAACTCTCAAGGCAAAGGATGCAAAGAAAATTTCCTCAGAGGAAATGGTTTGGGAGGAAAGATTGTGGAAAAGTGTCTTTCAAATACAAATGGAGGAGGCACCTGCTTCCCAATTTCCTAAGCAAAGACTGTATAAATAAGCATTTTGGAAAGTGGACAGTGGTTTCTGTTTGCTGCAGGCACGACTCGTTCCTTTGCAAACTCCTCACAGTTGGGATGGAGCCCAGGCTGCTGACTTGGAGCTCATTAGAAACCTCCCTTTTCCCCCCTCTCCACTGTGCAGGAGATGTGGAAAACTGCAGACTCTGAGAACATGCACAGCTCCGAAATTACCTCTATTCATCACGTCCAATTGGATCTTGGAGGAATCCCAACTGGTCAAGGAATTCTGCGGCATAACAATAGATGATTATCTTTTGCTTCAGTCTATTCCATCACAACAGCCTCTCCTGGGCTGTGATTTTCATTTGGTTTCCAGGAAAAGGACAGAAGAGTCAAGCAATGAGACAAGTCTTGGATTCTCTGGGGCAAGAAATGGACTGTGCCATGTAAGCCAGTCACCAGACACAATTACTGTCTTTTGTCTCAGGTTGGGCAAAAATCCCTAAAAACCAAAAAGCTAAAAGTCTCTTTAACTTAATTTTGCAACTTGCATCCAAAATGGAGAATGGCTTTGCAGCAAAACAAATTTAGGTTGGTTCCAAAGGAAACCTACCAAGCTGATAGAAGAGAAACACTGACAAAGCCTGGTCTCATTTCTGCTGTGAGTTTTATGAACTGGCAGCATCTTGGTGTAGATGTGTTAGACAAGATGCTTTCTCTGTCCTGAAGCTTCATCCATACCCAACTTTGTGGAATTCCACAGGCTCTGCTACATAAGTCCCATAGAAAAGGGAGTCTCTGTAGTTCCACCATCCAAATTCATGCCTCTAAAGCCAGTGCTGGGGCTCAGAGACATGAGCTGACCCACAAACATCCTACCCCTGAGCACCAGGATTTACAAGTACTGGTTGTGGTGAAAGGGAAGGAGTTCAACAGGCTGGACATGGAAGTGAGGAATCAACTCCTCTTCTCAGTAGCATTAAGGATGAAGTCTTTCCGCAAGCAAAGGAAATTCCAGTAAGATCAGTAAGAAAAGAAGACAGAAAAGAGCAAAACTTGTTATGTTTCATTTGTTGGCAAGTGTCCAGCATTCCATAGTGTTGGAATACACTGGGATCTGTCCTGCTGGATGAAGGAGACAGATGAGCATTACCTGAGCTGGGGCAAGGTGTAGCAGGGTGTCTGCCTGCAGCAAATACAAAAGAAACGAGGGTCCTACCTGGAATTTGTGTTTATAAAAAGCACCTCTGGTTCCAGGCAGCACATCCTGGGCTGCAGCCCCTCTTCTGTCACAGCACAACTGGTGCCCCCTGCATCCAAACACGGATGCTCTGAACAAGACACAGCCTCAAACTGCACCAGGGGAGGTTTAGATTGGAAATTAGGAAACATTTCTTCCCCCAAAGTGTTGTCCAGCTCTGTCAGAGACTGCCCACGGCAGTGATGGAGTGTCCAACCCTGGAGGGGATTTAAAGGCCCTGTGGATGTGGCACTTGGGGACACAGGTTAGTGGTGGCCTTGGCAGTGCTGGGGGAATGGTTGGACTAAATCTTAGAGGGCTTTTCCAGCCTAAATGATTCCATGATTCTACAGTTCTCAGCCTCCCAGAGAAAGGCCATGTACATTAGGAGGAAAGTTAGGAATCAAAACAAGAAGATTCCCCTCATCACTTGCCCTACAATACATGGAATAAATCCCTCTTCCAACTTGCAGCAGGCTGGGCTAGAAAGCAAAGGCAAGAGCAGAGAGGGCTGCCGGGGACATGACAGGCAGGAGCATTTGTGTCTTCTCCAAAGGTCAGAGAGCCTCTCTCTGTCCTCTTGCACTAACCTTTTACCTTCCATCCTCCTCCTCCTCCTCCCAGACAAGAGCACTGGGGCAGGTCATGGCTGTGAGGGGCAGAGCTGTTTGCAGCAATCAGCTCTTGCTCAAGAGCCGGGAAGTGCATGGCCAGGCAGGATAACTTACAAGGAAACATTCCAATTGCATTTCTGTCTGGTGGGACTCAGGCTCCGCATTTGTTCCCTCCTTCCTTCCTCCCCGGCGTGGAAAAAAATTGTGTTGCAATGACTGTCAGAGACAGGGAGTGACATGTGGATCTCTGGCACCTTCCTGCTGAATTCTTTTGGTGGAGGAGTCTGACCCTTCCTGCTGATGGTGTGTGTGATAGGAGGGGAATATCTGCACCTCCTTGTGTGCAGGAACCACCCACAAATGTCTTCTCCCATCACCTTTCCCCAGGCACAGGCTCCCAAATTCCATTTTACGTAGTGGCTCCTTGCACAAATCTATTTGTTGCACAAGATTTGTCCCCAGCACTCATCTCACAGACAGAAAACTACTCCCTCTGGTCATAAAAATCAAGTCACAGCACGCTGGCAACGTGATGATCTGAGAACAGAAGGGTTACAAACTCTCCCCAAGCCAGTGCTTGAACCCAGGTAAAACCCAGGAGTGGCGATAATGAAAAATAGAGATGATTTGCATCCTAGGGGTGCAGGAGGGTCAGTGCTCTGGGAGTCATTTGGCCTCTTCAGCTGCATGAAGCTGCAAACCAAGGAGGGGACAGCTGGGATGCCAAAGCATCTGCACTTCCCAACCACACCAGGCATTTCCCCGGACCTCAAACGAGCGAAGAAACTCAGCAGCTCCCAACTTAGGGAGAAATTTCCTCAAAAGCAATGCCAAAAGAGTTTCCCCCCCGACATCAGTGGCTGCTGAAAAAACTGAGAGAGATAACACTGCAGGAGAAAACAAGCCCTGCTATTACCAGGAAGATTAATTACAAGTGCAATAATATCCAGGCCTTCTGATGAAATATTTTACAGTCTATTGCCCTCAGGAGAGTGGCTCCTTTTTACTGATTTATTTTAACCTTCACATTACATAGATACATTATAGATGTCTTCAGAGATGCCCTGGTGTTATTTGCCCCCTGACAGCAAATAATAAACTCTTTCTCAGCTATATAACATTTCCAAGGAAGCCCTTGACGTGACTAGAAAAATATCAGGGACAATTAAGTCACAAGGCACTCGCAGCCCTGTGGGAATGGACTGAGCTGTGCTCCAGGACTCGGATAGCATGAGAAACCCTGGTTCAACCCGAGTAGCAAGAGCCTTGGAGGTAGTAATTACTAAAGATCTCCTGCTTAAAGATCCTCTGGGGTCTCTCTATTATTTTAATAATAGTTCAAGCCAACTTTACTGCTTCCAGAGGAGCCTGTTAGCACGAAGGAGGAAGGGCTGATCCCAAGGGAACAGGGGCAGGGGATCAGCTGCCTGCAGATTTATTCAGGGGGTGTTGGTAACACATCTTTGAGGGGCCAGGTTAACTTGTTCTCTCGCTTGTATCCCCAGATTTTGGTCTCCCTGGGTGGAGCAATATCATGGGCAGAGTTTACTTTGAGGGGGATGTCAGCATGAGACTCCTCTGGTTAAAACACAGTTAATTTAACAGGCAGTTTGGGGACATTTCCACCCATCTGATCTGATGTCTCTGCCCTTGGTTCCTCATCTGTATAATTTGTAAGGCAGCAAATCCAACCATCATCCCTCCACTGGTACTCCCAGGGTGCTGAATCACCGCTGCTGCCCCTCTGGCTCCCACCACACTTGGGGAGGTTTCTCCACACCAGCCCATCATGAACCTGCTCCTCCTCTCCCCAGCAGCCTACTCATCCCACCCACACAGCAAAACCCCTCTAAAATCCTTAGATAAACACCAAAGCACCTTAATACACGATTAGAGTCTCACCCCATCTGACCCTGACACCGTCTCCGGTTTCTCCTGCCGTTGTTCCCATTGGTGTGATGGCACAAGGGTCCCACATCAGCCCTTCCTGCCCTGGGTTTGTGCCATAAATCTTGGCAGACAATCGGCTTTCGAGCCTTGTTCTGAACATTCACCTTCTCCCTTCAGCCCTTTTACAAATCTGAAGTGAAGAGCAGCTTGCACAGACCTCCAATGCCTTTTTTTTGTTTTTTTCTTCCCTCTTTCCAGGCTCTGTGGTGCTGGAACAGATCCCTGTAAAACCACTTTGGTTGGGAGAGCTGTTGTCAGGTCATTTCGAAAAGTTTGCAACACTTTGCAAATTGTTCTTGCTGGAGGTTGTACAATAACAGTGCCATTACTCAAAAACCCCATCCAAGAATATCATGTTAGACACAGGTCAGATCCCTCCACCCATAACAATATTCCAAAGTTTAAAAAAAAAAAAAAAAAGATGAGGAAAATAAATTGTTAAACACAAGCTGGAGATGACAATGAAAAATTTACCCCTAGCTGTGTATATTTTTATGGAGAAAGGTTATCTATCCATCCATCATCACACACCAGTACAGGAAAGAGCCTGTGAGTATTTAGATAGAAATATCTTGCAAAAGTTAAAGAGAAAAAAATACTCTTATAGACACAATTTACTCCCTCTTCCTCTCCCTGTAGGTGCCCAGCACAAGCACTACATAAATATCTTGAAGCTCCTCATTTCACCAATTTAATCATCAATATTAGAATATAATGAGTAAAGAAGTCTCTTCTCTCCAGCAACAATAAAGGGAGTTGTAAGCAATTAGTCCAGGTGTAAAAATCTTTAAAGGTCATCCCCTGTAATGAGCACCTTCAGTTAGACATGGCTCAAAGTGGAGCCTTCAAAAAGCATTGTTTTTCTACCAGTAAATTCTCAAATGACACATGAAAGAAGGAAGGTGGCTTTTTCTAAAAGCCACTCGTTGGTACTTCACAAAAATTGTGTGACCACACCCAGTGCAATTACCATATTTTCCAGCATTTTGGTATTTTGTCAAGTGCAGCAAATACCATAAACCACATAGAAATTAGAATATTTCTCTTTTTTAATTCCATTTTGCCATTTTTTCACATTTATGGTCTCCCTTCCCTTGCCCCTCTGCTTGGACTCCCCAACATTAATAAAATCCATCACCCAGAGAGGGTGTTTCTGCTTCATCCCATCCTGTCCATCCCATGGGAAGCGGCTCTTGCCTTGAGGCCACACCGAGCCAAGATCTCCAGTCCTTGAAGCTGCAGTGTGGGGAGGCTGGATCTGGAAAAACTGGATCCTAAGGCCTTGAACAGCTGGAAAAAGACCCGGCCCTTGGAAAACCTTGGAAAATCACCATTTTTGGCTGCTGAAGGTGGAAGAAGGAGCAGGCTTGGAGGTGTCCCCTCATGAGCCTCACCAGGACATCTGAAAACATATGTCTGTGCCCTGAGACACCCCTTCCTGTGCCATTGCCTGAAGGATTCACCAACCTCTGGAGCACTTGGGGGTTGGGATGCTCCTGAAGACTCTGAGAGACCCCTCAAAACTCCTGATTTCTGTGACAGGCTCCTTCTCTCACTAGGGCAGGGAAACTCCAGTGTTTAGACCTCCATCTGCTTCATTTTGCTCCAGTTCCTGCCCACTCTGAGCCTCTCAAGGTCTCTGTGAGGGGCTCTGCAAACTGGATTCAGTGGGATTTTGCCACCTCTCTGGGTCAGGTCACAATCACACCCCTGGGTCTTCGGACGAGTTTCTGAATTTCCACAAAGTTCCACAACATTAATTTCCTCTCAATCAGATTTTCCCTCTCCGCTGGTTATTCCTCTCTCCCTTTCATACATTTCCAGGCTCTGCAGCCTCATAAAACTTCACGGGGGGAAATGTTTCTGCTTGGTTGGTGTGGGCAGGAAATTACTGTCATTTTTCACTTCTTCAGGCTCCTCGCCAGTGGGCAGTTGCACCTTGGCCCTTCCAGCACCATCCCCAGGGAGGTGCCAGAGCCAGCAGCCAACGTGGAAAAGAATCCAAGCTCTTTATTTTGGCTGGCCTGGGAAGGAAACCTGGGCATTTCAGCAGAATCAAATCTCCAGAAGACTCCTCATCAGCATCTCAGCAGGGCTCAGTGAGAGAACAACATCCTGGCAGTGAGGGCTGGAGAACAATATCCTGGCCTCCTCCAAAGGTTTGCAGCAACCCAGCTGCACATTTTTATGGATAAATCACACCCTGCCCCACCACCAGTGGCTGAGAGTGAGCACCCACAGCTCTGGAACACCTCCACGCCTTGACACCTTCTCCCTGAGTTCTCTCAGAGTGCAAAGAGGGTTAATAGAGGGGAGCTTTGGAGAGCTTTCTTGACCAAACATGAGCTTCCCAGGGCAGTGGTGGAGTGTGATCCCTGGAGGGGTTTAAAAGCCATGTGGATGTGGCACTTGGGGACATGGACCAGTGCAAGGGAATGGTTGGACTCGATGATCTCAGAGGGCTTTCAATGATTCTCCGATTCCATGAGTCATCATTTAAGAGGAATAATAGGAATAATAAAGGCAAACACCAGTATGTTGGGTGAAGAGCTTCCTCTCCTCACTATGGGCCTAATTTTGTGGGGTTTGTGGGTGGAAGGAAGGGGGTTGGAAGATACAGCTCTTGGGAAAATCTCCAGGGTGTGCTGAACAGCTGGGGAAAGGCCTGTTCTCCTGGGCTGTGCAGCAGTTCCTCGTGGGACATTCCTGGGTATTTTATTCAGGACAGCCTTCAAGCATCTCCCTGGTGAACTGCACCCCTTCTCCATGGCAGGAAGAGTCTGTAATGCCCAGTTATCCACACAAGATGATGAGGGCAGAGCCTGGTCCCTCCTTGTCCTAAGCTAGTGGGAGGTGTCCCTGCCCATGGCAGGGGGATGGAACTGGATGACCTTCAAAGGTTTCCTTCCAATCCAAACCATTCCATGATTTTGAGTGTTTCCAAGGGTTTCTAGCTCTCCTGCCCCTCAGAATAAGAAATCAATCACTGATGGAGAAAAGCCTGAGTTATCTAACCATGTCTCCCAGGATATGCCTCAGGATTGGGAGTCTTGTTTAGGGGAGCCACATGAGTTGTGACTCAGTGTAATCCTGAAGAAACAAGGAAAACCAGTTTTCTAGGAAAAATGCAACCTGTAGGTCTGGCTTTGCAGGAATGGCTCCATATGTGCTGCTCCTCCCAAGCTGTTTTTCTGGCTGATAGGGAAAACTAAAGCTTTTACAGCAAAATTTACCCATCCCAGGGGATGCCCGAGGCAAGGCTTGGTGCTGGCTCCTGGTTAATCCAGACAGGCACCTTTTTGACTCCCGTGCTGGACTTTCCTGGCAGGCAGGGAGATGGGGGCAGCCAGGAAAGGAAAGTTTCTAAGTATAAACCCCAAAGCATCCTCAGCCTCAAAAAAGTGTCAAAAAAAGAGGCCCGTGTTTGACCTGAACTATTTATAAACTGAGACCCACTGGAAACATGATGGAACTGGACCAAACTCGTGTTCCCAACCCATCCCTCTCTCCACAGCCTGTCTGTTTTCTTCCCTGCAAAGGGCTCTGAGTATTTTGCTGAGGAGCATCACAGGGTGGACACTTCCCCTTGTTTTCACCTCTACCTATGGATTCACTCCTTGCCCAAATCCTCTGGGAATTCTAGATGTGGCCACCAGGAAGAGCCTCATTCCCTTCCAGGTGACCAGGCAGCCCCTGGAGGAACAAGGCTCAGCTCAGGGGCTGCTTCCAGTCATTTCTCCCAACAAAAGGTAGTAGCAAGGAATTGTTTCCAGGTCTGGTGGTTCACAGCTCCCTTTGCTCATGAGCCTCTATAGAAGGTCCCAAACTGAAGGAAACATCACCAGGTCAGTTCTTGTGCTGCTCCTGCAAGTGATAATCCTACTTTTATCCCATGTTCTCCTCACAGGAGCCATACAGGATGCTACACTTACAGTGACTAACAAATTAATCAGGTTTAAAATTTAAAAACCGCCGGGGGAGGAAAGAGCAGGAACTTTTTCCCCAGCTTTTTTATTGAATTCTTAGGGAATTGAGGATATGTGTGATCTGGATGAACAAAAACATGGAGCTGGAAAGGAGCTCAGGAGCCTGTGTAGACCACCCTTGGTTGCTGAGACAGGATCACATTGGGATGGGACATTCCTCAGGGATGGCTGGAGAAAACCCTGGGACAATGAAGACAAACCTTTCCTGTTCTCTTCTTTGCATCTTGCTCATGCTTGGCAGGAGATGCATCTGGTTTTTACCAGCAGTTGTTTTGCGGAATCAAACTTCAGAACTCGTGAAAGTTATGAAGCAGGTAGGTTTATTAGCAGCTGCGAAGCAAGGGGGATAAATCCAAACCAAACTTGCTTCCCTCGCTCTCCATCACAGCGCCTTAAGTACATACAAAACTGTATTTCCCGAAATAGGCGGAGTAAATGCAGATAAGTTCCAGAAACAGACCTCCCAGTCTCCTCCCAGTCTCCGCCCCAAGTTTCACCCCGCCAGGTGTGTCTCTGATTTAATAAATAATCAATGTGTGATACCCAGGCCTATCTTCGTTGATGGGCAATCAAGGCTTATCTTCGGCAATTAGCAGGCTGATTTTCGTCATCCTGTTCTGTCTTCATAGTTTTCCAAAGGTCTTTGTTCTCAACTCACAGTGTCTCCTCTCCCATCCCTCAAACCCTACACAGTTCCCTTTTGGGACACAGCAACATTTTCCTTCCCTCTCTCCTGTTAGAAAATCAGCTTCAAATTCCACTGGTGGCTTGCAAATCTCAGCTGAGCCCCAGTGGATGCAGAGAGCAGAATCTGCCTCCAGAAGGGATCAGCTCCACGGAAGAGGTGTAAGCCCAAGAGGTGCCAGAAGGGCACGGAGCAATCCCAGGCCAAACTCACACCTCATCATGACACCTTATTAACCAGCTCCAGCAGCAGCCACTGGTGTGTCGCAACCCTCGTGTAGACTTGGAAAGATTGGGAGCTACATCCTGCTCCTGGGGGGAACCGGGATATCTGCATCCTTATCAGCTCGTGGATTTGTCATGGCTGTGCAGATTCTTCTCCTGCTCTTTGGAAAGCAGGAGAAGAGGCAGCGGTTTAGGCTCCAAAAATACCCCCAAGGACTGTGCTTAGCCTTTGGATTGTGGACTGATCCGCTGCTGTTTAATGAGCTTCCCCTGGGAGCAGCAGAGATCCCGTTCAGGAGCTGTGCAGGACAGGAGTCTCCACCTCCAATCCCAAGGAAGGATGAGGCACCACTGCACCGGGCTGAAAATACAGCTACACCTCGGCTCCACAAACATTTTGGCACAACTTGCTAACTCGGCTTTTATCTGCAAAGGTTTTCAGCCCGATCCCACTGGGAATGCTGGTTTTTCCGAGCCTTACCAGCAGGAAATCCCTGAGCTGGAGGGTTTAGCTGTAATGAACTTATTGTATATCCAAGCACTGAACGTCAATTTGGATTAGGATGTCAGAAATAAGCACTGAGAGAATGCAACTGTACCCCGGGGGCGCCTGTCAGGAACTCCACTGAAACTGGCCAGAGATGGACCAGCATAACCTTGATTTATATTTTTCCCAGTGCGAATATAACAGAGAATCCTGGAGATGAGCCCCCTCATCCTCTCCCCAGCTCCTGCTCCCACTTTGCACAGGCATTCCTGGCTGGGAATGCTCCATTAGAAGCTGCCCAAGGACCTCTGGAGCAGCCAGATGTGTTGGGAGCCCAAATCCCTCTATTAGGACACACCTAAATCACAGCCACTTGTGTCATTGGGGGAGCCCAGACTCCCAGAAACAATCAGGATTCCCATCCTCCTGGACATACAACAGGCACAGGTGAAGAGAATATATTGCTCCCTGGGCTAAAGGCACACAGGAATTAACCTGGAGCATGGGATGCTAGAGGAGAGGTGCAAAGGGGCAAGAGGGATTGTAATATAATTAATATAATATTACACTTTCCTCCCCAGGCACGTGGTCACAATGGTTTTGTTGAAGTCTCTGTTCAATAGGTGCCAGTGTTATTTACTCACAGCCTTGTTGTTCTCCATAATTAATGCCACAATCCCTGAGACTTCCTCCTAAATTCTTCTCACAGAGACTCTACAACCTTTTATATTCAAAGGTACTTGGAGAAAAGGAAGGTGAAGTTTGCTTCCTCCAACCAAAAGTCCTGAGAATGAAGTCTTAAAAAAATAATTAAATAAAATACATATAAATCTTTGTTCATAACCCCAGATCTGCCCTGTCTCCCCCTTAATTCTCTAAGCAGTTTGTGGTGAGTCTGGCAATGAAATCAGCCCTGTTTTGGCTTTGAGTTTCCTCTCCCTTGCACGGAAGAAATTTCCCCTAATATCCAATCTAAACCTCCCCTGGCACAACTTGAGGCTGTTTCCTCTTGTCCTGTCACTCGATATCTGGGAGGAGAGAGCAAACCCTCCTCAGAGGACATAAGGGAGAGGTGACAGACATCCATGGGTGGAAAAGCCCTACAGAATCCACAGGGTACTCTCCTTTCAAGGCCATCTGAAAAATATGTGATATAATTGATTATAAAAAAGAAAGGATTATTAAAAAAAAAAAAGTTATTTTTTGTTGTCACGAATGGTACTGAGAAGCAGAAAACGGGAAATGTTTCCAGAAATCCCCAGGTGTCCTTCAACCTGCCAGCAGAGGTTTAAAGGTGATAAAATAAGGCACAAAGGAGCCCAAGGTTTATCTTGATCAAAGCCACTCTCTCCAGCAGCACCTCCAGTCACATTTAAATACAACCATTTTCCATCTTCTTCTTTCCATTCCTTATTCCTCACCTTTATGCAGCTGTATTTCAGCAATGCTGTTCAGCCTTGCAAAAATAGCTTAAAGTCAAATTTCTCTCTCCTGCATCTTCCCACTTCAGCTCCAGGACTACCCAGATGACGCCCTGGTTTTTTTACTCTCTGCTGACAGACAGACTGTGTGAGAGAAAAGGAAAAAAAAAAAAAACACCTCAAAAGACACTAAAAAAACATGCTAATGGCTGGAGAGTCCCTGTAGCTCTTCACATTTCACTGTTTCCCACCAGTGATTCTGTGCCGTGGACAATCTCCTCCCAGGATTGTGCAGCAAAC
The DNA here is from genome assembly GCA_013399895.1 of Serilophus lunatus. NCBI lineage: Eukaryota > Metazoa > Chordata > Aves > Passeriformes > Eurylaimidae > Serilophus > Serilophus lunatus. The sequence continues at coordinate 150,121 of VXBA01004864.1, read as the reverse complement.
TCTTGTTCAAGGAGAACAGCAGCATTTTAAGACAGCTGTGGGCTATGAGCTGGGATCACAGAAGGTGCTGGGTGAGTAGCAATGCCTCCCTGATGAGGGAACACATCCATGGATGTCTGCAAACCCCACTGTCTCCCAGCCCCACTGTGGGCTGGAGCTGTTTTTCCAGCTGTGTGGCATCTTTTTTGGGAGAAGCAGGGAGAAGAACTGCAGTGCCAGCTCTTCTCCCACAGGATTTGGGGCCAGCAAAACCAGTTGGGCCTTCAGGCAAATCCTCTTGCCCAAATATTCCCCTTTGGAGCAAGGTGGATTTGATGGACAATAAGCCAAGGAGTTTGGGGGTTGGGAAGGAACACAAAGGAGCCATTAAGGAAGACACACAAGTTGAGAGAGACTAATCAGTTTTATTTTATAAATACAGATGAGCTTTCCTGCAATTACCAACAGAGTTTTAATGTGTCATTTTCTATGGGATATTCTGGTCTTGTTTATTTGAAATACCTGGTCGAGCAAGGATAAGCCAAGGCTGTTGTGCTTGCTATAAAAATATAGTGGGATCTGCTCTTCCAAAACTAATATTCTCAAAAATCTTAGGAATTCCTAGTGAGGGGAAAAGATTGCAATGAAATGCTTTCTCCACTTGGAAGATATTTGCAGATATTTAAGTGTCACAGCTGTGCAGGAACTGAAAGGCTTTTTGCTGTGATCCATCATCTCACCTTCAAACCCACTCTTTCTTTCTCTCCCACTACCAAAGTCATTTACAGAGGGTGGGGAAAAAAATAAAACACATGAAACAAAACAAACACACACCAAAAAATAAAGCTTTGAGGTGGCTGCAGTCTGTCCAACCCCCGGAGGAGCTGGTTTAACCAGCCCTGTGATCCTGTCCCACCTCACATCACCTGCTGCATGGGAAGAGAAAACACAGGGATAACTCAAGGCCTGCTCCAGACACATCCATAGGAAGCCCATCCAAGCAGCTTGGTGTGACAGGAATCTACATTAACAAGCACAGGGATACAACAGGAACAGCAACACAACACTGGGGAGGAAAACTAGACCTCATTTGGTTTGTGCAACCTGAGAAAACAAACAGCTAAAGAAAAAAGAACCAATGCAAGTGCCACCGATGTTCTAGTGAACCTCATTTCACACTGGGCTTCACTGGGCCACGTTGGAAACACAGTGAATGCACAAGTACTCTTTGGGTTGCTCTGAAAAGTCACCATCACACAGCAGGAGTGGCCTTCTGCCACACAGGAACAAGAGTGTGGCTGTGCTCCCTCAGGAATGCCAGATCCCATCCCACAGGATGCACCACTGACCCAGAGCTCCTGGATTTCGCCTACCAGGACAGAGGAGCTCCTGCTCATGCCTCTATGCTCTGCATCCAGGTGTTAATTTCTCCCTCCCTAGGCCAAAGCACAATGGGATTTTCCTACCTCTCCCTTCCCAAAGCTGATGGCAGCACTTCCTCTGGGGAAGTTTTCATGAGCCTAGAACAGAGGAGCTAATTTGGGGGGGGGATGATTCCCCTGGATGTGTCCAATGAAGTCACAGTGTCTCAAAGAACCAACTTCTCCACCTCATCCTGGGGCAGACCAAAGCCAACAAATCTCTGGAGAGAGGCTCCCTCCAAGCACTCAACTGTGAAAAGCTAACAGAGGAAATGTGAATATCATTTTAATACAATCATTAAAGTGTTACCTGGGGAAAAAAACGCATATTCTAGGACAGTGCTATTATGAATATTGGTTCTCACACACACTCCTTGTTCTGACAACAGATAGCTGAGATTATACACATCCACATTTTTTAAAAGTTAATTCCAGCTAGTCTTGCAGTGAAGTTAGAAAAGACTAGGAAGTGGGTTCAAAGGAAAGCATAAAACCAGGGAGGAAAAAAAAAAAAGCCAGGTATGATGAAGTGTTTTTTTATTCTGCTATATATTTTTATATTTCAGAGCTCACAAGTGAGCCCAGATCCTCGGGTACACAACATAGACCAATGAAATCCAAACAGAAACAAATCCCAGGGATGGTGGAGCAGGCTGCAAATTGCTTTCCCACACGTGTGGCAGTGCTGGACCTGCCCAGGAGCAAAACTGCACCTCCAGCAAACCAATGGAAGCCTCTGCCTTCAAAGCACAGATGGGTAAAAAAAAGACAGGAATTCAGATGGATGATGTTAAGGGCCTCCTTTCTGCAGAGGGGGGAATGATTCCATATAGCTGATTAATTCCAGAGTGCTGACTGCATTCCTGGGGATTTTAGGATGATGGAGAAGCGCCTGGGAGGGCGGCAGATGAACCCTCTGTGTTGGTGGTGGGTTCATCTGGTCTGTGCCCAACCCAAGTGGGGGAAGAGCAATAAGGGGGTAAAGGAGGAGTGGGGAAACCCCCCCAAATATCATTCCTGCTTAACCAGGACACTGCAGGTATCACACAGGTGCTCATTCCCTGGCAAGTTCTCACCACCAGCTGGAGACCCATCTGTGCAAACCAGAACTTCCAAGGCTCCAGGGCACAGCCAGGAGAAACAAATCCATGGGATGTCTCCAACACTGACTACATTGCTCAAGCAAACACAGGAGTACATGGGAGAAGGCAAAGATGTCTTACCATAAATGTGCATTTAAATTCAAGTTGTGGGTTTTTTTCCTTTCAAAAAGATTAAAATAAATTGAAATCTAAACAATAATTAAGAAATTAACACATATTCATAGAAGGGCCTGATCAGCATTAGACATTGTTTTCAAGAAAGCCTTTATAAATGAACTCCAAAGCCTTAAAAAAAAAAAAACAACAACCCAAAACCAATTTTCCAACAGATTATAAATACCAGACACCAAAGGACTGGGAGCAAACTAAAACTTTCCCTGGGCTGTGTGTGAACACCCCATGACCCCGTGGCCCCTCTGCCCGACCCCCACAAGGGCTTTGCCACTCTTCTCTAATCACCACAACGAATAAGTGCAATTCTCTCCCCATCCCAGACTCTGGGACCCCAGCATCCCACCCAGCTGCTGCCCTCACTTGTCTGAGCCCTTGCGGGGCCTGCGGAAGCTGGACACGTTCTCGTTTAGCGCGTAGATCCTGCGGGAGAACTCCTCAAACTCCCCCAGCACCTGCTCGTCGCACTCCACGGCCACGGCACGTTCCACGGGGATGGAGTTGAAGTCCTCCAGCTGCTCCCCGCCTCCCAACCCCGTGGCCTCCATGCCCATGATCTCCTCGGCCTGTTCCACGGCGCAGCACAGCACGGCCTGCGAGTCCCGGGGCGCAGCCGCCCCGTTTATTGCACTGGGACGGCCCGGCCAGGAATCCTGCCGGGCCCGGCCGCCACCCGGGGCCCCGCTGTCCCCGTTGAAGCTGCCGCACAGGTCCTGCCCTTTCCCTTTGGAGCAGCCCAGGGAGGTGTCCAAGGAAGAGCTGATGGGGCCGGGTTTATTATCTGGCTGGGCGAGAGCGGAGTTGTAACTGGGAGGAGGGGTTTTGGGCTGGAGTCTCTCGTGGCCAGTGTTGGCCCGTTTCCGGAGCCCTTTCTCCGGAGAAGGAAGCCCACTGGAAAAGCCAACGTGCAACCTGCTGAAGCTGGAGCTCTGTCTCTTTGGAACGGGAATTGCACTGGATGTGTGGTGCCGGTCGCTGCAAGAGGAGGAGAGGGTCAATCCTACGGGTTTAACCAAAGGCTGAAGCAGTTCTTTTATCCCAAATTCTGTCCTAAAGTGCTAAACACCTCCCAAGTGTTCAGTGCTGAGAGGACACCCCAGAGGAGAACGTGACTGGAAAGCAGGAGATGGTGCAGGAACACTCACAAGGCTCCAGGGGTTGGAGAGTCAATCACCCCAGAAACCACCACGTTCTGTTAATTCCTACTGTTAACACCATTTTACAGGACTGAGCTTTATGCAGTATTACTATTGACTGTGTATTTCTGGCCATCACAAACTCTTCCAAAGTGAGTAATAATGGCTGAGTCCTCCATGAGCAAAGAATTCAATGGTGGACTTCCCTCAAAGGAGGAAAACCACACCAACTCTGTTATTTGCAGAGGGTTATTCCTGCCAGATCCTCTCCTTTTCTGTGCCAGTCATTCCAAAAGTTTTTGGACAAAGGTCAGCCACTGTTGCTTGAGGAACACAAACCAGCTGAGCTTAATCTACAAGTCTGACTTTACTATTTAATTCAGTTCCACAAACCATGTTTGCTGTCGCAGGTTCTGTAATTTGGAACACCCACTTGACACCATCTGAGGTGTGTGATGTGAATTTTCCTTCATCAGCTTAATCGTTATCCAAATATAATCACCACCCAAGATGGAAAACAGTCTGCTGTACATTAATGTAAGGAACCAGTTCAAAATAATAAAAATACAGCTATTATTGAATAGAGAACTCTTGAGATTCAACTGCTGTCAATACAAGCCTCCTTCATGGACTCCATTTAAAAGAAACTCCTGCTCAAGGCCTGATACATTTTGGGATCTGTCCTGCAGGGGAAAATCGTGGCAGAGCAGTTAGGAGTATTCCCTAGCCTGGATCATTTTCCTTGTTTTGCTCCCACTTGTAAACAGGATAAAGGAGGTTGTAACAAGTCCTTCTGGGAAGAATAAGCCCATGGGGGACAGGGAACAGTTCTAGTGCTCTTTAATTTCCTCTCCCATCTCACCTCCACCCAGGCTGCCCCTTAATGCTCCTGTAGGGCTTCCTTGTCTTCCACATACCCCTCAAACCACCTTAGTAAGAAGCTGATTTTTTTCAGAATACACAGTTGCAGACAATGAAGTGCAGAGGTAAAGGCCACACATGGAGGCAGCAGCAAAAACATCAATTTTTCCTTAGATTTCAACAGCTGTTGCAGAACTTTTTGAATGCAAACTCTACATTTGCAGCTTGGGTGACCCTGTTTTCCTCTCCCTCTTCCCACTTTAGTACCTCCTGCCCTTGCTCAGAAAATAAATGAATACTCTCTAACCCTTATTTGATGAGACTGTGTTTATCTTCTAATTAAATGGCAGGTTTTAGGAACCTACCCAAATTCCAAGATGTGCGAATAGTCACAAAGCCAGGTGTCATTCAAGACACTTCTCTCGGTCCAAGGACACATCATGCTGTGTTTATATGAACTAATTCCTCAGGAAAAGTGATAACTGAGAACTGAGTGATCTCTGCTCCAGCAACAATGAAAATCATTCTGCTTGGTTTCTATCAAGACATCAGGGATGAGTCAAATGGGAATGTGTTCCTGCTGAACTGGAATCCAGGAGGGCTGCAGAATCCAGAGGGGAAAAAAACCACCATATTTGAAATAAAAATTACAAAAAAACCCAATCAAACCAAGACTAGGAATAAGATGTACTGGCAGAAAAAGCCTCGGTTAGAACAAATACGGAGATAACAGCCCAGATCTGAGAAAGCAGGAATGAAGTCAACAGAAAGGTAATATTTGATAAGCATACAAATCAAAGGAATCTAGATTAAATATGCAAGAAGGACTTTGGGGATCAGCCACCTAAGAGGACACTGCCCAGGCTCCTTCCACAGGCACTGGAGAAGGACAATGGGAGCAGGGTGGTAAGACCCTGCTGAGAGCCAGCTGGGATCAGTGTGGGGAGCTCATCCTCTCTGGAAGCCACTTCCTGACCACTGGGGCAACCTGGCAACCAGCTTGGGCTGAGGGCCAAGTGTCTAGAAGGCAAACATGAGGCTTTTAGGTAGAACAATGGCCAGGAAAGCAAACCCCAAATGGCCCTGGAGACAGTGGGTTAAGGATTTAAGGCAAGGGGGCTTGTCTTGGGCCATCATCCTCCTCCAGATGAGACTGAAAAGTCAAGCTGAGGTTTCAGTTCAAAGACAATGTTTGCAGAGAGCTCAGAAATACAGGATTGCTCTTCATCTCCATGAAAACAAGCAGATGACAGAGGGAATCTGTCCCATTTTCCTTGAAGAAAAGGCTGTACTGTTCCCACAACTCACAGCACTGCATTGAGGCAAAGTCCAGAGGAAGAGATACTTTAACACAAATTGCAGAATGGTTTAGGTGGAAAAGGACCTTAGAGATCATCCAGTCCCACCCCCTTTCCATGGGCAGGGACATCTCCCACTATCCCAGGTTGCTCCAACCCGGCCTTGGACACTTCCAGGGATGGGGCAGCCACAGCTTCTCTGGGCACTCTGTGCCAGGGCCTCCCCACCCTCACAGGAAGAATTCCTTCCCAATATCCCACCTAAACCTATTTTCTGTCAGTTTAAAGCCATTCCCCCCTTGTGCTTTGAGCTTCACAGCTCATGGAATCAATGCAAAGAATCCATAAAAAAAGGAAGTCACGTTAGAAAACACTCATCCAACTGCTCAGAAACTTTAGGTTCCCAGGTACTGCCCCCAATGGGAAGGGTAGGGCTTGAAGGAGCACAGCCTTGAGCTGAATTCCTCAGGTTGAGCTGCTCCAGCTTCCAGCCACAATTCCTTGGTCCATCTCCTGAGACAGCAAACAGGTGTGGATGAATGTCCACAAAGAACAGCCTGGGAGTAGTGCAGCGTAAAATGTGATTTGATGAGCTGTCATCAGGCCCTAATGACTTTTAGTCATCAGGTTGGAGGAGATTGGAACTGGTTATTTAGAGGGGTATGTACAGATCCCCTTAGAAAGCAGGATTTCCAAATGAAAAATAAAGAAATAAAAAAGAAACCACAGGTTTCTTGGACATTCTAGATAAGGGAGTGACATCATCACCAATCTCAGTATTCCAATTGCATCCAAATCTCAAAAGCCAGTTTGGAAAAGTCTAACCTCAGTGCAAGCTCTCCTGGCAGCAAAAGTACAAAGTAGCCACTTTTTCCCAAAAAAATATTAGTTTTCACTAGTTAATAAATAGTCCATTTGGGCATTCTAAGAAACAAGACACAGAGTCCACGCTGCAAACAGGGGAGAGAAAGTGATTCAAGCAGGACACAAACATTTCTGAAGTTGTTTTCTTAGTGAACACATTCTGGTTGATAAAAAGTTTCTTCAGTCAGATTCACTTGTGATTATTTAATCTGTCTGCAAGGGGCTCAGAGAAGCTGTAAAGCAGCATGAGGGACAGAACACAATTCACAGGCTCAAATATGTATCTTTTCCTCCCCACAAAATGTTTCCTCTGAGGAACATTACTGGATCACAGCTGGTCAAAATACTAAATCTTGATTGCCTGGCCAAAGGCCAAAAGCCACAGCTCCAGCTCTTTGGTATGAGAATGCTTTTTTAAAAAAAACCCAACAACTTCAATACCATTTGATCTTTTCTGTTGCAAACTATGAGCTCATGGCAGTAAGAACTCTAAATGAAGGTGTTTAAGTTGGTTTATAGCCACGTGAAATGTTTGAAGCTCCAAGAGCTGCTCAGAGCCAATACCATGTCAACTGTGCTAAAAAGCAATAATAGTTTCTCACCTTCTTAGAGATTACTGGTTAAATAAGGTACAAGAGTGCCAAGATGAAGTTAAGGTGAAATTGCATCTTTTGGCAGCTAAAAAGTTCTGAGACAGGCTTAAAAAAATTATAAAATCTTCATGAATTAAGCTCCCAGAGTTTTCTTAAAGGTTTTTGATTCCAAACACCAATTTCAGCTTTGGCACACAAGAGTTTTTGAGGAGAGGCTTTAAATGCAGCTCAAAAGGGCATCTCCCTGACTACAGACAAGCCATTCTAAAGGAGTATCCTGCATTTGCCAGCATCAGATAAGTTCATTGTCTATTCACTAGGAAAAAAATCTCCTGTCTGAACTCAAGTTTGCAGAGGGCTCTTGACTTGCTGTTAAAAGGCACAAAAATCGTCCCTCAGAAGCTACAGAGAATGAAACAAAAATAAGCTGAGGAATGGGAGAGAAGATGAGTCAGTCCCTTGATTTAATGCAACCATGATCTAAAGAGCCTGAGCCTGTGAAAAGGAGTAAAACCATGGTAAAAAATGTCTGGGCTACACTTAAGGAGAGATTTGAAGGGGACTTAGAAAAAAGGGGGAGAGCAAATTTTTAAACTGGCAGATAGTGACAGGAAAAGGGGCAATGGTTTTAAAGTAAAACTGGGGAGACTTAGAGATTAGGAAGGAATTCCTGGCTGTGAGGGTGGGGAGGCCCTGGCACAGGGTGCCCAGAGAAGCTGTGGCTGCCCCATCCCTGGAAATGCCCAAGGCCAGGCTGGAACAACCTGGGATAGTGGGAGGTGCCCCTGCCCATGGAACAGGGTGGGACTGAATGAGCTTTAAGGTCCTTTCCAACCCAAATCATTCTATGATTTGGTCTCAAAAGCTGAAAATAAACTGTCTGCTCAGAAGAGAAAGGATTTAAGAGCAAAACTGCAGTAAAAAGCTAGCAAAACTGCAGTAAAAAGGTAATCTGAAAACTGAGCTGCTTTTCTGGAAGCCAGTGAAACTCCAGGAGTAAAAAACTGGAAACAGGGAGAATTATTCCCAACAGGAAACAGAAAAGATTCAGGGGACCACAACTGAGACACTTTAAATCAGCAACAACTTTGGCTCATCATCTTTCACCTTAAGATCCAACACCCAGATCTGATGTCAGGGAAGTCAAGTTTGTGCAGCTCTGTAGGTAACAGTGTGTGAGGGAAGCAAGAGATCTGTCTTGATTTTTGTCTACTTCCAACACAAATAATATTTTGCAGCAGGGGGAAGGGGGAAGAAAAGTAAACACAGCAGGATATTGGTGCCAGGAGAGATATGAAGAGGGAAGCAGAGCATGTAGGCCTGCAAGCTTGCTGCAATAAATCACATGTGGTGGGATGGGAAAACATGTATTAATCATTCCAGCGTCATGCCTGAGAAACCAAAACAACCCAAAACTCACCAGGCAGAGGGATGCACAGGCACTGGGCTCATGGAAGGCTGAAGCAGAGGCTTTAAAAGCTAAATTTGCTCTGGTAGATGTATGAAATAGGTGGGCTCACCTACAAAAGCTGTGAAGGATTTTGTTTGGTTGGTTTTAATCTGAGGAGGTAAAGAAACTATTATGTACTTAAATCTAAACTGATGCTTAGCAGAGAAAGGCTAAGCCTGAAATAACTGCATGAAAATTTAAGGGATTCCAGACTGCAGAGAAATGCAGATGTCTCAAGTCTAGCCTAGGATTTAAAACCAGTTCTGTTCAAAGAGAAACCAAGTTCAGTGTAAGTATTGCTTTTCACCACCGTGATGATAGTTTTTACAAGACTTAAAATTCAGCAAAACCCAGCTACAGTGCTCAGAGAGGAAACTGAACCAGCCACAACAGCAAATAAACCAGGGAGTGCAAGTGAATATGCAGATAAGAAAACCTCATGTGTCCCTGATGAAGAAGAATAACCTGGAAATAACTTTACTGACAACAGTTTGTGGCAGAGGGAATCAGATGACTCATCTACAGTATCCTGGAAACACAACATTCCTTCCAATCCTTCTTTTAACAGGTGGTGGCTTTTCTGCTTGTTTCAATGTAGGTTATTATTCACAGGACAGGGGCATCTGTATTTTGCCTAATTATGAAAGTCTAGCCAGCTTTCCCCCAGAGCCAGGCCCCCTGTAAAGCCTCACTTCCATTTGTATCAGGAAGCATTGTTTGGAATCATTAGCTTCAAAAAGAGAATTAAAAATGAACATCAATTCACATAGGTTTTGGAGGTGAGAAGGAAACGAGGCATAGACATCCATGAGGGGGGAAAGAGGGAATGTGATACTCCCAGAGAACTATGCTTAATATTCCTGCATGTTTGGAAAGATTATCCAGCCAAAAAAAAAGTGCTTTGTCTTGCTAATGACTGTGCATCACCTATGGAAAACAAGAGGGTTGTATGGTGGCAAAACATCCAAGGAATAACTAAAGCTTCCAGATCCTCAAAGCAAGCACATGTCAGAAGGGATGAACACTGAAAATGATTCCCATTTCCCACATTCCAAAGTCATCCCACCTCTGCTTGTGCAAGCCTGAAGGAGACATCCCTCCTCCCACTCCACACAAGTGCTACAGGAGTCACAGTTCAGGGATTTTGGCCCTTCATTTGCACGTTTGCTGAGGGGACCACACACCACCTGAGGGCCCGTATCCCACAGTGATGGATATCCCAGGAAAACTCACACTAATATTCCCCTCATGAAGAAGGCTTTTCTTTGTGCAACTTGCTGGGGGGATGAGGAGAAAAGTAGGGAGAATCATTTCAGCTGTGCCTGGCATTACTGACAGGATAAAACTGCACAAGGGCCTGATGACTTCCAGTGTTTTGCTGGCTGAGCTGAAATTCCACCAAGCAACACTTTTCATAACATTGCTCCAAGAGGAAACTTGTTCTACTCCTGTATTTCTCTTCCTTTGCCAAGACTCCAAATGGCAACTGCTAGGCTGGAGAAGAAAAGGATCCAGGGAGACCTTGGAGCCCCTTCCAGAGCCTAAAGGGGCTCCAGGAGAGCTGGAGAGGGACCTGGGACACGGGATGGAGGGAGAGGACACAGGGAGTGGCTTCCCACTGCCAGAGGACAGGGAGAGATGGGATATTGGGAAGGAACTCCTAGCTGGGAGGGTGGGGAGGCCCTGGAACAGGTTGCCCAGAGAAGCTGTGGCTGCCTCATCCCTGGAAGTGTCCAAGGCCAGGTTGGGCAGGGCTGGAATTGGATGATCCTTAAGGTCCCTTCCAACCCAAAGCATTCCATGAGTTCCTGTTGCAGTAGGATTCACACAAGTACCTTTTAACACCCAAAATCAATTTTAAAAAGAGAAAAATATAAGGAGAAAAAGCTGTTTTGCTCATGAGGGTTGAGAGGGTAGGAAAACAAAAGCATTGGATGAGGAGAATGCAGGACAAAATAACTGATAAAGGCAAGAGGCTGCAGGAGTGCACCCAATTCCAAGGCCATAATTAAAACTATCTGTCACCTGCAGAAATACAGCTGTTGTAAAGCTCCAGATTAGTAAAGTTTTACCATAACCTGCCTTCATTTATTAATGTTTCATTTGTTAATGTAGTTTCCCATTTAACAACAACCCTCAACATAAAACTTTTCTCAGCAGCAGCATTTCTACTCACATTTTTTGTAGAATCCACTTTTCTTTTTCATAACAAAAATAAAAATACTTACCATCTAACCATTAGCCCAATCTCCATGAAGTTTTTCAGGTTGGGAAGGGTTTGCCTTAGATCTGGAGTACTCAGCCCATGCTGATACCTAAGCTACAAGAACAGGGGAAAAAAACCCCAACATTAACAGTTTTCCAAATCCGAAAGAACGTAACATTATGGTCAGTTCATTCCCTAGGTTTTTAAGAGAGTGTGGGATCATTACTGAGGAGTTCCAAGAGATTTATTCCCCTTAAGGAAATGTTGCATTTAATACCCACATTAGCAAAACCCACCCAAGAACAGGGATAAAATGTTAAACCTCCTTCTTCCAGTTTACCTTCTGTAACAGGAGAGCAGCCTCAAAGCTTGATAAAAACCCAGGCATTACAGAAAAACACCAAATTTCACCACATTCCAACATTTATTTGTGTGGAAGTGTATCAGTAGTGGAATTATTACAGCAACATCGACCAGTAAAAATACATCTTGTCACCCAACTGATTGAAATCTGGGCTCCTGGTACAGTTTCTATCAACATTTCAACTCGTGTTATTATTCCTATAATTAAACCCAGCATCCAAATCTAGGAGCAAAGGGAAAGGCTTCAGACACTTTAAGTCAAGTTGCTTTTCCAAAGCTCAGATTATAAAACAACTGAAAATACCCCTGAAGAAAACAGCAATGGAAGGGGAAAAGTCCCTCTTTCAAGTTGGAATTCTGAAATTTTGTGGTTAAAATATGTATCTAAAGAAAATTCCCTAAATTCCAGTGTCTTTAAGGCTATTGGAATGAAGCACTGTGAGGTCTCAGCAGATGGTACACCCTCTAGAAATCACAGTTGGCCTCCAAGACACTCACAGAAGCACCAATATGATGTTGAAACACGGGAAAAATCCCAAAGTTAAATTTCTTTTCTTTAGATTCACACACCTGTTTCCACAATTCCTGACAGCAAGGTGCAGGAAAGTATCCTCTAAGCTTCAAAAATCTCTGCCTCCTCCCAAACAATCAGTTTTTCCACAGAAAAAGACTCTTGAAACTGGGAATGATTTCTATGCTGATTTTTCCAGAGAAAAATGACTTGAGAAGAAAATCACCCTCAGTGCTGCATTGTACAACATTTATTGCAGTTTATTACTTCCACATGGACACAGCCAAGCCATGTGAGCTTGGATTCCTATTTTCTGCTGCAGTGACAGAGCCTGGATTAAGACAACCATTCAATATAAATTACTAAACCATCCTAATGGGATTACAGTGGATTTGGTTAACCAAAGAACTTGCCTGGAGCAAAAGGAATAAAGAAGGGGAGGGAAAAAAGCCCCACCAAAATCAAAAACTTTGCATTTGTTCCTCCCCCTACAATTAAAAGTTCACAAAATCCCCTTTTTTATAACTTTGCTTAAATTCTAAGGTTTCAGAGCATGAAAAGAATTGGATTAAGGGATCTCTCCATTTCAAAAAACCAAGATCAGAGGAAAATCAAAGCAAACTGCCTCGTGTGTTTGCATCAATACAAGCTGAAGATGGATTTACAAACCCAGAAGTTGCTGAAAAACTCATGTAGGGATAGAAAAAAATAGCAATAAATAACAATATAAAGGACTAGAAGTGGTGAAGTTTTTCAAATTATTTGGTTTAACAAACAAGAAACCATTTAGTTATCCTTTTATTTCTGGGTTGCACCCAAGATCAAAATTTGGGGGTTTTAAGAAAAACAATATCCTGCCTTGACATGCAAAGAACAGCCCCTTTCCTACCCTGATTCCTCAACAGTATCTAATGACTAATGGCACACAAATATATATATTTACTTTCAGCCAGAAACCACAGAGTACCTGGACTGGAAGGCTGGAATATCTTGGGTTTGGGGAAGTGCAGAATTCTAAACTCATCTCCAACTCTAAACTCATCTGTTCATCATTTCCCATAGTTTCTCCCAGCCATGAGGAAGCAGTCTCACAGCTCAGAATATGTTATTAAAGCTCAAAATAGCACAGAACCTTGAAGTCTATGCTGAAATCTGCTGGATTTCTGGATTTCCCTCAGTCTCTGCCTCAGGCAACTGGGCCTTGATGTTGGAGCACCACCTGTACCCACACAAGATGTGAACACAAAAAAAAGCTCCTGCTCTGTTTAAGGCAGTCATGAACAATTTGGAATTATTTGCAGCCAAATGAGAAGTTTCTCTTGCTAACATCAAGAATTTCAAAAGCACATCTGCTGCACAAATGTGAAAAGCTCCAAACAAAAATAGAAGCAGAAGTGTTCTTTCAATCAGCTCTGCAGAGCTGGGCACCAGCCAAGCATTTACATCAAGGTTTTCAGGAGATGTCAAACGCTGGGACAGAGATATAAAATGCAAGTTTTCATAAAATGACATAGTTAATTGTTTTACAAGATCCTGGATGATTTTCCAGAGTCTGAAGGAGCATTGGCTGGGATTCAGATGACTAAGCAGTGCAATAATGAGAACAGAAAGTGTTGGGAAAATGCCTGTTGCTGTGTAAACAACCTGGGGGGATCAGTGAAATAATGCCTGCTGCTATATAAACACTTGTGTGTGTTTATACCTCTGGGGGGAAATTATAAAACCTTAGATTATTGAACTCCTCACATGTTGTTTGCTTTGTTTTATGGAAGCTGAGTTGTTGGAGCTTTGGACACCTACCTGGGTTCACTAAAAAACAACTGCAACACCAGGGAAATCTGTTGAGGCATCAAACAGCTCTTTAGATAACTTACCTCAAACTTAAACATGTCAAATTAATTTTCATTTTAAAAAAAAAACAACAAACCTGACAGTAAACATCCAACACATTTTGGAAGTAAATATAACCAAGGAGGTTTTTTCAATTTTTCAATTTTTTTTTTCCTGGGGCAGCAGGAGGTGAAAAAAAAGCAACATAAGCACTGATTACAAGTCTCCACGTCCTCAATCTTGCTTTCAGAAGCAGCATATACAGGATTGCCACAGTAGACCATCCCTCATCCAAGTGCTCAAATACAAGAGCTATTTTAATGGAAAATATGACTCTTATCACGACCTGTCAGCACCTGCCTCCCTCTCCCACAGTTCCACCTGAAAAGCAGATGTTTACTTTGCAGTTCTTTCACCAGCACTAAACTAACAAGAAAAACAAGTGACATCAAGAGCCTTGAAGGCCCATGTCCTTCATTAAAACATTGAGTTCTCCAAGCTGACCCAGAGTGCTCAAAACCCTCAGTAGAACCACCTTAAAGGAGTCCCAGAATGGTTTGGGTTGGAAGGGACTTTCAAAACCATCCAGTGTCACCTCTTGCCATGGGCAGGGACACCTCCCACTGTCCCAGGCTGCTCCAACCTGGCCTTGGACACTTCCAGGGATGGGGCAGCCACAGCTTCTCTGGGCACCCTGTGCCAGGGCCTCCCCACCCTCACAGCCAGGAATTCCTTCCCAATATCCTGACCTAATTCCCTTCCACCTTCTTTAATTTGCCTCAGAATTATATGAAGCTGCTTCTTTGCCCCTCACATGCAGCAAAACACAAGGTCTGGTCTTTATTCAAGAGCAGCAGCCTGGATGTTAAATGCTCAACAACTTGTACTGTTCTGCCAAACATTTATGGAGTAGTTTTCTTGTAATTTTTAAAGCTGAAATGTGATAATAGGCAATATTTAACACTGGATTTTGGTTTCACAGCAATAGTGTTTATTGGAGATAGACCTCAGGCAAATAAGGAAATAGGAGGACGTGTTTGAGCACATGCAGAACTAAACATTTAGATGAGCCAAAAGCTCTGATTCCTCCAGGACCCTCTCAGGAAACCCTTCCTGAGAGTAAACACAAGGTCTCAAGGATCAGCCTTCACAGATCCAGTCTGGAGTCCCAGTAAGGATGTGGGAAACCATCACTGGAGACAGGCTGGGACAAACAGCCCAGTCATGGAAGTAAAGTATTCCTGTAAAATTTGGTGGGCTTGTTAGAAAAAACAACACACAGGGGCCCCCTGCCCATAAAGGTGCCTCTCACATGCCATGGCTGTTTAATAAAAGGACATTAAAAAAGGCAATTTAGAAGACAGAGCAGTTACTGCCTCAAAAAGCTTCCCCTGCTCCCCAGTGAAGCACTGAAATAACCTAAACCATGTTTACTGCTGCATTTATGGCTTGAGAAGATGAAACTATAGAGCATAACCTTTCCAGGCTCAGGTCAGAGCTTCTCCAAAGGGCTCAAAATCACAAAGTGATGTTTATTGGATTGTAAGACACGGACACACTTATTCCCTATGACCTCATTCATCCTGAGCCTCTGTACTAAAAATCATTACATCAGGCACAGAACAAAAGGTCAGATGGGAGAGAAAAAAGCCCAAAAGACAAAGATTAGTAACATTAAGTGCCTCCATTTTAGATACATTTTCTGTGTTTAGACCCTCAAGGGTAGTTTTGCACATCTGAAAGTTGCTTTTTATCTACAGAAACCAAATATTTGTGTTATGTTGGGAAAAGTAATTTAAAATGGGGTAAATTGAGCTTCTGGAAGTTCATTCCCCCAGGTTTGTGCAAGTTGCTCCTCTTCAGGTGAAAATTCTCTTGCACGGGCCCTCCTGAAAACATCCACTACAAGTGCTAAATGGAAGCAGAGTTTTATTTTCTCTAACTACCCAACATTAACATGAGAAATGTTCACATGAATCACACACAAAGATACACAATAACCCCATGAGTAACTCCAGCCTCTTGGAAAACAAAATCCTTTAAACCTCTGGATTTCCAAATATTCTGGACTGATCAGAAAAGCAGAAGAGCCAATAAATATCAGCCACTTTTATTCCTTTTTGTTGAAGAACAACTCTTTCCAAACTTCAACCACGGTACATAAAAAGCCTGAAGGGCATTTATGGATGATTAAGCTCATTCCCCAAACTTCTGGTTTTGTGCCCTGATGTGCCAAATCTTATGCACAGAAGTATGAGAAAACCCCTGCCTAAGGAGGACAAAATATACATATTCAACTATACAACAGAGCATTAAAGCAAGGGAAGTTTCAGGAAAAAAAAGACACATTTTATCCTGGGGCTTTTTTTCCCCGATAAGAGATGGCCACATGGCAGAAAGTGAGAAGGCTCTGAAGGAAGAGAGGCTCACAAAAGAGGTCCTGCAATTCCACAGGTGTTAACACTGTGTGTCTGAAGGCTTTGCCTCCACCGCACACTCCTTGTTCCTTAGGGAAAACTGCAGCTTCTTCCTACACTGACATGTTGTGCCAGGGCTTGACAACACACTTCCCACTTCCCTATTTCTCCCAATTCCATAAGACAGCACTTCCATCCACTCCAAAGCAGTTTAAATTGGCAAATCACACGTGTTTATGGCAGCTTAACTAGATCAGGAATCCATTTGCCTTTTGCTTACTAGATTTTGCTTCTATTTTAAACACATCCTCGTTTATTTAAGGAACTCAGGAGCACCAAGAGCTGATGCAGAGATGCTGACAGCTGCACAGGACACAAGGGATCTACCTACCACACACAACATGCCTGCAGGGTCTGCTCCCAAAAATTATTTTGGAGAAGTGACTCCAGGCACAGCTGGTGATGCCACATCTTCTACTCTCACAATGGTTTGGGTTGGAAGGGACCTTAAAGATAATCCCATCCCACCCCCTGCCTTGGGCAGGGACCCCTCCCACTGTCCCAGGTTGCTCCAACCTGGCCTTGGACACTTCCAGGGATGGGGCAGCCACAGCTTTTCTGGGCACCCTGTGCCAGGGCCTCCTCACCCTCACAGCCAGGAATTCCCACCCAATATCCCACCTAACCCTGAAGCCATTCCCTGTGTCCTGTCCATCCTTTGTCCACAGCCCCTCTCCAGCTCTCCTGGAGCCCCTTTAGGCCCTGGAAGGAACTCTAAGGTCTCCCTGGATCCTTTTCTTCTCCAGATGAACACTCTCCCAGGCTGTCCCTGGATGAGAAGTGCTCCATCCCCCCATCTCCCAACCACACTGCTCATCCCACCTCAGCTGCAGGAGCCTCCAGCACTTCCTGCAGGGATCAGTACAGGTTGAAGAGCCAAGATCTGCCCCTCCACAGAGCAAGTTAACACTGGGAAGGACAGGCAGGCTTTGAGGGGGACTGTTGTTACAGCTAATCCAGTCTCATTTCAACTTATTTTATCTTGGCATGGGAAAGAAAAAAAAGAAAACACAAACCAGAAAGCTTTTCCAACAAGTTTGCAGAAAGCATATGTAAATTCCCCACTGCTGCCCTAGGAGACCTGCAGGAATGAAACCCTTCCAAAGAGCTTCTGCTCTACACAGCTGGAAAAGGTGCTTTGTGGTTTTTCAGGTGCAGCCCCTTCCTCTCTCCGCACAAAAATGAACACTTGGCACTTCCCAGGACGAGCACTCCACTCTGGCTCCAACCTGAGCACTTTTCCCTGTGCAGCTGAATTGGCCACAAATACAGACAGGTTTTATGGCCCTAGTTTGGGGGCCTCATAAAAGATGTCACAGTATCCTCCACCCAAAGGGCCACAAGCACTGCACCTACAGCAGCACCTACAGCACCACCCACAGAACCCTTCAAGACACCTCTGCTTCAGGGTGTTTATTGCCAAAGCAAATTTCTAGGCCTGACATTTCTGCTGTTCAACTTCCCATGGAAAAGTTTCATAGTTTCTATTATGTTTGATAGCCTAACAGAGCCAAAACCTGAACATCTTGCCTCATTTCATGCTTAAGAGCTGGGTTTCAGTTGTTTCTCACACATAAGCACGCAATTTGAAATCCATACAGTGATTAGAAAGATGGCACCTGGCACATAAAATACATCAAGGAGTGTTTTGCTTTTCTTCTAGATCACAAAGCACCACTAGAAAGCTGAGCATCTGGAGCAGGTCACAGAGAGCACATCAATACCTCCTGCCACCATGTGGACACAGCAGCCCTGAACACACAAAGGGAGAGCTGGACACCAGTTAACTGCCTTGGATCTGTGTTGTATTGATGTGAAAACAAACATCCCTGGGGGAGCTCAGAAAGGAGTGATTTATTTATTATTTTTTTTTTAGCACAAGTTCATGTGTTGCTAACGACTGTCAGATGAAAGCACAACTATTCCTTGGCCAGGGCTGAGCAACTCATGCCAATGTCAGTCTAACTACACTCAATTGCTGTCTGACAAAACAAATCAGGATCAGGAGAGAAGCATTCCCTGTGAAGGGGAGAAATACTTTCCTCAGAAGGTGGTGAGGCCCTGGCACAGGGTGCCCAGAGAAGCTGTGGCTGCCCCATCCCTGGAAGTGTCCAAGGCCTGGTTGGAGCCACCTGGGACAGTGGGAGGTGTCCCATGATAGGGGTGGGCCTGGATGATCCCCAAGGAAGACAGTTGCTAAATTAAGACCAACTAAAGAAGAACTTACACTAAAGTCAGGCCCAAGCAATCAAGGCTCTGGGAATGAAGGGAAGAAGCTATTTTCATTTCACAGGCCCCAGACTTGACACTCAAAGCCACCGCACCATTCAATTACTGTAAGGAAAAAACCTGGAGCAGCAAGACCACTGCTCAAGGATTTGTGAGAGCTCAGCCCAGCAAGGGCCATGTCTGTGCCCAGCACAACTAGAGGCCACCCCTGTTGGATGTTGAGAGAGGTAAGAACTCCGAGAGGTGCCAGCCTTGCCCTTTGCCATGTTTCCTCACCACATCCAGGGAGTTCCTAATATCCATCCCCTCTAACAGGAGGTTTTCCTGGTGTAATCTCCATTTCTCTGCTGTGAATACCAAAGGGAGAGTTGAATTCCTTCTCTTGCTAAAGCTTCATGTTCCTCAGATACTCCACCCAATCCCAAATTAACAGCTTTGGAGTCTGTGGGACCAGCTACCTGCTGAATGTTCTCCCACTGCCCAATCCTTCAGAGAGCTGCACAATTCCACCCTGGACAATCACAGTTTTCTTTTTGGTCAGTATTATTAAACATAAGTCACTAATTTCCCTTTTTAAAAAGATCAACAACACACATTTGTATGTTAGAGTCAGAGAGCTGAAATTTAACTGGAAATTTATGGTCTTACCTAATGCTATCCAACTTAAAAAGCTCCTCTGTGAACTTTGTGAGGGATTCAATTTTACAAACAGAAAATATGGGGATTGAAACAATTTGTGCTCACGTACAGATGGAAGTTATTACCAGCTCTTGGAATTAACACACAATGTTTTGACTTTGGAATGTAACAGCAAAGCAAGTTTCCCCAAATAAATGCTCTACCAAACTAACACTGAGCTGCTTCTAATTCCAGCTGAATTCTCCTGAGTGCAGGATGTGGTTTCCATTGTTATTATCCTGCTGGTTTACAAAACAGTACCACCTTATCTCTAGAAGAGTCTTTATTTCTCAGTCATTTTACTTAATAGCCCAGCTCACTTCTTCCCCACTCATGCTTCTCCTCACCCTCAGAACTCCATGTAAAAGGGAAAAGAAAATATATATAAAAACCTGTGAAACCAGGGAGGCTCATACAAACTTTTCCAGGTTATTCTTTAAGTTGACACAAATTTTTCTGGGCTCTTTCTCACCCACAGGGATCAGGACTTGTTGGGATGCTCTGGAGTTGGGAGAGGGACCTTCTCATTTCTCCATCCAAGCTGAATTACTTCTACAAGAACTCAGCTACTTAAATCCAACAGTTCCAGTGTCCCAAGGAACATACAAAGGATTCAAACAATCTCAGGTTTTTATGTCTGTGCTCAGAGGAATTTCTACAGTTATCTATCTGTTGTGCTTTCACAGTGGAATTTCCCCTTGGCACAACTAGAAAAAGCAGGAATATCTGACCAAGGATCTCAAACCAAAGGCAACTACAACACTTTACGTGGACATCAGTAACACTTCCCTGATTAAATAAGTAGCAGAAGCCGCCCCAGAAATTCCACTTTGCTTTTCTTATGTTTCTACATCCCACAGCAGACAACCCCAGGCATTAACATGTGAACCACTGGTGCTGCACAAACCACTTCAAAGTTTGGCTACCTCCTACTCCACCTGCACCAGCACCCACAGGCCCATGTCAGTCTGGGAACTTCTTTTGCTACAAATAAATATTTGAACTCTTCATTTACTTTTTTTATGGGTTTAAACACATGCCAGTGATTTCAGAAAGCAACTGCAAGGACTTGGGAGTCCTTCAAAAATAGGACAAGAGAAACAAGGGGTTTCACTGGTAAGAACTCAGAGAGAAAGTGAAAAACAAGTGATGTGGGGACGGTTGCTATAAAGAAAATATCCTACAGGCCAACAAACCAGGAGTACATGAACTGGAAGAAAGAATCCCAAGGAAGAATTTCCAAGGAATCTCAAGGAAGAAAGAATCCCAGAGGTTCCTGTTTTCATCACGTGGCAAACTCCAGACTAAGACCAAACCCGTGAAGGGCTCAAAGACAAAGCACCACAACTGCCAAGCTCCAGAACGAACTCATGGATTTCTGGAAGCAGAGATTAAGGAAAGCATTGATTTGATAGCAATGGAGAGGGAAAGCTAACAAAGCATTTGGAGGAAAGAGTATTTAATCCCTTTTTCTCACTAGTTTTCTCATGAAGGTCAAGTGTGAACAGCTGGCTGCCATTACTAATGCCACCACTAAAGAGGCCCAGCCTAAGTTGCATTAACAGCCTGGTTTAAGTGAATTTCCAAGATTAGCAGGTCTTGATTAACTTAATTTTGAGATATTTTAGCCTTTAAGTCATTTCAGAGCCACTGGAGGTTATCGTCCAAAATACACTGAGCAGGGGCAAAGAAAATGGTAAAGGCAATCCATGCTTAAAAACCAAACAACACAAAGAGAACCAGCAGCTTTACTTCAATTTCTGATAAAGAATGGCCAAAAAGTGGAGGGAGGGAGAACTGGAACATTTTTCCCAATTCTCTGCTCAGTGTTTTGAGAGCAAGGGTTTCCCACTGTACCCAGCTTTGGGCACTGCAATTTCAGGAAAGATGTGGCTTCATCTTGGAGACAAGAAGAATGTTCAGAAACTATGGAGTAACACTTTAAAAACAAAAGGTTTTCTTTCAGTGCATAAAAGCTTGCAAAGAGGAAGAGACTTAAATGGTTCTGATGATTATAATAAGTGATGATGTGATTTTCCACTTGTGTTTTTGTTAAAGTAACAATACAGCAAATTAAAGACAGCAGTGAGAAGGACATGAATGGGTTTCAATTGTGACAGAATAAAAGAGCAGAAAAAAATTCACAATTTTCAAATTTAGAACTTGAAAAGGGAAAAGGTTCATATAAATATAGAAAAAATATAAATGAAGTATAATAAAAAATAACCTCAAGTGTACTTACCTGTGCTATATTTTTGTTGAGAAGATAAACTCCATATTCAAACTGAAGCTTCTCCCCTCCTTTTGGATATAAAGGAAATCTGATGGGAAAGAGAAAAGGGGGAAATAAAAGCATTTCAGGTGAAATTATTCAGATGTTTATGCAAAATTCAAAAAGTTCCAGACTCCTTTTCTGAGGAGGTAAAGATATTAAAAGCTTCTCTTGCTGGCTTCTGCCAGGAATCGTCTCCACAGGATGCACTTGGAAATCCTCTGAACTCCAGCCTTTTAAAAACTGATGTCAAAATCAACTGAGGATTACATTTTTTCAGCATTTCAGGTTTTTAAAAGATGCTTATGATGATGTTTTATTATGTGGTTGACAGAGCACAAAGCCCTTCACACGGGGGAGAATTTTTAAGGCTCAATTACCAGAACAATCAGAATAAAAGTGATTCCTTTCAGCAAAATCCACAAAGACCCCAAAAGTTTAAGTCACAGCTTCACAGGTGAAAACAGCCCTTGAAAATATGTTCCTAACATTTATTTTTTACTGTTTAATAAATGTCACTCACCATTTTAGATGTAGAGAAGTAAAACTTTAGTCCCTAAATTACTGAAAGTGTTTGACAGCTTCTGCATTAAACAATGTGATTGATGTTTATGGGAAGCCCATCTTGAAAGGAGATTTTTACCTTTAAAACCCACATGTCTTGCAGCTCCTCATCAAGATGCTGAGTGTATTATCTGCATAATCCCCCCCGCCCCCCCATTGCAGCAGACACCAAAATCTCCCTCAAATATAAGATAACCAATACAGGAGTTCAATACCTACTACAAACAACCTACATTCTGCAGAGGCAAGGTGGGTTTTCCTCATCCCCCAGCTCCACAGCAGAGCACACTTGTAACTTTTAAGGATAACACAAGCTCAAGGTGAACAGGTCATGAGCACAGCAGATCAAATCTTCAGGTTTTCTGCCACTTTCAAACTCACCAGGTCACTTCAAGTTGAGGACTATAAAAATCCCTGTGAATACTGTATCTCCAGCTCACCTTGCTTAATAGATCTATAAATCCAACTGGTTCCCCATGCAAGAAAATGAAACCTTTCCCAGTGCTCCAAAAATCCCATTCCAAGTGTAAAATGCAAAGCAAGAGGAATTCATTTCAATATCTCCAATTACAGCAGCAGAGCAGGGCTTAGATGGAAAGGATACCTTTACAATTAACAGCCTCCAACTCACCCAGCTCTGACAATAAAAGCAGCATTAGGAACACAAGGTTCACAAAAGGTAGGATTTCATGGAGTCCCTGGTAATGGGAAGCATGAATTCCATTATTGGACACAAAGCTCTTCCATTCAGTGCAGGAAAGGGGATAAAAACTGCTTTATGGTGCTTGCTACCATCTCCCACACACAGCTTCTTATTGGAGGGAAAATCAGCTTTTTCTGCTTATCCCACTGCTCCTGCCTATTTACCAATATTCCTCTAACTTGCACTAATTAATCTTTAATTTAATTAAGCCTTTAAAGCACACACATCCCAGTTTCCACAATACAATCACATGCAAGCCCTGAAAACTGCCAGTGCATTTCTGTGGAGGCACCAGTTTTTATGTCTCTTTGTGTGTTATTTTGCCTGTCCATTAAGCCACAAGCAATAAACTCCAGGGAGAGGAACCCAAATATTTTATATAGTTCTCCACTGACTACAAATGAACACAACTTTGCTGGCTCCCATGTGGAATTCTTCTTGCCCGCTCCACAGAAAAGCAGGACTTCAAGCTCAATCCCTCCCTCTGGATATTTACCCTGAGATGGTACATTCCAAGGAATAAGTGCGGTAGGTTTAGTGGGAAGGAATAAAACCACAAGCTACAGGTGTGATCACCAAAAAGATGATCTGAGAGAAGTTGTTGAGTAGTAGAAAATTGGTAGGAAGCAGTTAAAGTTCTTTTAATCATCTGTGATGACTTTAATTTTAGCAGAACTCGGGAAAGAAGTGGCAAATTCATCCTCTCCCACTTTTCCTCTCTCCCATCTCTCCTGCTTGGAGGGTTCCCAAAAATAAGCATCTCCTCTCTGCCTGCAATCCACTTTTCCTGCCTTATCAATATAAGTATTAAACACTGGTTTTGATAAGCCTGGGCAACAATTTGCTCCTACAGTGTCTGCAGCCTCAGTGCTCCCTAACACTGATGTATTTAAAAACCAGAAAACTGATTAGAGAAGAAAAAAATCTTTTAATGTTCCCAACAGATACTGATTCTGGAAAACCAGAGGCCTGTTTCAAAGGTAAAAATAGCCTAATTATGGTGTTTTAAACATTAGACCGCTCTTAAAACTCAAATTGTGCTAATTGCCCTATTCTAACCACCAAAAACTCGTCTTCACTGCCCTACCTTTTTCAGGTGACTTAGACAATACTTATCAACTATCAAGATCTCTTAATTTTACACTCTCAGCTCATCTTTGGCTGTTTTACGTAGTATCACTTCAGGGCGTGATGAACATGCAAGAAAACCACAGGATTCTTGGTTCAGGCAGATGGTAACTGTTAAGGAAAGATGAAAGAATCCTTATCCCATACATTTATTTCAGACCTCAAGTATCTCTTATGAATTCAAGTCCAAATACATTTACTGGTGTGTTCTGTGATTTATGAACTCCTCTGCAGCCAGAAATATCACACATGTCCCAATGTACTGGTGGCCCATTTTTACTGTCTGTAACAGCCTGTCTTTAATTCAAACTATTTTTAAAGCTTAAGGAATTGCTTCATTTTTAACTGCTTTCACCTGCTTCTGCTTTAATATTCCACATGTTTTAGATCTTTGATTCACTCTCCTGCTCAGACCCCTGCATATCTCAAATGATATTCACATTTAATCTCTACTTTAGAAAGCTCTGAAGAGAAGAAGCTGGGAGATAATGATTTTCACACATCCCATCTCATGGGCTGAAGTGTGACAAAATTTTAACAGTATATTACATCCCATTTGGCAAGTCAGGAAAACTCGATTTCATGCAATTCCATGGAATTCTGTTAGAGAGCCTAAATATTTAAAGTCAGGCAGAACTTCAAGGACCAGTAATATTTGTAGCTTTAGAAGCTAAACCAACAGCAAGGACATTCCCATTTTAGGAACACTGAATTCTCACAGAAGTGTTTGGGTTGGAAGGGACCTTCAAGATCATCCAGTTCCACCCCTCTGCCATGAGCACGGACACCTCCCATTATCCCAGGTTGCTCCAACCTGGCCTTGGGCACTTCCAGGAATGGGGCAGCCACAGCTTCTCTGGGCACCCTCTGCCAGGGCCTCCCCACCCTCCCAGCCAGGAATTCCTTCCCAATATCCCACCGAACCCTGAAGCCATTCTCCCTTGTCCTGTCACTTATCCCCAGTCCCTCTCTAGCTCTCCTGGAGCCCCTTTAGGCTCTGGAAGGGGCTTCAAGCTCTCCCTGGATCCTTCCCTTCTCCAGCTGAACACCCTCAGCTCTCCCAGCCTGGCTCCAGAGCAGAGGGGCTCCAGCCCTTGGAGCATCTCCGTGGCCTCCTCTGGACTCTCTCCAGCAGCTCCTTCAGGAATGTTGTTCCCCAGCTCTGCAGGTGGGGTCTCACCTGAGGGGGCAGAGGGGTAGAATGCCCCCCTCCCTTGCTGCCCACATTGTGTGGGATCAGCCCAGGGCATAGAGCACACAAACCCCTCTGGATGCCACATCCCTTCCCTCCACCATCCTACAGCTTGTTGTGGTTGGCAAACTCCATCTCAATGTCCAAGTCACTGGCTGGGATGTTAAACAGACTGAAATCTTAGTCCAAAGACTAAACTAAGTCAACACCACTGTATTTTCACATCACTCTTTCCAGCATCTTTGGTACTTGCTGCCCAACTGTATCAAGTTTCTCAGGGAACCAACTCATCCTGGGTTCTTCCTTCACTTCTTATTTTCAAGGACAATAAGCAGGATGGCTGCAGGGAGGTGACTGTGGAGCAGATTTGGCAGAATGCGCTGGAACCCAATTATTCACCATTATACAGATAAAGAACTGCTGCAATTCCTGTGTCTGTGAGGGCAGAGTCATCCATCAGATCTAGGGAATATCTGTGCCTCATACAACACTACAAAAAAATGGGTCAGTTAAGAAAATGATGAGTTTCAATCTTAAACCCATGGACAGGACACTCAATACAACTAAAAAGCACACTCTTGATAAGATAATGACCTGAAAAAAATCACAAGTTCTTGCTTGATATGTCTGAACTACGAAGAGTGTACAAAAAAGGGCACACTTTGCTTTTTAGAGATTAAAACATGATTACAAATCCCAAATCTCAAGTGTATTCAGATTGGATTATTATATGGGTTTGAGTTCCTGCTGGAGAGAAAAAGCTACACTTGTAAAACAAGCTTGATGACAAAAATACAGACTGCCAAGGGGGAAAAAGCATATCCTCCTTCAGATAATTAGTTTACTGGGAAAGGAAAACATGAGCAGCTTAACTGGCTGCAGTGTATTTTCAAAATGCCTATCTGGATCTTAAAATGATGATAATCCAAAGCAGAAGCATCTTTCTGTGCTGAGTGGAACTGCTGTGACCTTGCCCTTGGAAAATGCACAATAATTTCAATACGGACAGGCAATAAAAAAAGCAAAGGCCCACATTCTGAAAGTCAGGCAGTTCCTGATAAAAGTCAGTCATTTATACAATAGGGTATCATTTCTTTAGCAAATAACACTTTCAAACACCTCAAAGCACGGGCAGGAATCCATGCAGACAGTGACAGGTCTTGTAAATTGAGCTTTTCCATGACATATTTCAGCTTGGAGCACACAATCCATGATGGATATCACCATGTAAGAGCACAGCAGATAACCCTTTTGTCACAAGTTGAAGTCTCCTCCTGCCACTGAAGGATCACTTTTAACTACAGGACACTTCATACAGATCAAATCCCTGCCTGGCTGAAAAAATGAAGCAATGTTTTGAAAAAGAATCTCATCAGGAGTATAATGTTCCAGTGGGAGTAAATTAGGACTACAATGTCTTCACAAAAACATTTCTCAGCTGGAGATCTCTGGGGTCAGTGTTTTCAACAAAATCTGCTTTCTCAGAGCATGAAAAACTTCTGGTTCCCAGAAACAGGGATCTGGGAATCCCAGGGATCTGGGGATCTCCATTAACAGGGTCTAAATTTATTAGAGACCACCTGATCTAATCCTTATCTACAATCTGCAGTATCTGCTGACCCACTGAAGGCAAAAGCATCATTTTGGTAATCCAGGACAAACTAAGGTAGGATCCCAGCTAAATATCCTCAAGAATGCAAAATGGAAAAAACACAGTTCAAGAGAAGTTCATGGCAAAAAGCATTTTTTGAGCAATATAGCTGAACATTAACACACACTCCATCTACCCCAAAGAATCAACTTGGCTTTGACAGCTATTGGATTTCCCAACCAAACATCTTCCACCATCTGATTTAGGTTTGCCAAGATTTCTTCCCAAAGCTGCCATTCCATCATCTCAGCCGAAGCACTAAATGTGTTTCAGGACTTCTTGATTGACTTGGGAAATGTTAATGCCAGTGAAAAGTTATTCCTCACTTCACCAAGTCTCCTGCAGCTGAAATTCTGATTTTCCCACTCTTCCAAAGTGGAGGATCCAGCTCCACACTAGTGAGAATCACTTACAGATTATGCTCATTCAACAAGTGGATTCCAAATGCTCCAAAATTATCCATAGCTGGATCACCAACACTTATTTCCAGGAAATTACTTCAGGAACAGCCCTATCCCTTTAGCTGTATTATTCTCTGTCTGCATCAACAGCTTTGATCCTGTTTTCTATGGGGACACAGCAGCATCCTCAATTCCACTCCCTGTTAGGAACCAATTGTTTGAAATGCCATGAGGTAAAAATTACAGAACAAAGGGTTCCTGAGGTAAAAAAAAAAAAGTCACAAACCAACTGGTTCTTGAGGTAGAAATCATAAAATATAAGTTCAAAGATGTCAGATGGCTCTAACTGCAGATGCCCAAGATTTACCTCACAACAACAACAAAAAAAACCCCACCCTTAAATCTTTCATAAATTATAAAATGACAAGGAAACCTTTACAGTTGTTTACTGTCTTCTCAGATCAGCTCATGCCAAATATTCTTGCAAAAAATGCACCAGACCAGATCAGGCTCCTTC
Organism: Serilophus lunatus; assembly: GCA_013399895.1. Lineage (NCBI taxonomy): Eukaryota > Metazoa > Chordata > Aves > Passeriformes > Eurylaimidae > Serilophus > Serilophus lunatus. The sequence continues at coordinate 122,523 of VXBA01004864.1, read as the reverse complement.
CGTGACTGTCTGGGTCCTGTTTGGTTTTTTATCTTTAAACTTTAGATATACTTTTGACCCTTATAACATTCAATAGCAACAAGTTCAATATTTCAACACACAATACAAAAAATCAGATGTGCTGCAGTGCTCAAAAACCTATGCCTATTAGATACCAAATCTTTTTAGATAATAATTCTATCCCTTCATTTCCTTGCCTGAAATTAGACTTTGAGGTGGCTACTTTCTAACTAATGCTCATTTTCTAACCCTCTCAACACATTTTGGTGGGAAGAAGTCATAGCAAGAGCCAGACTGTGTGAACTATTTGATTTCTTTGTACTATTATTATAAACAAACAATGTCAGCAAATTTATTTCTTGAAATCATTCTCATTTCCAAGTTACCTAAGAAACAAGAGTTTTTCAACATCTTTTAAAAGACACAGTGCAAAAATTCAACAGGAATAATTGCTCTGAATGTGCATCTCACTTGTCTAGATACATGTAGGGTACTAGAAAGGTGATTAAACATTATTTTTCTTAAGAAGAAAGTCTTAAGAGGAAAAATTTTCCAAGCTGGAAAATATTAATTTTATATATAGTATTTTTATAGTAAGTGTATTAAATATAAATAAATATACTATATATATACTAATATATAATACAGACATGAGCAGCAACACCAACACAAGGAATTTCCCAATGTGTCTCACTCTAGACATAACAACCCTTATTTTGCCCTAAGCTGGAAGCTATTCCTCATTAAAAAATCTGGGAGCAGACTAACAGAAGCATTAAGTGCAGGGCTTGACAGACACAGTGTCAGGACACATCAGCAATGGTTTCATCTCAGCATTCTCACCAAGCTGATGAGGATGTGAGGAAGTGTTGGGTTTCAGTTCCACCAAAACAGTGCCAAGGAATTTAGGGAGTTTATCCTGCTTGTTTGTCACTGGGAAGAGGAACATGCTGCTGTCCTAAGTGGCTTATATTTGGGAGCTATATATCCATACAATCCTGGATTTTTAAGAATGTCCCAAATTTTTAAGAATTCCCCAGCACTGCCAAGGCCATCACTGCCCATGTCCCCAGGTGCCACATCCAAAGGCTGTTAAATCCCTCCAAGGATGGGGACCCACCACTGCCCTGGCAGCTGTGCCAGGGCCAGACAACCTTCTCCATGAGGAGATTTTTTCCAATATCCAACCTGACCCTCCCATGGCACAACTTGAGGCTGTTTCCTCTAATGTCATCCCTTGCTCCCCGGGAGCAGAGTCCAGCCTGACTCCCCCCTCCTGTCAGGGAGTTGGATAGAGGGAGAAGATCAACACTCTCTCCAAACTCAGTGTCCTCTACAAACTGATTTATTTGCTTCAAAATCCTTCAGAATTTCTGAGGACTGGGACTCTTTCTTACCTCAGATGCACTCTGGAGATGTTGAGAGGGACCACTGAAGAAGTGCATTAATGAGATATTTACTAAAAATCAGATTCTTGCCTTACCTTGGTAGTTCAAAAAGCCCTAACAGTAGATTTAATCAGAAAAAACTTAAAGAGTTTTAGTAGCACCAAAACTAAAACAAGATATAGAAGAAGGAAACACTTATCAAATAGGTTACAAACACTAATATCTCCACAACTGCAGGGCTGAGCACATACTGTGTGGCAGATATTCTATAATTAATCACTGAGGGGGGAAAAGACCAAGATCATTGATTCCAGCTCATCTTGTGCCATATCCAGTCTTAAAACACCTCCAGGGATGGGGACTCCACCACCTCCCTGGGCAGCCCATTCCAATGTTTAATCATCCCTTCTGGGAAGAAATTCCTCCCAATGTCCATCCTAAACCTCCCCTGGCACAGCTTTGAGATTATGCTCCCTAATGTGGCCAGACAAGTGTCAAATTCTCCCCACAGCCTCCAACTTCAAGTCCCAAAATAACAACAATTGTAGCAGCCAAAATCTTAAGGTTCTCATGGAAGTGAGCAGGATCATCCAAGTAAAGAAATCAGAAGGGATGAAGCATTTCCCAAAAGTTACTTACCTTCTGAAACCTCTCAAAATGTTAGAGCAGCTTCAAAGGAGGGCTTAGAAAAACTGGTTAAAATTTTTCAAAGTGTAGCAACACCTTCATACATTATAACTTGAAAAACAAAACACATGTACTTATATATTTGGTCTGGAGTGGAAACCTCAGCTATTCCCCCAAAGCACAGTTTCTAAAAGCTCCTAATAAGGATCTTGGGACAACCCTGCAATCAAAAACAAAAGTACAAAGCCAAGTCAAATGTTTCATTTTAATTCTCCAGTAATCAGGATGTATGTGTTACAGTAAAGGTTAAATACAGAGATTACCTCACTGCAATTACTCAACAGTTTATGTTGGAGTTGGAAGAGCTGCTATAGGACAGGTGAAATAAAGAAATTTAATAATGCATGTTAATTGCTGTGCTCAATGCAGTCAGGAGCAAAGGGAGAGAAACATGAGCTACCAGTTTAGAGAGAAAACTGCAACTTAAGGCATTTGAGGTTTTCTATAGTAACCAAAGTCCTCTGAGAGTTGCTGGGATTGTCTCTCCAATAGCTGGGAAGACCTCAGGCAGGAGCTAATCCTGAAAATATCTTGCAGAACACAGGTAAATGGCCCAACAGGGATTCACATTCTCAGCTAAACATTCTCCTTTTGACAAATCTATTGTGAAACCAAAGATTAAGTCATGAGGCTTTGGAAGGCTGAAAGCTGAAGGACTAAACCTTCCAATCTGTCTCAGACAACAGGAAATTGGGTTAATCTCTGTACACCCACACACAGGCAGCTCTGCTGTTCAGGAATTTGTTTTCCAGACAGAAATGTTCCACTTTGCAACCCTTCTCCAAGTGGTGCCCAGAAGAAGCATCACAGGTTAATGTCCTATTAACTTACCCAAGAAATGGCACCAAAATTACTTGGCAAGGCCTGATCATACAATAAAAGTTTTACTTTGTGGGGTCCAAGCAGGAAGACTTGAATGAGTTTAACTCCTAAGGAAAATTAAGAGTCTGTCCTGTCAGAAGTCCCTAAGATTTCAAAATCAGACATTTCCCAGCATCCCAATCCTGTCAAGTGGGCACAACAAAACCCTTCCATCTTGATTTGATTATGTTGTCAATGATTACAGAACAAACAAAAAGCTTTTCATTGAGTATTAGCCTGATTTATAGTAGGTGGCAGTTTATAGTGCTCTTTTTTAATTGATTAAAAGCCTCTGTGTCAAAGAAAACTATTTATTTTCTCACATTCACCAACCACCTCTCCCCCCTCTGGCATCTGCAGTTTATTCTCACAGCCAAACAAAAAAGGCAATTTTTCCAACCAGCAGCCAAAACTCACCTGCAGGAAACATCACTGAAGTTTTCCAGCATTACTGGAAGCCAAACCCAAGGGAGATTTGTGCCAGACAAAGCTGAGCTACTCTGTTTGATCCCAGAATTCCAACAGTGGCTACTCAAGGCAGCAACTTGAAATTACATGTGATCCCAAAACTGTTCAAAGCAGGGATTTTTTGGGGTTGATTTGCTGCCTAAAGGAACCCCAGGAGTGCATTCCCAACATACTCACTCTCTCTCCTTCTCTGTCAGCTTGTCATTGATGTTGTCCTTGATGGTGGACCTGGAGCCCTTGTGGATGATGGGATACCTGAGTGGCACTTGCAGGAAGAAGGAAATCATGGAAACCAGGTGAGCTGTGTAGCCCAGGGCAACAGCAATGCTCCCATCATCCTTAGCTGCCAAGGACAAGGACATGCCATTATTTACTGCATCCACTGAAGCACAGAAGCACACAGTCAGTGCAGCTCCCAGAAATCAGGATTTAAGCCACTTTGGTGTTGGGCTCTTGTGGGAAATGGCTGATGGTTTGTTCTCCTGCCCTGGGTGAGGGAGGGCAAAAAACACAGGAAAAGAGGAGCAAAATTCCTAAGATAAAGCTCAAATCTTAAGCTTTCTGGTTGGAGCTGACACTGGGACCAGGGGAAGGCTGAGTTCCTCCACAACTTCATCCACCACTGAGGGCACTGGGAGAGACCCTGAGCCCAGGGATGAACTCTGTTCTCTGCCAACAACTGGAAAAACTTAGATTAACCCATGGGTTTCAAGTATCATTTTTACTTTGGCATTTAAGGTTTCACCTGCTGGGAATCCTCACAGGTCCTGTGCTTCAATTTACATCTTTCAGCCACAAAAGTGCTTTCCTTTTCCCTTTTCTGCACTTTCAATTCTTTGTAAGGGACACAAACAGGACAAGATCCCTCCTGATCCACAAGGGAATCCCAGAAATCAGCTAAACAGGACCAGCAGCAAAACTGGATTTTTAAGGAATAATTTTTGGGTTTTTTTAATGCTTCAGATGCCTAATGTTTTAAAAAAAATTTTCTACTGAGTCTGAGATCAAAAATCCAGGCCAGGTTTCAGATTTAACTAAGTTGAATGCTCAGCTTTTCTTTCTCACAAGACAATACTTATAGAGACTTGGATAAAGAATGAGTAATTCGTTTGCAAGGAATTAATCCCAGGAAACTGAAAATGGGCCAAAGATGCACAGTTAGAACTACCACGCTGAGTTCATCACCACATTCAGTGCAATCAGGAAAACCAAGCAATACTTTGATTTTTGCCCTATTGACAAATTAATTTGTTTTCCAGATTATTCCTCCAGTGTTTTGCACCCAATACCCATATTGTCAGTACAAGTTAATTACTCTGGGATTGCTATGATGATTTAAACAATTGATGGAGGTTTTCTATGATGATTTAAACAATTGATGGAGGTTTTCCTCAGGTTTTCCTGAGCAAGAAATTTTCCAGGGGATTTTATTGGAGTTCCAATTCCCAACATGTGCAGCTGAATTCAGACAGTTACCTGTCCAATTGTTACACACACAGGCACATCAAGTATTTGCTTCTGCCACGGGATGAGGGGCATGGTAAAGCAGCAGCTGACTTGGAAAGCACTTGATACTGTCAGGGAGGTTTAAAGTCTTATTTTTGAGGAGTTTCTCTGAATTTTACAAGGTCTAGAAGCAGGGTTAGCTGTAACAAGCGTGAGAATATCCAGCTACCTTGAAAGTCTTCAGAATTAGGAAGCTTGACTCCACAAACAAAGTAATCCTTTTGATCATTCTGCAAATTGAAAACCAACAGTGGAAAAGTGAGAATGGAACAGTAACAGCCAGAAAACCCAAAGCTGCACAAAACCCAATGGCAGCAAAGCTGAGGGAAAAGACAAAAATCAAAACCTAAATATTCAATGAAACCCAGAGTGACTTTGACACAGGATTTTAATCCATATTTCACATAGCTCAGAAAATAGATGTAACTTTATTAAAGAAGGAAGAGCTTCATCTTAATTCAGTGCATAAAAGGTTTTGGAGCTCAACTTTTTGACATGTTTCTGTGCACTCAGAGTTCAGCTCATCTACTGTCAGGACTGCTTTATATCATTATACACAAAATGGAAAATATCCAGTAAATCAGCTACTACAGCTATTTAATTTTTTAGTGGAATCCCCCCCGGGAAATTTGCAATCCAAGGACCAATCTTAAGAAAAAGCTGGAGGAGCAAACAGCAAATCTCATAAATAAAACACAATCTTTGCTTGCAGGGTAATAAATGGGAAGTTCATTTCACATCAGGCAGATTTTTAGGATGTTAACAACATACCAGATCAATGGGGTAGATGTAGGAGAGCTCTGACAGCAACTGCTTGCACCTTATGTTCTGCTGGGCATTTGTCTTCAAAAGCTGTTCTCTTTGGGGAAAGAGAGCCCAAAATCATTACTTGCTTTAAAATATTTCAAATTTACTTCTGCATCTTCCCAAGTATCCCTTCCTCTCCCCCAAAAATGAGGGAATTCCACCCAAAAAATAACAGCAGCCAAAGGTAACTTGGGTTTTCAGCTGGACCTCACATTACAGAGTTTTGGTCTTTGAGAATTAAGGATTAAAAGTCATATCAGAGCTCACAAATGCAATCAAACAACTGTTTTCTTCTCTCCTACACTTGCCACTGGCAATTTCCCCTTTAGATACCTGTAGGAGAGATGTTTTAACAGCAATTTTGGGGCAACATGAGGAAGAATTTGGTGCCAGAAGTCCCATTTCCCATGGCCTACTCTCCAGCCTGGATTTCTTTCCCAATTTCAGAGCAAGAACAGCTATTTTTACCTCTTAGCAGTGCATTCCTTTCTTAATTCACACAGGGATTCATTTTGCTCTCCAAGTTTCTCATACTCAGTCCCAAACGAGTTTTCTAAACAATGGGAAGAATAAGGGGAAAAAAACAGTTATCAGGTATTTTCTTAGTCACCAGAAGTTTTAAAAGCAGATACAAATATTGGAAATAACTCTCCACTTACTCCTACCCAGCCATTTTCCAGGTTATGCTCCCAAAGTAGGGAATTCCAGCACAGTGGGAACACTTTGTGCACTACACACCATTCCCCAGCCAAAGCCAACCAAATTTTCCCCTCCTTTAGTGTCTTTTTCCCTCATGGCCACAGCAGGAATAAAGCCACAGCATCTCAACACTTGCATAGCAGAATGAATTACATGGTAAAAAAACCTCATTTTTAGTAGTGACTTTAGACAAAATTAATTACTAAAAATAAAAAAAATTCCTACAACAAGATCAAATATTTGTGTAATTGGCCTTGGTGAGCAGTGATACAGCATTTTACCACAGGACACTTTCCCAGTAAAGGAAAATACCAGGATGATTGAGTTGTTCACCTTTCACTTCCATAACATGTTATTAAGAAGGACTTTTTGCCTCCTAACACTTAAAATTGAATCCCAATCTCAGGCCCAGTAACTTCCCTCATGACATAAAGTCCCTTTATCTGTTTAATGCATTAGTGCAGCTCTTCTGTTTTTCTCATAAAATGTTAATTAAGCACAGATTTAAAGTTGCTTCAGAGAGGTTATTTAGAGACAGGGCCCCACAAACTCCTGTCTAAAACTCAGTGTTACAGAGGAAGAAATTCCACCTGGCTGCAAATCTCAGGTAGAGACAAGACATGAGCAGGTCAGAGCCAGACAAAAAAACTTCATTTTTTATAAAAAAGAAACCAGCACCTTCATTTTGGATACCAGGCCAAGGTTTCCACACTTACCTCTGTCAAGTAAAGTACTTTTTTGCTTCTGCAATGAGGCCACTTCTTGACCAAGGGCCTTCCTCTGCCTCTCCAGCTCATCCCGCAGCACCAGGATCTTCAGCTGTAAACATTCACTCTCCTTCTTCTGTGGGGAGAAAAATAGATGAAAAAAAAAGTTTCAGCACATTAAAAAGGTGATAGAAGGGAAAAACCAGATTAGTGTCTGTCACACTAAGGGCTGAGTCCACAGATTCCCAAACAAGAGATTCCTAATGAATCCAATTGTTTTCCTGGTGTGGAAGGAGAGCAGCTCAGCTGTGTCCCACAGTGCTTGGTCTTCCTGTGGGATCTCTCTCCTCTCCTGAGCCCACAGCAGAAATTAAGGACAGGTGGAAAGAAGCCTCTGCAGGACATAAAAAGCGAGAGCAGGATGAACATTCACTCCCCAGTCAAGGGTTCAGCAGCAAGAGGGAAGGGGAGCAATAAGGAATCCATTCTAAATGGAAACAGGGAGCTGGGAAAAGGCTGGAGATGTCCAAGCTGCAGTATTAGATCCAATTCCCAGCTTCAAGGTGGTGAGAACATAAAGAACACAAGGAAAAGGCTAAGAGAGCATAGTGAAGAACTTTTTATTGTAAGATATTGTTTTTTGGTTTTGAGGAAGAAATATCTATCACATTTAATAAATACTGACTGAAAATAACTGAAGACAGATTCAGAATGGAAAAAAGTTTCATCTCTTCAGTCAAAAGCCTTCAGTTCAAAGCCTGAAGGGCCAGTCAGACTTACTTGTGAGTCTTGTGTAAGTACTACCAGACACTGTCATTTTGGATAACTCTGCCAGCTCTCACTTTTTCAAGCAGTTAAACAGAGATTATGTTATTCCAACAGTAAGTGTCTGAAAATAAGTCAGCTCTTACTGAACTCTTCCTTCCTCTTCACTTTTGCCTCAATCACAAGTGTATGTTCAGCCTTTGGGGTCAAAACTCCAGCAGGAAACATGATTCAATGCTAAGGAATGGAACCAGAGTTCGCACACACTTAGAAAGGGGAACACAAGCCCAACAAAAGTTTCTACTGCTCAATGAAAGAAAAATAAGTAAACATTTCCTCGTACCACAGACCATGGTTGCTAAGAAATCTGTCTGTGGCCTTTCAGTACTTACAATAAAGAAGAGGGTGGGGGACTTTTTACACAGAGGGACAAGTGAGGTGGAAGAGTTTTAAACTGGAAGATGAGAGATTTAGATTAGATATGGTGAAGAAATTGTTGGCTGTGAGGGTGGGGAGACCCTGGCACAGGGTGCCCAGAGAAGCTGTGGCTGCCCCATCCCTGGAAGTGTCCAAGGCCAGACTGGAGCAATGTCCTGTACAGTAAAAAGGTGACTCCACACTGCAAATGTGCCTTTTCCTACACAAAGCACCAGACAGGACCAATATAATAAATCACCACAAGCCTCTCCTGTTCTGTCAACTCACTGCTTTGAGCCTCAGCTTTTCTGAGCAGAAAGCAGGAACTAATGCCAAGAGATTTTTTTTTTTTGGAGAGGGGAAGAGAGCAGGCAAAACAAACTGTCAAAAGCTATTGCAAGATCTAACAGAATTCCTGCTTAAAATGAATATGTCACTTGAGTGACGGGCTTTCCCTGAATTCTGCTCATCCAAAGGGAGTTGGGGTGCAAGGAAACAGAGCCAGTGGACTCACCTCACTCTGAATCCACCACAGGTTCCTGTCAAGATTTATCTAAATCATTACAAGTCTGTTTTTCCTGAAAAACCTCTTTTGTGCACTGTTGCAATAAAAGAGATTATACAAAATAAAGGTAAAAATAGGACAGGCAACCTATCCAAGCATCTGGGTGACACACAGAGCTCAAATTCATGACCTTGCACAGCTCTCAGGTGAGTTACCCTTTGAAAGGACAGGGTTAAAGAAAGAATTGAAGTGTTCTCAGACCCAAACCCAACATACCAGTTCATTCCGTGTGGATGCACATCTCAGCTTCTCCTCAATCTCCTTTCCTATTTTCTGGACAGTTACCTGAGTCTGTTTAATTGCACACTGGGCTCTGTGAAGCCTGGGAGAGGAAAAGAGATGTTATAGCTGTGGAAAAGGTTCCCCACACACCCAAACACCCCAAAACCAGCAGGAAAGTGAGCTCTGACCATGAGCTTCCATTTTAAAACATTCAATGAAGAATCATTTGAGTGTTAACACCATTAACATGAGGACAGACACACGCCTGAAAGTGCCCAGCTCTAAAAAAATACAAATATTCTTTTACTAACACACAGCTGCCCCAGCCAAGAGCATGAAAACCCTTCAGTCCTTCCATATATGGGCCCTTCTGTAACAAAAACATGGCTTTCTTAATTAACATCTTTCTGAAAATTAACATGGAGTGGAAATTATTGTATTTATTAAAAAAAGAGTTTTCACATCCCACCATCCAGGTAGCAAAACCTGACTGCTGGAACGTGTTTTACTCATTGGAAGGGTATTTCAACTCAGAATACTCTGTGATTCAGGTAACTGATAAATTGTTCCATTTGCCATGTGAGTTCCTCAGAGGGATTTCATCAATACTCATGAACAATCTGCAAATTTTGTAAGAACAAAGCTCTGCCCAAGTGTAAGGAACAAACATCTACCCGGGTTGATTTCCCCAAACAATACAGACTGTGGAATACTTGCTCAGTTGGGTGAATTGATATATAACTCATACACAAAATAACTCAGCAATCAAGTCTGGGTTTAATAAGAAATGGATTTCTCTTGAAGCCAGACACCATTCAGTGATTTCTTGCACTATAAAAAGTTAAACTTGGCTGCCTTGATGCCAAAATGTGGCATTTTCAGTGCAAGGCAGAGAACTGACTGATACTGATTGACTCAATCCCAGTTCACTGTTGTTCCAAGACCTTTAAAATGGAAACAGAGAGAACATGACCACATTCAAAGTGAAGTTCTTCCAAGATGAAAATTTTAGGGACTTCATGTCACAAAAAACAGCAACTCTCCACAGAAATCTCCCTTTCCCAGCCAAAAAGGGTCCCCACATGGAAATCTTTGGTCATCCAACAAAGGGAATGCAAACTAAGCCAGCATGGAAATTTTTTCCATCATTTCTGCAAGCACAGGACAGAACTTGGGGGAAGGAATTATGATTCCACCAGTGATTGGGGATCAGCAAGCTGAGGCCATAAATCTGGATTAAGATTCCTACAGAATGAATGGAGAAAAACTTCAGCCCTAATTGACCACATCTTGTTTCCATTCCCAGGCCAAATGCAGGCCCAGTGCTCCAGCCTGAAGATGGGCCCTGAGCACAATCCAGCTTGGTTTAGGAATGGCCAAGGACGAGCCAAGTGATGGCACCACCCAAGGGATTCTTCCCACATTGTCCAAGACTTTATTTTTTAATCTATTTTAATAAAATTAGCACTTCCACAGTGCTTCAGCAGCTAATTGAGGGCTTCAAGAGGCCACTGGCCTGCTACCAAACTCCCTGGGCAGTTGGGAAAGCCAAGCCAGTGAGAGGAGAAACTCCAGCCTTTCCAAAGGGATGGGTTTGCCAACAGTGTCGTCATGCAGTGTCTGCAGCTCCAGCCATTGTCAGAGCACTTGGAATGGGAAGTGGGGCAGATTTACTGCTTGGGGCCCTCAGAGCTGCTGTGCAACTGTCCAACCTCGGGCCAATTCCAAGCTGCTGCCTGGGAAAGCACCGGAAAGCCAAGGGGACATTAAAATTCCTGCGCTGGGGCTCCACCTCCCATCCACGAGGCTGCTCTTCCATCCTCCTGTCACCTGCTTTCTGAGACAGGGGAAATCAAGAGGAAACAAAACACTCTTCTTGTGGAAGTTCAGAAGGCAAAGGGATAGATTAAAAACATAAGCCAGGAACTGTAAGCTGAGACTAAGACTGCATCCTGCTGGGCCTAGGAAGAACCAGCAGCCACCATCTCAACATCTCCACTCTTTCCCCCCAAGTTCCTGAAATACAGACTAATTGGGTTATTTCTTCATAAAATTGCTCCTCCCTTCCCCCACCCCCACCCCCCCAAAAAAACCCAAAAGCCCACAACCCACTTTCTACCTTGGCTGTAAGGTCTGAAACAATTCTAGCACACAATGTTCTGACACACAATCCAATCTGGGCACTGCCTTGGAGGGGAAAGAAAAGGTTGCCAGTTTTTGGACTTCTTCATTACAGGATTTCTTTGCCATAAGAAGATTTCCTGACTTCCCAGGACTGCACAGTGCACTGGGTCCAACAGAACTTGGCTTTACAACTGGGGAATGTGCTGTAACAACACATTTACTCTCCTTCAGCCTGCAAAGTTTGAAGGTTCAGCTGAAGCACTTTCCTCCAAGCCATGCTGCAGAATCCCGGTCCCTCTTGGCCATGCATTAATCCAGTGATTTACTGATTTATACAGCAAGTTCATTCCTGGCTGGAACCTCCAAAAACCTGAGAGTTGTGCCTCCTAAGCTCACATATGCTTATGTTTACATTAATGAAAGAGCCTCAGCTTTATTAGACATTTGATACATGATTTTGCAGTTCTATCATCCACTCCAAATATCTCTTTGCTTCTATCAGGCACAGCTGGATTTTTCATGTCCAGAACCTTAAGCCCTAAATACATCAATTAATTACAGCACTCACACAGTACAGCTACTTCTCACAAGAGAAAGAAACGCCTCTGCTCTTGTTTGCCAGAACAACCTTAGTTTACAACAGGACTAAATTTAAACTGAGAATTACTAGCAGGGATTTAGAAAATAGAATGGAACACTTCTGGCAAGGAGGGGAGATGTAGGGCCCTGGAAGTAAAGTACCCAAATCTATTATTAAAGAAACAAACCCAATAACCCAAGCCTTTCCTATTAAACACAAAAAGTGGAATGCACTCTCTCTCAGCCCAGAGTTGGAGTGTGGAAGTGCCAGCCAGCCCTAACATATTTTTTACATAACCCCTTAAACCATCATTTGCTCCATCTGCTTTCCCACAAGAAAAATTTCTCTAATTTATAATCACATGCTCCCTTTCCAATTTCCTCAGAAACCTACACCTCCAATTTGTCAAAAGCAGACGTAGGGAGAGAGAAGACAAAAGGGAGTAAGGAAAGGATAAAATACAAGTCTGACTTACTCATTTACGACATTAAACCTCTCCAAGAGCCAGTGCTGTAAGAAACTCACGCAAGGCAGTGCTAGTGCAGCACAGATAATTCTCCATCATTCTTTCAAACAGTTTTAATTTAAGCCTCACATTTGAGTCTGTATTTGAGCCTTACATGTGTGAGACTCAAATTAAGCTTCTGAATCACCAAATTCACATGGATTTGGGTACTGCAACAGTGGATGCTTTCAGCTATTTGGAAATGGAGAAGAAAAGGAAAAAATTTGCAGCAGGGCAGGTCCTGGCTCCCAGGGTGAGGAATATTGAAGGGAACTAGGTAGGATATAGATCACCTTCAATACTCACAGGGCACGAATGGAACAGGAGAGTCTTGATGTGAAGCTCAAACAATTTTTCCAGAAATGAAGCCACAAAACCTGAGATGTCTCTAGTCCTCTTATTCCAATTCACAGCTTAACTCCAGTGTTGGGATGGATTTATGGGCCGATTTTTTTTTTATATTCAAAGAATGAATGTATTTGTGGCAAATAACAGATGGAGTTCCTCTTTGGTCTTTCTCAGTTTGTGATGACAGAAGCCTTGTTGCCAGAGCAGCCAGAATCACACTCAAGGCATCAGTAAAAAGGTGAATTAGATGCAAATCAAATTTCCTAAGTGCATAAACACATCAAAATGACTCCTGCCAGGAGGACAAGGACACCAGTGGAATCCAGCACACCTTAACACAAGTTTCAATTCTCACTCTGAGAATGTGAGCAAGCCTAACTCTGCATCTGACCAGGGAAGAGGCACAAATTCAGGTTTCATGTGTCACAGGCTCCCCTCAAAAAGGGAAACAGCTGCTCTCCACTTGATTGTGTTCTTCTAGTCACAGCCACACAACTGAGAAGGTGCTTGTGACAGCAGAGCACAAGCCTGGCCCACTGCAGGGAGGAGAAGGAACACCAGCCAGTGCTCAGGTGACTCATGTTTGGAAGTTGCAACTGCAGCACTTTTCCTGGAAGCCATCCCCAAACTCTCAAGTTTACTTCCAAGAGAAGCTGAAGTAGAGACAGGGATGGTCAGAATGCTCCCAGGAGTGTCCTGCAGCTCCTCAGACCTCAGCTTTAATTAGCAGAGTCATTATTGCACCTCCCCCAGGGCAAGGTCTGGTTTATTTGTGCACATTCAGCCCTGACTTTCCCTGGTGTGGTTGGATATTTCTGAGCATTCTGGAGACATACTGCAATCACCAAAAGCTTTGCCCAGGCTGAGGGACAGGAATTCACAGCCCCTTTCTTATGGCCACAGCCAGGATCAAGGAGTAAGAAAAATAAACCACCTGATGCCTCTGTTCATGAAATCCTCCTCCTTAAAAACTTGTACCAGTCAGAAAAATACAGAGCTTGGAGCTCTGTAGTGGTCTAGTGGAAGGTGTCCCTGCCCATGGCATAGGGCTTGGAATGAGATGGCATTTAAAAGTCCCTGGCAACATTCCCACACCACAAATCTGCCACTGTGGGGGTGCTTTACCCCAGATGGAGACCAGAGCAGCAGCAGACTTAACCCTGCAGTTCACATCCAAAAAATCACCCACCTCTCTCCTGCTTCATGTGCTGTTTCAACTTGCTGTGACCCCTGTCACTCTCAGCTACAGATTTTGGCAAAAGCCAGGCTTGTAAACTGATTCTTCTGCTGAGTGATCAGTCCCCAAACAGCTCAGCACCACAGATGGGAAAGGCCTGCCAACAGATTTATCCCAAAACCTGATGCCACCAGGAAAATCCCTAAGGAACGACTTAAAAAAACTCCTCAGATCCCAGTTTCCACCTTCCCAAAGCCAAGGGTATGCCCTGCCTGTCCCACACAAAGTGCCAAGTCTTCCAGATGCAAATCATTCCTGTTTAGAAACATCAAAACTGGCTATGACAAAAAAGCCCAACCTCACTGTGGTGATACAAGAATACCTCAAGTAAAGGGATGTTTTAGCAGAGGAACTTGGTGGTTTCAGAGCCCAAGTCAGGTAAGAGGAATCCTACAACTCATTCCACGCTTGAAGGGGTGAAGCAAAACTTCAGTGTCAGCTCACATTTTAAATTTTAACTCTTTCCTGCCTCCCCTTATCTCTGTGCAGCTCCCAGAACACCACAGCTGTTATTTAAACCCAATTCAGCCAGAATGAATCCCAGCAGCTGCCTGGAGCTGGTGTTCTACCCACCCCAACACTCAGATAGGGCCAATATCAAATTTTTTTCGTTGTTGTGGTTAAAAAATACTGGGTTTTAAATACAAAATACAACCAGAACGTTTTCAAACTGCACTGGCTGGCTGGCTACACATGCCAGGCCATCTCATGAAGGAATGGTTAAGCCATGGAAATAGTTTTGATATAAACTGGAGATAGAAAACTATTGGAAGCACTTTTTGTCTCCAGGCAGAATTTGGAGGGATTTCAGGCACTCACCACTTGCTCTCCAAGAGTCACAACACCACCACAAGCTGCTGCAGAACACATTCATTTTTGTATTTAAAACTGAGGCAAAATGTTAATATCCAGGATTTTAAGCCCCTTCTTTAGTGGGATCCCATCTTCCCAACACCACTTAAGGCTGAAAGGTTTCTTTTTCAAAACTTAAAGCAAAAAAAGGCCAGAAAACCAAGAGAATACTAAATATAACCCTATTCCCATTAGTGCTGCAAACGTGCTGAGAACTTGATTGTGGAGCCACATCCAGAACATGAGCTCAGCTGAATTTGGCCCATCCTGAGAGCAGTGGGAAAGGTGAAACATGTTTCTCTACAACCTATTACCACCAGCAACATAATATTTACCAAGTCTTTAAGTGACCTCTCCTCAGGAAATCTGACAAAAAACTCAAAAGTCAGAGCTTTCCAGCTGGGGTGGGGAATTTTTGGGAAGTTTGTTTGTCACTTCCATGTGGCACAAACAGCTCATATTCACCTGAGGATCTTGTCCCTGCCCCAGAACAAGGTGCTGCAGAGGTGCTGAGAACTTCCCTGGGTAAAGCAGAGCTCACTGAGTGCTTAAATTTTTCTTCCTGCTTAATGAACTTGTAAATCCCTGTAATTCAGCATCTGAGCACACAGGCACTATTTTAACCCAACAAGCAAAAAAAAGTTTCTACTGTTCACACACTCTGTCCTCCTCAATTAATTTTTTTAAATCAAAATCATTTGAGCCAAGCACATGCTTTTCATTAAGGCCTGTTCACAAGTTTTAACTATTCACTGTTGAGGAAAAAAAATACATCATTTCTTCTCCCCAAAAAAGAGCAGGTTTGATACAGAGATCACTGTGCAGCTTTTCAGGAGTTAAAGGCTGAGTCAGAACCTGTTCTCTCCTCATTTTTGGCTCTGAGTGGCACCACTAGAAAAACTGGGATGCACATGCCACCACCACCAGGACTTGCTGCCTTTTCGAGATGTTTAGACAAAGCCAGTAAAAAACATTAGGAAACCACACGTGCAGCTTGTGAATTTTTACTGCAGACAAGTATCAGATGATGAGAAACTCCTCAGAAAATGAGATTTATGTGAGCAGATGCAAACCATTATGGTGTGGACACCTCTCTATTCTCTTTCGCAATGGGCAGAAAGGCAGCAGACAGCAATTCCTCTCCTCCCAAACTACAGGACCTGTCACATGAATCACAACTCAAATTATGCCCATCTCTCCCTCCTAGTTCAAGGGGAACAGGAGACTCCAAACTCTCTTTGCAAAGAGTTCAGTTATTCAAGCCTGGACTCCTGGAGGAGTTTGGTAGGAGGAAAAGGACACCTGACAAAAAGAGACTGGTGATTATTTTAATATAAATAAATACCACCAAGTTTTTGATACCTAACTCAAAGATAAGCAGCAGCCCAGAAAATGTACCTGTAAAAAAAAGCAGAGGGAATGTGAAAGGGAAGAGAAAGGATTCTGGGCTACACAGAGGACTCTGCCTCAGTTCCTGAAGAACTTCCCCAGCCAGGAAGGAATCAGACAAAACCAGCACCTAGGCATGGTCATAAGTTAGAGCTTTTAACTCCTGCTGGAATTAGACAACGTGGAGCTCCCTGACAGGGTGTGTAGAATCCACTGAAAACTGAGCAGCAGCAGGTCTGGAAAACAATGCTCCTTTTGGGACAAAGCAAAAAGAAAGGGAGATGCCCCAGGGCAAGACAAGAGCCAAACCCACCAGCATTCCTAGGAGCTGAGAGACTCTGAGCCTGGGCTGTCACATGCCCAAAACTGAGCAAACTGCAGTAATGGGGGTAAAAACAGCCCCAGCCCCTCACACCTTCATTTCTGGGCAGCTTTAGGAAACACAGGCAGGAACATCCGGAAGAAAGACCACAGCTCAGATTAGCAGGGTTAGACAGGGCTCCAGGGGGCCAAGCTCAGGAGCAGCTGGTAAAATATGAGGGGTTTTGTGGGAAAAACACCCCTGAATTAAGCAGTCAGGGTGAGCTGCACACGTTTTCTTCTTCCTATTTAACAATGTTTGGTAGCACAGGAGTTCTCTTTGAATGGACATCACCAGAACTTCCCAACAACCCCACTGCAAGCACAGAAAAAGAGACCTTTAGAAAGCAGACTTCAGCTTAAACATGCTTTAAAGAACCAAGGAACAGCACAGTTAAATTTTAAGAGAGCTTATAAAACAAGGACTTGTGAATATTAACTTTTCCTACCATTTTCTTCAGACAGGCAACACTGACACCTACTGTCAACATTATTGAATAGATTCAGCTTTTGTAAGTGATACAAACAAATCAAATGCATTTTTCCTTTTGACAGTATATTAAACACTTCCCTTTCAAGGGTTTCCTTCTGCTGCTGTTACTGCAGAACTTGTCTTGTAAAATGCCTTTAAAATACAGATGCTTCCAAACCAACCCACTGACCAGTAAGGACCTCAATTGTATTTCTTTCTAATTAACATTTTTGAACTATTATAATTAAAGCAGGTCTGAAAAAGGACATCTTACCTTTTTAGTAGCATCTCATTGGTCTTTTTAACCAGCAGAGACATCTAAGTAACCTCCCAAAAGGAAAATAACACTATTTTTTTGTCCCACACCTGTGTTGGAATAACTGAGGCCTGACTTTGTACTCAATTATTTAAATACATTTTAATGCTGTTGAGGACAATAGAGCAAAAGTTCCACACACACCACAAAGAAGCTGGAATATCTACCCAGAATATTAGAAAAACCTCTCACCTAAGCAGAGAGAAGACATCGTAAGAGTTACGAACACAGTTCTGATCCACCTGGAGAAGACTGTTCTTCAGGGTACCTGAGTGATCCTTAAGGCAAAGAAAGAATACCCATTTAAAAATCAAAAAAATTCCATCTTGACCAAAAGCATGCAATTTTTATAGAATAAATGATCTTGCATTTAATGTACTTTAAATGTCTCCTCACAGAGTTTTCTGTGCAGTGGGTAGAAATAGTTTAAGGTGAAGCAACACCATGTACATGTAAAGGTGTACAAGGCCTGTCACTGGAAGTTAAAAGCTAAAAAAACAACTTGATATCACTCCTAAGTGATCAAAGTGTCCCTTTTACACAAAAGGGATAAGAGCAGTAACAGCCAAGCAGGAATTCCTTGTGCTGCAAAGGCCAGATATTGAGCTTTTCCACACCACACACATTCCCAGAAAAGCCACCAACTCAGAACTGCCTCTTCATGTGATAAATGAATTTTAAGCAGGTCAAACCACCTGGCAGCACTGTCATAAAGCTTATGGACTGCAAAAAAACAGGCCTTTGTTTTAGAGAAGGAACCTGTGCCCAGCCAGCTTTCCAGCAGTGCTGGAGGTGGACCCCAAGTACCACAATCCCTGTCCACAGATCCTTTCCTGCCTCAACGGGCTGTTTTCCAGATGGATGTTGAAATGCAGTGACATACTAACATCTCCTCACACAAGTGGCTTGACCACAGACCCCCACAGCAGACATTCCTTTCCACCAGAAACATGGTCACACCTAAATAACCCTGAGATCTAAACATCAGATTTGCAACAGAGGCACCAGCCCAGCAGCTGCCTCAGCTCCTCATTTCCTTCCTCAAGATGTTGGATCCTTCGTGCTAAAATCCATACATTTCTCCATCAAAAAATACCAAAATGAAGATATTAAGACACCTTTTTACCTCTCCTATTAAGTAAGTCTTAACAGCCACATCCTTTCCAATATATCCTGAGTTAAAATGAAATGTTTGCCTCAGAGAACTCAGTCAAAGCTTATTTGTAGTAATAACAGGTTGTTTGGAATCAAATTCCACAGACACTCATGTAACCAAGATAACACTTCTTATCTGCCATGTCAAGGAAGGAGGGCTTTTTTTCTCAAAATGAAGCATCTTAATGTTCTGAGCATCCAAGTGTGAAAAATCAAGTTCAATTTCAGCTTGTCAGCAGCACCAACAAGCCACAACAGAACCAAGCCACCCTCACCTTCTGTTCAAATGAAGCTCCATAATAACCATCATGGAGACCAAAAATAATCTCATTTGGGTTTCTTGCATGAATCTGGAAGGAGGGAAGAAAACAAACCAGTTTACACTCAGCACAGCAAACCAGCACAAATTGCTCTGATCATCTAAAGCAGTTTTTCGTCACCTGCAATTCCCACAAGCAAATAAAACCCGAGGAGAAACTGCATTTCCTTGCTGAGCATTCCACGTAGGAATGTGTTTTCCACATTACCTGCTGGCCCAAGTACTTCAATCCATCCAGATTGACCTTCCACTCAATCAAAAGCTGGAAGTGCTCCTTCTTGCCCCCCCAGATCCTCACAACAAAACAGGACACAGAGGTATCCAGACGATCAGGCATCAGTCCAAAGTCCAGACTCCTCCACGTGGGATTCTAAGGATTCAAAGAGGGAGAAATGCACCTTCAGGGAGCTGAAAGCAGGCCAAAAAATGGACAATTCACAAAGTAGCAAAGTTCACATCAAAGGGTTTTTTAAAAAAACCTTTTTAAAGAAAGAGCAACAGTGGCCATTTCAAGGCTCACCCAGAAGAGATGAAGAGCAGCTGTAGGAGTCCCACAGGCCCTAAATTATGCTTTGTCCAAGTGCAGAAATGGGAAAATGCTTTAATATATATCTTTTTCACTGCTGCACAGAGAAATGGCAGCTCCCCTCAAAACAAAAGGTAGGAACCCACCACTCTGGGAGGGAACACACCTTCCAAGTGTTCCAGCTTGGAACAGGCCAAGCACCTCCGAGCTGAGGAGGAAATTTGGAACAAAATGCCTCAGAAATGAGGGGAGAGGCAAAGTTACCCAGAAAGTAGGACAGAAGGAATGCATTAATCATGTTTTCCCAAGGAAAAGGGAGATTTTGTAGCTATTCTGGCCCAATGTGCTGTAAATGGTGCAGTTCTACCTGGTTTTCAAACCCCCTCATCCAAGATCAGCAACATCCTGCTCCCAAAAAAATAATAAAATATCCCACAGAATAAATCCTCTCACGAAAAAAGCCTGAAAAAGAGAACTGAAGAGGGGAAAAACACATTAAACAGTCACAGGGCTGAGCACAGAAATCAATATATTGCACTAAACACACAATTTTCAAGGGAAAGTTTTTCCACACTCAAATCACTTACCAGGGAATTCTTGATCACCTCACTCTTATAGAACTCTAAAGAAAAATGAGTGAAAAAAAACACCTTTAGATTAGTTAAAATTGATACAAATCTTAATACTCGAAACAGAAAAAGCTAAAATAACACTTAAAAGACAAATGGTAGTGGGTCCGGTTTATTCAATTCAAAAGGCTTTGGAATACAGACTTTGAAAAAAGGTCCCTACAATTAGTCACAGGTTCAAACAACCACCACAATCCCAGGAAGCAAAGTCAAGTTCTGTGTTCTTATCCCTCCAAAACAGCCAGTTTTGGGGGGGAAAAAAGCAAGGTTCAGCTGAAAAGAAAAAGTAGGAGAAAAGCAAAATTCACCTCCAAGTAGGAGCATAAATATCTATTTTTAGCAACATCTCTGCACAATGAGGAGTGGAAAGCAGAGCATGAATGGGCCACGAGATCCAACACTCCCCCAGAGTTGTCCCAAGCACAGCAGATGCCTGGATGCCCCATGTCACTGCCTGACAATTCTATTCCTGGAAAACTCTGACACTAAGTGCTGCTGCCTGCTCTGTAAAACAACTGGGAAGCACAGAGTGGAACACCCTCCCTCACAAAGGCTCTGAAAGCTTGCCCTTGGAAGTTCCCAAGTTTCTTAAGTTATCAGTGGAGGGGGAGAGCCATGGCAAAAACATTGCTCTGATTTCAGAGCCTGTTCTGCTTCCTTGGCCAACACTGAAGGTTTTCATGGAGCTGAGGAAAGCGAGGAGTGGCTGAAACCAAAAGCGAGGGAAATAACGGCAGCAGGTTGTGAAGGGGGGGGAAAACAGAGGGGGAATTCACATCCTGAGAATGCCAAGGTTTAACTGGCAGCAGGGCTGCTTTACCTTTGTAAATCTTGGTGTTGTCACACAGGTGCAGAGTGAAGTAGGTGTCCAGGAGGCGAAAGCCATTCCTGTTGATAATGTTCCTGGCAGCGATGTTCCGGAGGTGCCGCAGCCGCCGCTGAAAATTAGGGGAAAAAAACCCTAAATAGGCAAAGAACTGAAGTGAACCCTTTCATTTTTCTGCCTCACAGCATTTCAGGGACTCCTAAAGCTGTGCTGTCACAAGAAGTCCCACCACACATCCCATTTTTAATGATGGGTGCAAACAGCAAGGATTCAAGAAGGAACTTGGGCTTAAGGAACACTGATATTCCAGGCAAGATATTCTCACTCATGTCCCACACATCCCTTTACTCCACGTGCCTAAATCCTCCCCCCAACCACTCCACTGGGATATTCTAAAGGAGTTTTCCTCTCAGCAGCACCCAGATGTCCCACATCACCCTGCTGGAAACCCTTCCCAGCCACTCCCAACAGGCACTAGAGGACAAAGAGCTCCAGGAGAAAGCACCACCTCATCCCATAAAGAAATGGCTGCACAAAGCTCCCTGATTTCACTGCTCTAACAACCCCAGAGAAAATTATTATGTGAGGAAGACAGAGATTTTTTCAGGGAAAATTAAGGGCACAGGGAAATTGGACATGTCTGGCAGCTACCATTTGCTTGGATGAGTCAAGTCCTTTTCCCCTTGGATGGAATATTTTAAAATACGGCACTAAAATCCTGAGTTTAAGTGATTTCACCCCCAGTGCTGGGCCTTGAATGAAAACCACCAGCATCTCCCACTTGCCCCTGAATTCCAAACTGATGGGGCTCAAATCCTCCCCTTCAAAGCCACCACACCTTCAGACCCTGGCAAATGTTTGACAGGAACAACTTCTTGTTAAATTGAACTATTCTTAGGACTGACATCCTCCAACCTCTGCTCCCTGTTTGAACTTTGCATCCTTTGACCTCCCAGTTCATCTTCCCCATCCCTCTTTTTTGAACCCATTTCTAAATCTGAGTCCACCTTCAAAGTTGGGTTGAGCAAAAGCAGATTTTCAATGCCTTGGAAAGCAAAAGCAGCTTGTCCTAAAAGGCTTTTAACCAGAGTTGAAAGGCCATCATGTGTTTTGGAATCACAGGATTGGAATCACTTGATATCACTTAATACCATTAATTACTTTTCCTTCCTGGAAAGAGATGAGGAATATTAAATTTCTTTTCACATCAGAGATAGATTCATCCCTGCAAAGTGCATTTCTGAGTTAGTCCAAAACCAGAGCCTGAGAAGGGATGCCCAGGTAGGATGGAGATGAATTACAACACTAAAAACAAAACAGGAGCAATACAAAAACCCTTCTAAGCTGCTTAACTGTGGGACTACATGATCTTATTTTCTTAGAAACTGGTATCAAGAATGTCAACAGAAAGATTAAGCTTCACTTTAAAAAAAAAAAAAGCCACAGGGATCTGGCACATTTATTTCCCATCTAAACTCAAAGCTGGGCAGTTTCTGGGGCTGGTTTTAGGAGCAACTGAAACCCTCATTCAAAAAAATCCCACCTCCAGCATCCTGACACTGCTCATGGAACCACCAGGAGCACAGGAATTACCCACAACAGCCTCAAGGATTTGTGGAATTCCACAATTATTTGGTCAGGGTCACACCAAAAAAAAAAGCACAGAGAGTTCTGACTCCTCTTCCATTTTAATCACTTGATTATTCTCTTACAAGGATCTGATGAGCCTGGGAAAAGAATACATAATAAAGATTTATTTTTCCCTGAAGTTTAAATGCAATGGGGTAAAACCAGCATAAGAAAGATGGGAAAGCATTTTGTAACAGCAGGAATTTACATAAATTGCTTTAAAAGCCCAAATTTGCCCAATTAAATCAGCACCCAGGGCTCTCTCAGAGGCTTGAGGAGCTGAAGAGCAGCCACAGTTTCTCCAGGACTTCCACCACAGGCTCCAATTCCAGCCCCAAACCCTCAGCACCTCCCTACCCACATACCAGGAATGTTCAGCTCAGGATCAGCCCTGTTCCTCCCTGGTTTCCTAGGACTTTCTCCCTTGCTTTATCACTCCCCAGGAGCTCTGGAAGGATCCAAGCCAAATCCTTGCAAGTATTTCAGCAGGAGGCAAAGATTAGTTGGTTCCTCCAGCAAATCCAGGGGTTGGGACTCAGAGCTGAGTTATTTGGATGTCTGAATATTTGCAAGCATTAAGTCCTGTCAAACACAGGGCTCTCTGTGCCTTGGAGCTCACAGGAGGCAGGTGTAGGTGGGTTGGGGTTTTTCCTGTCTCTTTAAAAGCATAAAATCTGATTTTTTTTTAAAATCATATTTAACTCAATTTTATATCAAATTGGCAGCTTGAAAACTTATAAAGTCCACTTAAAAAAAAAAAGGTAACTCACAGAAGGTTTGGGTCAACTGTGCTGCAGAACACAAAGCTGTGACCAGCCAAGGAATGTGCAGTGGGAAGTTTGGGCACTCCTTAGGAAAATGCTTGTACTGCAACTTCAGTTACAAGGCTTGGAATGTCACCATTTCCCACAGAGATCCAGGTGCTCCCTTTCCTTTTTGCTCCTGGGCAGCTGACAGGCTTTGGGAAAGATACAGCTTTTACCTGAACACATGCAGGGTTCTCTCATTATTCCTGCTTCCAAACTGCCCTGGGAATTCCAGCAGACCTTCTCCCAAAGGCCTGGAGTCCCCCCTCAATCCCACAGGGACAAAGTGAAAAGGGAGGAATGAGGAACATCTGGACCCTTGGAATTATTTCCCAGCTCCCCGAGTGCAGAATAAAGCTCCTCCAGCCTGGAGTCAGGGCTGGATTCCACAAAATATGTTCCTGTGGCACAACCTGCTCCTTTAATACCAATTAAAACAGCACCAGCAGCAGCAAAAAATCATTTAAAAAAAAAAAAATCTGAGCAAGTCCCACCTCGTTATTAACTCTCCGACAAGTCCCTTCTAAGCCTCTTACCACGCCCCTGGGCAAGGCAGCTTTAGTGGGAATGACCTGGGAACCCCAGTTAAGCACTGGGAGAGCAGGAGATGCTCAGCTGGGGGAGAACCCTCACCCTGGAGTGTTCCCCTGCAACAGCAACTCCCCTCCCACGCGCTGTGGGAGTGGCACAGAGAAGTGAAAGCAAGATTCAAATGCCCTCCCCAGCCACTGGGCTGCTTTCTCTCCACAGATTCAGGAGGGAAGGGGAAGTCAAACTACTGGAGAGTCAGTCTTTGTTCTCATGTCACTCAGGGCAGTGTAAAACCAGAGTTATGGAAAACTGCCTCCAAAAAAAACAGAGGCTGTTTCAGCTGAAAGTCCCGTTCCTGGGCATTCAAGGCAATGATTTCACTGGATTGTTACTCCCAGTGCTGAAAAAATGGGTTTATTTATTAGTGGCATCCACAAGTTCCTGCAATCCAGAAGAACTTTCCTCCTTTTTGCTTGGCAGGAAGAAGGTTTTCAACTCCTAAATTAGATTTCCACCCTCAGTGCCCAAAAAAGAAGGATTTCTCCCAGTCTGACACCTGTGGCTGCTCCTCCCCACACAACTTTTCCCCAGGGAATGTCCCTCCCTCTGGAGCCCTGCCTGAGGGTTTTCCTGCCTCCAGACAAGGCCACAAATCTCTTTTTGGCCAGCAATTAGCACAGGAACGTTCACCAGATCATTTGACTGCAGCATGACTGGCTCTCCCTCTGCTCAGGCTGCATTTTTGTGTCCAAGCCCTTCCTTTCCATCAAGGATAGGAAAGTCTGGGAGCTTGGAGCTGCTTAAAAAGATGGAACAGCTTGTCTGGAGCACTCAGAAACCCCCAGGTTACTAGGACACTCCTGGCTTTCCTGCATGGAGCAGCTGGGGAGAATTCCTAAGGAATCTCTGCTCCTGAAGTGGCATTATTTCATATTTTCAGGCTTTTCAGGCTCACTCTTCCACCAGAAGAAAATGCCATTCTGGCTCAGTCCCTGAGGGATCCAAATGGGAATTTGATGTGGAAGCAGCTCCATTTCTTTACAGCCCTGTCCTCTGTTTCATGAAAAGAACTCACCTCAAGTTCTCAGCTGAGAGTTTGGGCTTAAAGACATTAAGAGTTGGCTACAATTCCCACATCCCCCAAATACTCCCTCAACTGCAGCCTCCTCCAACTGAGGGCTCAGTTTCTGCTCCTACAAACTACAACAGTTCCTGCTCCTGGGAGAAGGAAAACCCCTGGACTTTGGGCTCCCTTTCACAAAGCTCAGCCTTCTCCCTGCAGCTCTCCCTTGGGCCTTGCAGAAACCTGAGGAAGAATGAAACCCCAAAATCCACACACAGCTCCAACTGCCCCAAAACACTGACTCAAATCTCCCAGAATTTCTGAAGGAAAGCAAGACCTGGCTGACTTCTCCCCCTCCTCCTCTCCAGCAGCTCCTGGAAAACAGGAAAAGCAGAGCTGGGCCAAGGAAGGATGTGCTGGGGAGGGAACATCTCCCCACGGCGGGTTTCAGCCACACTGCCCCTCCCTGAGAGAGGGGGAAAAGGCTCCTGGGTGGGAACCTGACTTTTGGGGTGCAAACCCCACCTCTGGTTTGCTCCACAGTCTTCCCAGGCACCCAGGGAGTGGCCTGGGAAAGGGGACCCCACTTTCCAACCAGCCCGGGGGGGTCCCTGCTTGGGGACTTTGCCTCAAGGAAACCCCACTGACACTGGGGGGACTTGGGGACTGTCCCCTCCTTCCCCCCAAAGCTCAGTGACATCCCAAACTCAGCCCTGGGCACCCCAAATCTCAAATACACCCAGCCCTGGGAACCCAGGAGACACTCACCCTCATCCCTGAGCACCCCAAACCTCAAGCACACCCATCTCTGGGCACCCTAAACTCCCACCTCCACCTCTGGACTCCCCAAACCCCAAGGACACCCCAAACCTCAGCCACACCCACACCCACACCCTGGGCACTCCAAATCCCAGTGACACCCATGTCTGGGAACCCCAAACCCCTGTGACACCCAATCCCAGCCCCGGACACCCCAAATCTCAAACACACCTATCCCTGAGCACCCCAAACCTCGGTGACACCCACCCCTATCCCTGGGCACCCCAAAACCCAGTGACACACACCCTCACCCCTGGGCACCCCAAACTCCCATCTCCACCTCTGGGCATCCCAAATCCCAGTGACACCCACCTCCACCTCTGAGCCAGACCTCAGTGTCACTCATCCCTGGGCACCCCAAACCTCAGTCACACCCACCCCCACCTATGGGCACCCCAAACCTCAGTGACACCCATGCCTGGGCATCCCGAACCTCAGTCACACCCACCTCAATCCCTAGGCACCCCAAACCCCAGTGACACC
This sequence comes from Serilophus lunatus, assembly GCA_013399895.1. Taxonomy (NCBI): domain Eukaryota; kingdom Metazoa; phylum Chordata; class Aves; order Passeriformes; family Eurylaimidae; genus Serilophus; species Serilophus lunatus. Next base: position 96,462 of record VXBA01004864.1, on the reverse strand, counting down.
CCAATCCTGAGCGACACCCTCCCCTTCCCCCCTGGGCACCCCAAACCTGAACACCCCCGGCCCTTCCTCGCTCCCTGCTCCCCCCTTTCCCCGCAGGCTCCCGCATCGCCGGGGGTCCCGCCGTACCTGCTGCGAGGGCAGCTCGGCGTGCAGCGCACGGGCGGCGGGGCCCGGCGGTAAGGCGGCGGGGCCGGGGGCCGAGCTCATCCTCACGCCGGGGCCGGGGCTGCCGGGCCCGC
>VXBA01004864.1:51222-88387 GCA_013399895.1 Serilophus lunatus | reverse complement strand
ACTGACCTTGGTGTTTGTGTTGTTGTTCACAGGCTCTCACCCTGCTCCTCTCCGGCAGCCATCTTCACCTCCTTCTAATTTTTATTTTTTTTCTTTCCTTCTTAAATATGTTATCACAGAGGTGTTCCTTCAACTGCTGATGGGCCTGGCCTTGGTCAGCAGCGGGCCCAGCCTGGAGCTGGCTGGCATTGGCACTGCTGGCCATGGGGAAACTTCCAGCAGCTTCTCAAAGAAGCCTCTCCCTCAGCTCTCCCGCTGCTACCAAAACCTGGCCACAGAGAAACCAATACACCCTGCCAGAAACAGGCGAGAAAATGCCCATTTTTGCGATAATGCAGATTTTTCTTTAAAGGAAAAAAAACCCCTTCATCTAACTAAACTGCTGCCAAAGAGCACCGTTTTCACGAGGATCATTTTACAGCAAGCTTTGAGGACCTGCACTGCAGAAATCCATTTGTTAATTCCATGGGCTGCTGCTGCTTGGGGGCTAAATGGACAAAATCTTGATGCAGAGGGTAACGCGCCCCTTTCTGCTCTGTGCCTCCTCCTTGTAGGTGGCTGTTCCAGTCTGGCTGAGTGATTTCTCAGCATTGCTACAGCTTGGGTGGGGTGGGTTTTTTTCGTTGTCCTGGAGTTCCTGACAGGCACCTCCTGAGGGCAGCACGTGCTCTGAGTTCCTTTTTCCCATCTCGTTCCTTCGACCCTGCTCTGCTTCCAGGCTGAATCAAAGCAGAGCAAGGGGAAGGTGCTGAGCTAAAACAAAGACAGGTCCACAGGAAAGCAAAGATGCCCATTTCTCAAAAGAGATTGTTAAGAACAGCTTCATCAGGGCTGGTCTAGCACAGCAAAGAGCCTCTCTCATACCATGGCCAAGGGAATTCACCTAGAAAAGGTGGCAAAAACATAGCAGTATCATCCTGACACTGCCCCTTTCATAACAAATAGGTAGCAAAAGAGCAATGTTCAGTGTCAAGCTCCTGTTGGAGTTTGATTCACAGGACTTCTAGCAACAGCCAAGAGGTTTGGGCAGAGCTGCTCCTACCTTACAATATGGGTGAATACAGGATATTCATTAGCAGGAATGGAGTCTTGCTTGAAATAACTCCCTCTCCTGCTTTAGCTGGATTTGCAGGCTGCAGCTGGGCTTGGGTATAAAATTCGGTAATTGAAAGAAATGCTCAGAAAAAAAGCTTTGCAAGGACCGACCTCCTCCAGTTTGTGCCGAGGGTGGTTTCCAGTGACTTGTCACAAACAGTTAAAAGTGGCTTGGGCAGAGCATTCATGGCTTTTCCTGCTGTGCATTTCCAGGGAAGTCGCTAGAAACCCAACCTTAATGTGTTAGGTGAAAAGAGAGACACAAATCAATCTTACAGGGGGTGAGGAAAAAGGGGAGCAAGCAAGATACCAGATTTACCTTCTTGAGCAGATGATTTCCAAATTCCATTGGCCAAGCCCGAAAAGGGCAAAGAGTAAGCTGGGCTTTCATCTTGAACAGCAGGGGCAGGCTGTGAAAGTCAGCCAGCACTGGTGGATCACTTCCATGGCTCACAGACCGGCTCCAGCCCAAAAACAACAGGTTAAACCCTCCCTCCCTTGTTACTAAAAAAACCCAGGGGACATTTTCAGCACTCTGTGCTATTTCTGGAGCACTTTGTACCTCCAGTACTGGAGACTCTTAACAGGGATAAATAACCCCAGAAAGGTTTGAGTTGGAAGTGACTTTATAGTTCACCTCATTCTATCCCCTGCCATGGACAGGGACACCTTCCACTATCCCAGGCTGCTCCAAATCCAACCTGGCCTTGAACAATTCCAGGGATGGGGCACCCACAGGGCAACCTGTGCCAGGGCCTCACCACCCTCACAGGGAAAAATTTCATCTCCTCAAAACTTCTCCAGTTCAAAACCACTTCCTCTTCGTATCCACTCATATGAAGAATGACTTTTTACTTAATTCCTCTTTTAAGTACTAATAGGGACTGGAAGGATTTCCTCGGCTGAGGCCCAGGGATGCAATCCAGCTCACTGTGTGCCAGGATGCCTTAGCTCCTTGTACACTCACAGGGAAAAAAAAAACCCACCTTTAAACCACAAAGATTTGCTTTGTGATTTGCTTTTTTCCTGGGTGTCCAAGGCAAGGACAGGGCAGATGGTAAAAGAGAATCAGATTAATCAAGGCTGGGAAAGACCTCTAAGATAGAATCCAACTCTTAATGTAACTCTGCCAGGTCCACCATTCAACCATCTCCCCAAGCACCACATCTACACTGTTTTTGAACACTTACAGGTCTGCTTTTGGACAGATGAACCATTTCTCTCCCCTTTCAAGACAAGGCACAGCTACAAACCAGTGCTGTAACAAACCCAAGCACACAGCACTTGGACCCCCAAGGCATCAAAGCAGCCCACTATTTTTGCCCAAGTTTATTTCTAGAAAGTTGTACAAAAATTGATACTCTGTAATACAGTAATCTATCAAATATGACAGATGAACATTTGTCTTTAGAGGCAAGATTCCAGGAATGTGAAGTACCATCCACTTGCATGGAAGAAAGGCACATTTTTGGAGCTCAAGATACACTCAGCTGGACTGTTGAAAAGGCAGGTCAGACATGCAAGTAGTGCAATATTTCAGGTTTATACATTAACACGTTGTACTCTGAAGGAATCTCACTACAAGCAGTGTTCACATCCACGTAAACATTTTATAAACACTTTTAAAAAGTAGCTCACTTTAGATCCTATGTGTGACAAGGCTACTCCTTTACATTCACTGAACAGAATAGTTAAAAGCCATCTCTGGGCAGAAGTTACTCATAGCTTTCTCCAAATACTTTTGGGATCCAAAACACTTCCATGAACAGTCTCACTGCATTTACCCTCAGGGTCAGCAACACCAGGGCCACATGATTGCACTATCCCACTGCTCCTAGAGCTTATCCTTGGAGTTCTGGGGCTCTGAAGGAGTCCCATCTTCCCAGCTCCACTCCTCTGTGCAAGCAGCACCTGGGACAGACCTGCTCCTGAGCTGGCATTCCCAACACAGTGGTGAAGTTACAGCCCCCAAAGCATCCACCACACTATGGATCAAGGCCCTGGACTCTCCTCATTGGGTTTCCTGCACCATCCCCTGTAGGTGCCACACCATTGGGGGTTGGCAGCCTAACTGTGCTTCCTGAAGGGGATTTTCCAAAGCAGGAACACCCTTTGTGCTACAGAATCACACATCCCAACGTGGCCCTTGTGCAACACTCCTGTAATACTGCTCTGCTGGTCAAAACAACCTGCTGGTTTTGAGTCTGGAAACCAGATGGATCCTACTCCCCCAAAATACCTTGTGCCTTGGGCATAGCAGCTGAAGGAATGTTTCTAATCCATTGCTGGTGATCAAACAGCATTAAAGAGCAGATTACAGAGACAATCATTTCCCCCATCCAAATCCTCACAGCAATGGGGAGTTGTGCTTTTTTTTTTTTTGGATAAAGAGATGTTTGTAATGGGAGTTATCTAAAGTAAAACCTTTCTTTATTATTTTTAAGAGTGGTCTAGCAATACTTTAAACACTTTCTCTGAAGGACACATACACCCACACATGCTTTCAAGTACAAGATGACAGCTTGGACTCCTGGAGAAGATGTGTTAGCTCTGAGAGGAGGAGGTGCTGCTGAGCCTTCAGTTGACTTCCAAGACCTCACTCTCTGGCAGACCAAATTTGCTCTTGTATTTGTCAAAGAGTTTGATCAGGGAGTTCACATATATGCTGTGGTAGAAGTCCACTTCCTTCTGGCATGGATTGTCGATTTTGGGGATGGTGATGGGCTCTCCAACTGATAAAAAGAGAGGGGAACAAAATCCACATTAGGTTGAATGCTCCTACACCCTGGAGATTTGTCCTCTGTGGCCACAGCTGTGGTAGTTCAGCACATCCACCCTGGCATAGCACAGCTTGCCAGTATAGCAGAGGTTTGCCCAATTCCTCCCAGTTTTCCCAGACTCTGAGGCAAAAGTGTCCCACCAGCAGGGCCCTGATAACATCTGCAACACCACCAGATCCACTTCAGCCACACAAGTGCCACAGTGCAGGGCCTCTACTGTACAGGGTGCTTGGGAATCCCACTCCTGTTTACAGCAGAGGGATAAAGCCCTCCTCAGTTAATAGAATCCTTTGTATTCCCCTATACCCACCACACCACCACAAAAGCAAAACTGACCCTTTTCCCCCCCCTCCCTCAAAACCTTCCTGCTTTGAGGCCAATTTTTAGAGCTGGCATTAAGATTCCCACTGCCACTCCCAGGAATGTGGGGGCCAGGCTGCTCCTGACTTTAGCCACCCAAAGCCAGAGAAGGTAATAAAGCTACAGCATTTTTATCCCTTGCAAATCTGCATGGAAGCAGAGCATGATGGAAGGCTTGTAGCCTCTGCAAACTCCTCCAGCTCATTCTCAGCTGTGCTGGAATGTTTATTACAGAACAGAAAGCAGTTTTATAGTTAAGACTCCAAGACTAAAGCTATGGCATAGACTCAAGCACACTGCTACCTAGAGAGGCACATAACCAAAACTAATACTTATAACCAAAACCTTACCAACAGTAGTGATGGGCTTGGAGTAAGGTAACAACCCCCAGGTGTTGGAGGAGAAGAGGCCACGGCCATGAAAGATGCAAGGAGCAAAGCCAATGTGCTTCTGGAACTTCTTCTGAACCCATCTTCCCCAGGAACCCTCCTCAAAGATCACCTGCTTGTACACCTCGTTCTCCCCGAAGGAGTAGACGGGAACCAAGTCCGCCCTGAAAAGAGGGAAAGATGTTGGAACACCACAGCCCTGGTCTGTGGTCCTGCTGTGGGCTCTGCCAGGCCGATACTGTTGTCCAGAACTTTTTTCTGCAGCACAAGGTACTGACAAAAGCCTGCCAGACTTGACATAATGGGGTAGAAACATTTTTAAGGCAGGCAAGAATGCAGGAAGGAGAAACCCTCCAACCTGTCAGCTGCTTCAGAGGACAAGCCACAGAATGCTCTGGGTTGGAGGGAACTTTTAAAGGCTCTCTGGTCCAACCTGGGCAGGGTCACCTCCACCCAGACCAGGCTGCTGGGACAAAAGCAGCTCCCCCCTGGTAGCAGCACAGCTCTGGCACCCAGGCAGCCCCTTACCCGTGTCGCAGAGCCAGTTTGACAAAGCCTTTCCTGTTTTTCAGTGTCACAGAGTTCTTCCCCGGGGTGCAGTTGAGGGACTCTGCTGCCCCTCCCACCACGATGACGATGGCGTTGCCGCTGCCGTTCTTGGACAGGATGTAGTCGATGCTGTCACGGTTCACAGGACAAATACCTGGGCCAGGAGACACACACAGGGGTCAAACTGCAGGACTGGGTGGCCCTGAAGTCACCAGCCACACTTGTAGCAGAAAATTTGTGCCTTGAGTGCCAAGTTGGTGTCCAACTCTCTGTGGGCACAGAGGGTTGTGTGGTTTATTAGGCAACATGTTCCTCAACTAAACAGGCAGTTCACAGGCCTGGCAGCACTAGACTTGGTCAACCAACATCAGCTCTTTATCAGAAAATTTCAGCAAGAATTTTCTTCCACACCTACTGATGCCAAAGGCATTTGTGTCAGACATCCCTCCATGTAAACTCCACAGAAGGAGCTGGTTTGCCTTTAGGTGTCAAGAAAACAATTCTGTTATTTTCATGGATGAAGAGTCTGAATTTGACCAATTCCTAAGCAAAATTAAGTAGTGGAATAGGCTTGGGAAAATGCTTCAGTGATACAAAAAAGAATAAGTGGGCAAACCTTTGAGACAGATCTGAATTAATTTTCAAAATAGCTTAATTTTCCTGAAGCAACGTGAAGTTCTTGCATGGCAAGAATGCAATACTTTGTTATCTCAGAAAGGAAAGGATGTGCTTAATTAAGTCCATACTCTCAGAAGTGTCTGGGAACATCTTTCCCTCTATCCAGCACTGGAAGGGACAGGAATTCCCTTCAGCTTTATACTCCCTGTCCTAAAACACCAGTTCCCACTTCATGGGATAAAAACCCAGTGAAAAAAAGTACCTTTAACTTCCTCTGTATTGCTCTAAAAATGCAAAGAAATTTGATTTTCTGCTCTTTCAACTCCTACTTTAATCTTACAGTTGTCACCAGAGCTTGCTCCTGCCTCACATTTTTGGTCAGGATAAGCCAAGGAGAAGTGAGATGCCAACACTGGACATTTCCATCACACAACTCCAGGTCACTGCCCCGGGAAGGACAGCATTACACTCTTTAATTTTAGAAGCTGATTTTGCACCTCTCATGGTATATTCATTGCTTGAACCAAGAACTAAGCGATGAACAGGCCCCAGGGAATTAGACAGGGCAAGTCTGGAAGCTTCATGTCTGTGAGGGCATCAAGGTCATCACCTATCCCAGCTCCAGACAAGAGGGAAGCAGACCATGCTTGACACAGATTTGAAGATGAAAAACTCCTCCCATCTACATTGGTACAGTGTTAGGGTTTGTTAGAATTTCAGCTGAATAGGTTCATCCACAAAAACAAAGGATTGAGGGAACTATCAGCACTTCCCAAGTGATGCTAAAGCCTTTGTAGCAACACGTTTAAGTTCTGGTAGGTCTTTTTAAAATCTAGAAGGCCTGATGTTTAAGCAACACATCACTAAGTCTACAGACATGAGGGACTGGAAAGCAGAAGCCAATTTCTTATGCACTCTCCTGTAGAATTCCCAAGTTATGGATTTAGCACAGCAACCTGCAGGAAGATAAAACTCAGCTTGAGACATCTCCATTTCTAGGCAGGGATTAAGTCTTCTGCACCAGATCCAGTGAGTTTTCCTCTCCCTCAGCAATTAAAACCAGTAAATCTTGGAAACAGTCAATCCTAACAAGTCAGAGCCAGGTGCAGCTACTCCTAACCCTCTCCCTAGCTGTGCTGTTTTGTTAAGAGATTTGTTTTGTAGTCATTTATTGGTGAATCAGTTCTAGGAACAGCAAACAGGGAACTGGACTGTTCAATTCCTGGTCTTTAAATGTTATTCACTCGCCTCTAATTGACAGCCACCTCACTCTGAAAAGATCAGGCCACACAAAAACATCGTTTCTTGAGGTTTTGAACACTGATTCCTCCTCTACCTACAAGCCCTCCAGTATTAAAATCCTGGAATCCATTAGAACAGGCCTATTAATGTCATTCAGCAAACCTGTATCAGTAGCTAATCCCTGTGACCCACCTATATATGGGAATACACTCAGGGAAAGGGCTCTCTGAACAGCTGGAACCATACAGTGCCCCAGACCTTACTCCTGGCAGGCTGGAGATGCCTTTGGGTAAGAGTATCCTTGAGTTAAGGATGAAGCTAGCCTGAACTGGTCACATCCTAGTCAGAGAATGGTTTGGGCTGGAAGGGACCTTCAGGATCAACCAGACCATGTCCCTGGTGTGGGCAGGGACACCTTCCACTAGTTGGGATTTCTCACATTTACTCACAGCTGCCCTTTGACAAGTCTGACGAAAGCACCGTTTGGGTGATGCTACCAGAGGGAAGTGGTTCCATGAGCTTCCCACACAGCTTTTCACTTGGAAAAGGAGAAGACAGCTCAGAGCCAAAGGCAGGAGCAGAGGGAGCACAGTGTGCTTGCACTTACCACCAGACATTAAATAGTCCCTCAAGATGGGCATCCTGAAGTTCCCAGCCAGGGTAGCAAGGTAAGGTCGGATCCCAGGGAATTTCTGGCTGACACCCGTGGCCTCTGTGCTGAAGTTGCAAAAGGCACCCAAGCCCATGATGCCATGTGGGTGGTACCCAAATATGTAATTCCTGGTGGTCAGCAGGTTGTGAGTTTTAACCAGCTGAGAAAGAAAAGAGAGACCAAATGAAGATGGGTATTTTCATGTAATAAATAAAAATGGCAGAAGAAAAAAAGTCTCATCCCTCAGGTTTTCTCTCTCTTCCCACCAAGGTGAGCAGCCTAAGAGCTGGGGTATGGGCTCTCCTGGTTTCCCAGGCAGAGGGAGGCAGGATAAACAGGCTGATCCTGCACACAAGCAGCCTGCCAGTCAGGCAGGAACAGGGCTTGGGTTGCTGCAGCCTGTGCCCTTTGCTTCTCTACTCCTCCTCCCCAAGGAATTCTTGCACACCTCTTGCCCGAACCAACCAACATCTTGAATCCTGTAGCCACAGCTACGCCTCCTTCCAAGCCCTCTCTCAGCACATTAGTGGCTCACATCCCAGTATGAAGGGAAAAGAACATAAAAAATCACTGTCCCATAAAAGAAGCAAATTTGCTTAATGCCTGAAAAAGAGCCCAACCACTTAATGTGCCTGTTGGCCACCTTCCAAGCGGGAAACTGTGCAGAAGGATAGTTTACCACTGGAAACTATCCCTCCTTTCAAGAGGTTTTGCCCTGGCCTACATGCCAGAGGGCCAACAAGACACCTTCAGCCATGCCCCAATTCCTGCAGGACATGATCATACAGCTTTGGGGTTGTGCAATATTCCCAACCATTTGCTCCTCTGCACAGCATGGACACTCCAAAGCTGTTTTAGGCAGCACAGCACAACCCAGGCCCTGGTACCATGACTGTTAGAGGGTGTTTTTTGATGTCAGAGGAGGTTTTTTTGATCTCAGAGGTAGCAGCAGCATCCCATGTATCAGAGCATCTTCCCCTGGCAGTACACAAAGGGTCTGAGGAAGCACAAAACAAGGTTCCTGCATCATCCTACAAAAGTAGGGATCAAATTTAATTTTCCATATGTTAGAATAACTTGTGTTGGAAGAGACCTTAAAGATCATCCAGCTGCATCCAATGGCACCAAGTGAATCCATTCAGTTGGATCCCACCACAGGAAGCTGAAGGGTGTTTTTTTTACAACACACCAGAGCAGCAGCGTTCTCAGAAACCTGATTCCCTCCTCCCCCTGTTCCCCGAGCTGTCCCTACATGAGGCTACAGCCCCTGTGCTATTTAGGACACGAGGCATGACACAGCAGCAGGGTCAACAAGTTGACTGTCCCTCTCCAAACTTTCCTCTGGCTTTGAGGTGACACAGACCTGAGGGAAGAGGGCACAGAGGCTCTGGCACAGAGTCCCATTGCCTGTATTACACCAGACATCTTTTCATTCCCTTTCCCAATTAGGAGATGATTTGGCTTTCAGCCCCTCAGCATGGGAGGGCTGTTCCTTGATCAATTAAAATTAAAAGCTACGAAGCAAAAATAAACTCCCCAGGAAAAAATGGAGATAAAAAGCAGTGCTGTGGTGAGGAACCCCTCCATTTGCCAGGCCTTGCTCAGGTGTAGGAGAGACTTCTACAACAGGCTTCCCAGGACAGTGGTGGAGTCCCCATGCCTGGAGGGCTTTAAAAGTCACATGAACATGACCCTTGGGGACATGGCTTAATGTTGGGCTTGGCAGTGCCCAACTCCAATGGCCGGAGTCCATCTTAGAGGGCTTCTCCAACCTGAACAGTTCTGACTGTATCACTCCAGGCCCGGTGGGTCCACACACACATGGCTTGGCTGGACTAGTGGCAGACCCTCCTCCTCAAAGCTCCTGCCAGAGCAGGGTGGTGGTGCCCAGGCCTCACCTTTCCCCAGCACAGCTCCTTTAAAAGGAAGCCAGCTGGAACAAGGGGTTTGTCTGTGTCACTCTGGAGCATGAGGCATCTGCGTGCTGAGCTTGGCAGAGCACACACCTCTCACACAGAAAGGCACACTGTCCTCCTGCTCCAGCCCCTCCACCACGTGCAAGGACACCCAGATCCCAGGGGAGCCTCGTGCCAAGGCTTTGCTTTCCAAGAGCTCCTGTTCTGGAGCTGTAGGGTTGGCAATACCCACCACCATCACTGTAGGGCAGAGGGTTTGCAGGGATCCAGCCCACCCATGGCACAGCACAATGGGAATGTCTGGGCAGCAGTGGGAATCAAATGCTCACAACAGGGCTGAGTCAGCCTGAGGTTATTCATACATGTGTCTTCCCCCAGTTTGTCACTGCTCTCCACATCTGCCCCAAAACACAAGGGTTCACAGAAGGTGAACATGGAGGTTGGAGCCAAGTAAGGGTTGGTCTCTTCTCCCAGGGAAAAAGTGACAGGACAAGAGGAAACAGCCTCAAGTAGCACCAGGGGAGGTTCAGATTGGAAGTTAAGGAAAAATTCTTCCTTTAGTCTCAGAGATCTTTTCCAGCCCTAGTGATTTCTGTCTCTTCCTCCCTCCAAGAAAAGACAGGGCAACCCAAGACCACCAGACAGGTTTGAGCCCTTCCCTGCAAATGGTGCAGGCTCTGGATCTGCTAATGCACAACCCAGCCCAGGGAGGGTCTGACCTGTCACGCCAAAGGCAGAGCCTTCACCTCCCCCTAAATTTCATCTAAAAGCAGGACTTTCTGAAGTGCAGTAATCATTTATTTCCAGCCTCAAGCAAGATTGAAGACATCACTGTTCATAGCAGGGAAGCTGCAACTAGAATGCCTTTAAAAGTCCCCCCCAAACCAAACCAAACCATTCCATGGTGAAGCTTTCTTTAGGAGGCTGATCACTCACTGCAGGTTTTCTTGCCCCTTTCCCTTTGACAAGCCAACACTGAGGTGCCCTATCAGGTACATTCCCCAAGTAATTTCTGTAGCTGTCACTGGACAACACTATTGCAACTCTGAGCCTCCAACAGGTTTTTCCTTTTGCCTTCAAGGTCTTCTCCAGTCCCACAGAGCTCCTGCCTCCCAGTGTGAGGCAGAGTCAGCATGTCCCTACTGCATCCCAGCTGGAATCACTGCTGGACCTTCACCCCACTGCACTAACACACCCATTCCCAGCTGCTGCCTGAGCCCAAACCTCTTCCTCTGGGAGCAAAAGTCCATCCATCTGTCTAATAATAACAGATTTCTTCACACAAACCTAAGCCTACCTGCAGAAGCAATAAACTAGTGCAACAGCCTAAAACTAACAAAACTAGTGTTAATATTTGAGTGCCAGATAAACCCAAAGCACCAGATTGCCAATTTTATTTGTAGGATCATGGTGTGGCACATTCAGGAGTGGGAAAAGGGGACTGCAGAGCCACTGCAAAGATGGGATATTGGGAAGGAATTCCTGGTTGTGAGGGTGGGGAGGCCCTGGCACAGGCTGCCCAGAGAAGCTGTGGCTGCCCCATCCCTGGGAGTGTCCAAGGCCAGGAAGGAGCAACATGGGACAGTGAAAGAGAGGCTGAAACAAAATAGTCTCTAAAGTCCCTTCCAACACAAATTGTTCCATGAGTCTGTGTTAAATTTGAGTTAACATCCCACCACAGGTGCCAATATGGATGCAGCCACCACAGCTCTGTGCAGACCTTGCAGGAGCTGAGTTCAGCATTCCAAGTGCTGCCAGTGGCACTGTCACTGGTGTGACCTGTCCTTGCCCTGCTCAGTGGTACAGGATAAGGTGCAGCAGGTGACAAACCCAGAGCCAAGGAGACAAAACAAGCCCTGCTGAGCCATTACACACATCAGTGAGTTTTGCACAGATTCAAACAAGTGATCCTCTCTAGATCAGTCTCCCTCTTGACCAAAGGCAGGTAACTAATTTATCCAAGGAGTCTCTCAGCAAATTCAGGCCTGGGACATTCTGGCCCTTGGTACTATTCCTAATACCCAGAGAGATCCTGCAAGATTAGTCCCAGAAAACCACGTCTAGCACTCCTCTGCCCTGTGATTCTGTAGCAGCTTTTAACAACCCTGCGGCCAGCTGGCTGTTCCCCAAAGCAGGTGCAGGAGTCATTCCCCAGCTGTCAGCCCTCATGTTCTGCCCTTCCCATAAACCTTGCACAATTCCACCACCCCCTCAGTGACAAAGGGATTACAGCCACAAGGGGTTCCATAGATGGACTGTGTGAACTTGCAAGTATTCACCTAAAAAGAGCTGAGAAGTTCAGTTCATCTGCCTGATCTCACCTCTAAACCTACTTAACACAACCGTTTGACAAACTTTTAATATCCACAGTGGATCTGACCTGCAAGGCAGGGAAAAACAGGATCAAAAGAATGGGGAGGCAAGAGAACCAGCATTACTGGTGACCCTTTGGAATCAAGTCCCCAGGAGAACTGAGCCCATTTTAGTCCTCAGAAGTCTCAAGGAAGCACTGAGGGCTTGGTACTAAAAGACAACACATCTGAGCCCCATCTTCAGCAGCTCAGCCATGAGACTCAGCTGACTTCCAGCTGTGCAGGCAGAGGGAATTTTTCCATGTACACTTACACTTGCCAGGAATTACCTGTTAACAACAGCAGTTTCATGGTGGACTTGGCAGTGCTGGGCTAATGATTGGAATTGCTTTTAGGGGTCTTTTCCAACCTAAATGAGTCTGTTTCTAAGAGTACAACAGGAGGTTTGTTCACCAGCAGCACATTCAGGCACCCTGAGAGTTCAAGTCACTCTGAAAAGGAGGATTCCAGCTGGAATTGGATTTCCTGTTCCTTTCTGAGGCTAGGCTACCTTGGGGATAGGTAGCTCAAATGCCATGGCAAGGTCCCTCCCTCACATTCAGGGTGAATAAAACCTGCCAACAGCCTTACATAACAGTCCTTTCAGCTGTGTGCCCTTCCAAAGGGGATCGAGTTCCCTCCCAGGCAAATTGGACCCCTCCTCCCTTCCAAGTCCTCCAGCTAATAATTCCACAGTGCCAGAGCAGACTGGCAACCCTGTCCTCTGCCTGCAACATATCTGAAACAGCAGGAAAAACACAAGCATGTGGAGAACTGAAGCCATCCCCACTGCTGGAAAAACCCCTTCCCCAAAGCCAAGCCGATTTCACTGCTCCCTGAAGTGGCAACACAGGATGGTGTTTGGGTTGGAAGGGACCTTCAAGATCATCTTTATCTAACCCCTGCCATGGGCAGGGACACCTTCCACTATCACAAGTTACTCCAAGCCTCATCCATCCTGGCCTTGGACACTTCCAGGGATGGGGCAGCCACAGCTTCTCTGGACAAGCTGTGCCAGTGTTTCCAGGAGGTGAACAGGGAGCCTGGTCTATCTGCTCCAGGGAAGTTTGCCTCAAGAAGTCAGAAATTCCATCAGAAGAAGCAGCAGCAGCAGCTTATGCCAGCTACGCTGCCATCACTGGAAATGTATTTCAGATTCTCTAACTAAAACAGTTAAGTCCCAATGTACAGGGTTAAACTGCTACTTACTCTCACTGGAAAATAATCCCTGAAGTACCTCCATATGGCCCAGTTTCTCACCCATTGGGATCTTCTTCCTCCTGAAGAGAAAAAAAAAAGAAGCAGTTAAAACTCTTTCCACATGGCTGCACATCAAATATCCTGAAGGACTCCAGAGGGATCAACATCTCCCTTCCTCTGAAGGGGACACCTGCATTCCTCACTGGAACCAGGTTAAACCATCCACACTCTGGACTTCAGGGGCATTCAAGCTAATTAAGGCCTGACTGCACACACCAAGACTGACTTGGTCATCAGTTGTACAATAGATAACTCAAACTAGAAACACTCAGATTCATCCTCTGGGAAAGGCCAAGATCTTGGATGATGTCAGTCATCTTGAAGCAATGGAGAACTGTAGATCTTTCTGAAGTACAGGAAGAACCTGAGCCTTAAAATTATGCTGCTAAAAGCCAGCAATGGCATAACATTAGGAGTGTTATCAATAAAACCTGTAAATCACTGCTCATGCCAAAGGCTGACATTTAAATACTCCACTGAACAATGACTTTGGGCAGTGACTCAGCCAAGTCCCACTAAGAAGGGAAGTCACCCATTGAAAGGAATTGCTTCTTTGTCCAAACATGGGGACAGAGACACTTGGACAGCAAGGATGTGCTCTGCAATATTTACCTTTCTTTGGTGTGTTCCAGTCAAATACCAGCCAGGCCAAATACAGAGCAGCAATTGCCCAGCAATCTGTGCACAGTATGTACATGAGGATTAAAGTGCAAGCAATACCTGGAGAGGTTCAAGAGGAGAGAACAAGGTTGCATCAGGTTTTGGCCTGCATTTACATGCCTTGTCTTTTGACCCTTCTGTGCTCAAGTCTTAGTCTCAGTCTGATGTCACTAATCCTCAATTAAACTGGATTAAGCTAAAAATCCTTTATGTAGGGCTGAGGCAGCTTCCTCTAGAGCTTTGGAGAGCCTCAGCCTCCCCTGACTGGTGTCTCCAGGTTTCTTCTACCATATCTCCAGGTAGGGCAGCTGCTTCACCAGCCAAGAGCAAGACTTGATGAGCATCAAGACTTCCTTGTGACCCACAGAGGGTTTTTTTCCCCCCCATAGCTACACACACAACTTCCAGACATTACACCAGCCATCCCATCAGGGTGCCAAAGATCCCACACACTGTCATTTTGGCACAGACTGACTTCACTCAGCAGTTTTCTCCTCTTTAATTATCAACAAAAAGATGGAGCAGAGAAGCCCAAAGCTCCACATAATCCAAGTAACCCAGAGACAAACAGTTTCTACTGTTCTACTGGTGTCACACAAACTTTTTGCCCATCTCTGGTACCTCCTGGAAGGTCACCAAAATAAGGGGAACACTCCTGTTGCAATCACTTGCATCAGTTACCAGTTGTTCCTAAGAAATCTCTGTGGATATTCATTCCCATGAGTGAGCCAGGTAAGAGATTTCCAGTTGCTTCAGTCTTATTTGCATGGTAGACACAGACATGAGCTAAACATCACTTGGTCTTTCCACAGCTCCTGTGATTTTCTACAGCCAGGTCTATTTATTTATTATATCAATTAATGATTTATATGAACTCATTGTCAAAAATATCCAAGTATGTAACTGTGCTTTCCAGAATCCACCCACTCCTGCTGCAGTGCACATTCAGTAATTAATGCTTATGTAAAAAATTCATCTTTTTGCACTAAAATTTTTCCAGAATTAAAGGACAAGTAGCTTTGCTTTAGGCCCAAAAGTGCTGCTTACCCATGATAAGGAAAGTCAGAACCCATTGCAGCACAGAGATGATCTGGAGTTGTTTCTCTACTTTGGATTTTGAGAGCCAGAACAAATCCTGCAGAGCAGAAAGAATGTTTGATCCTGTGCCTAAGGAAAACAAAAATAAGAGAAATAAAGTTACATTTGCACACTGAGCAAAAGGGAACAGTATTTTCCTTTCAAATAGAAACAGGGAAGAAAGGCTTAAAGAAGGAAAGCTCATCAAGTCCAGCTCATAAATAAGAGGTTTTAGATTAACTTGCAGTTTGCTTTTAGAGCAAGGTGTGGCGGCACATCCCCTCCCCAGGCTTGTTAAAGGCTAAGATCTCCCATGGAATTCTGGCATCCTGGAAGGTGAAAGGTTGCCGTATGTAAATATATCCAGCTCATTTGGGAACAGTGGAGGGGATCAATGAGCAACATCAGCCTCTCTTCACTTGACCATGAAAGCACAGAGGATGTTAACACACCCCCCAACTCAAACTGCCAGTTCCTGGAAGTGGGTTTTGATAAGAGCAAAAGCCATGAGCTCACAAAAGATTAAGATCAGCTGCCTCAAACCACAGACACCAGGCCAAGGGCTGAGCTGTTCCCATCTACCCCTCACCAACTGTTGCACAACTCCCAGTGCTGCTCAAGGAAAGCTCTCCACTCCAGGAGATGGTTGAGCAACACCTCAATTCATGATTCCAAGGATCCACAGCTCCAAAGTAAGGAAAACTCCCAGTATCTCTAAACTCCACCCTTAGAGAAGCTTAAGATATTCAAGTGGGGAGAAAACCAACTCAAAAAGTGAAGTGAAAGACTTCCTTTCTATATGAGGAACCACCCACTGGTTTTACCAATATGCTCAACAACCTCCACAAAGAAGCACTTGCAAGTGGGTTTCCCTTCACTTCTCTTCATGGCTTTATTTTACAAGCACCATAACAACAACTGGCTAAAATGCAAATCAAGCTCAAAGCAGGTATATTTACATATTTCCCTTTCTGTTTAAGGCTCAGGTTGCTCAACTCCTGCTGAAGGGCCACAACTCCAAGACTTCATGTAGCTTGAGGGCTACAAGTTTAAAGGAAGCTTGTAGCAATAATGGGGTCACTGGCCGTGTCTGTGTCCTCAAAATAAGCCAAAAGAGCTCATCTGCGAGCTACAGCAGAAGCCCAGCCCCAAGTAATTGTATCCTTCCAGCACCTGCACTTCCACTACCAAAACACCTTTGGCTTGAAAAACCCAACACCCCAGCCTTGGATCAGCTAAATAAATCCCTCTCCCCTTCCCAAAGAGAAACTGTTTATCCCTCCAGTTGAGGATTTGTAGTTCAGCATTTTCTGGATGCTTTAACACACCATAGGCATTGCCAGCCCTGTAAACAAACCAGTATTAGGCAGCACAAATCGACCTTCAACCTGCTTTCCAAGCCACATTGAGGTTTTTGTGTCACCTCCTGAGGACAGAGGGAAGGCACTGGTTTGTCAGAGCTCCAAGCACCTGCCCCTGGACAAGTGGGGGGCTGGGTCAGTTATGAGACATCCTGCACAAAGAACAGGACTCCTCACACCAGAAAAGCCAGTAGTTACCATGGGCTGAATAATGCCAGCATTTAAGTCCCAATTCATGAAATAAAAAGTATGGAAAGGACTGTGGGAACAGGCAAATGCATCAGGTCTGTCTTTGCAACAAACCTGCACACTCCCGATGCATCAACTGGGCAATTCCAGATTTTGGTGCTGAGACAGCCCTTCCCAGCCAGCCCTTCCCAGCTTGCTGCTCATCACATCAGACCTGACACTTGGTGTATTGAACCCTCCATTTTCCTCCAGCTGCAGCAGCCAGGAGGCATTTTTGGGAAGACCTTACACACTTTGGAGAACCAGTGACACAGNGGGGGGGGGGGGGGTGTTTGCACTAAACCTCCATCTTCTACTGCTGGAGACTGTTCTGTGCTGGTCACCCTGCACAGCCCTGGAGTGTTTTCTAGGTTACTGAAAAGTCTGACTTAGATCACCTTGAAGGTCCCTTTCAACCCCACACCACTCCATAGCTGTTGTGGTCACAGCCTTTATAATTTATTTCATATAATGCGGTCAAACACCATGATTTATGGAGGCAGGGAAGCAGAATCAAAGATCCCAGGAAAGTAACCAGGACTTCACCAGAAAAAAAGTCAATTGACAGCACTTAATTAAAAAGCAGCCAAAGAAATAAACTGAGAGGAAGTACAAGTGTTACAGATAAGTTAAAAATACAGTGAAAGCTTGTTAATGCCAAGCTTCATCTGCCACATTTCTCAGATAATTAGCATGTTAATTTCTGGCCAAGAATTCAACTGCAGCACACAGCTTGCTTAGAGAAAAAACAAGTTAGATCTGACCAAGCGCAAGGTACAAATGGATGTTTTGAGCTACATTTTTTGGCAGAGAAGCTGGAATTGGAGGCATAACAAAGATAAGATAAACAGACTCATGCCAGGATGCCCAGGAGTCCCCAGAACAATCTGCTACAGCCAAGGTGACACCTGTAAAACCTCCTGAGCAACACTCTCTTCTGTGACTTAAGTTTATTCAGATGCTCCAAAAACAAGGACATTCACTAAATAATAACTGATTTGTTGAGAAAATATTGAGTGACCAGAATATCATTATCCTGCCCTGTACCCAGCTTTAGAGCTGTTTGCTCCTGCCCCAGGAAGCTGCTCAATAATCCCATATTATCTGCAGTAAGGAGAGCCTACAACTGGAGATCAACAACATCATTAACAAGGGCCATGCAACGACAACATTTGTAGAAAGGAGCTGGGATTTTCCAGACCAAATAAACAAATTTGTTCTGACATTTATCTCGTGTTAGTTCAGCATTTACTCACAGCACTGAACTTGGCCCTGTCTCCACACTCCCAGCACAGCCCCAGCTGCCCCAGACCAGCCCATAAATTTAGATTTAAGTTAGGAAGACTTCACAGCTTGGACAAGAGAAAATGAACCATCCCACAGCTCACTGGTGTGTCCAGAGCACATGGAAGCTCTGAAAGGGCTCAGGATGAGCTCCTGGGCAGCCTATGGCCAAAGTGGGGCAGCTCAAAATGAGGGGACAACCCCTCCTACCCAACCCAGCTGCCTCAAAGCATAATCCAATCCTAGCAATTACTCCAAGACCCACTCTGATTTTTGCAATACTGGGTTAATATCCAAGAAAGCTCCCCTGCACATATGCAGGGAGGGATAGAGAGGCAGATGCCTGCACCTTATTTATTTTTTGCTTGTGTTTAAACAGGATCAGACTTAATTCAGCCAAAGTCACAAGCATTGGGACAAAGCAAGATGCCAGGAAAGCAGAAAGACTGAAGACTAAAGGACAGTATGAGTCACTCAGACACTCAGCCCACCAAAGTCAGCCCTTTGCACAGGAAAGATACTTGGAAAAAAAACATTCAGAGAGGTGGGGAAAAACAAAAAAGTGTCATGGGTTTGTTCTAAACATCCTCTGTAGTGAAGGAAATTATCCAACGTGATCCAGCAGCGCATAAGGCCCCATGGATGAAATGCTGCACCACAGCACCTCTGCAGGGCTCCACATCACCACCCCAAAGTCAGAATTCCTCTGGAAGGCACCTGGGCTCTGCTTTGAAGCTGGTCCTGGGATTCGCTGCCCATAGCCGGGCTACAGCACCAGCCTGATGGATGCTGCAGTCACCAAGGCAACGCCTCCTGCCTCCCCAGCCAGAAGCACAGGGTGAAAAAAACCCACAGATATCACCACAGGACCCCCACGAGGTGCCTCGGAGGAAAACTGACCCGAGGAGAGTTAAGACAGCTTCCCACCGCTAATCAGGATTATCTAGAGATGAGGCCAATCACTGTCCCTAAACCACACTCCATTTCGAATTATGCACGTGGCCCAGATCCATCACCAGCATGCCAGTGGCAGCGAGGTGGCCGCTGAGGTCCCAGGTCAGCCCTACATATTTTATAGGTGTCCTGAATTATTTATTCCCCGCACCCGGCTCGCAGTTAACCCTCCGCTCAGCAGCTAATTCAGATGACCCCTCTCGCCTCCAAACATCACTTGTCTCCTGCCAGTTGTGTACGCAAGAGAAGTTATTTTAAGACGCAAATCTGAGCACAGAAACACAAGCAGGTCTTCTCCCCAGTCGGAACACAACTGTTCCTTCAGATCCAGCTCTAATATCCTTCTGGCAGAGATGAGCACCAGCAGCTCCCCACAGGACTGGGCAAGGCAAGAGCTCAAGGGTTAATTCGCCACATTTCGTGTCCTTCCAGCTCCGCCGATGATTTGCTTAATCAACAAGCCGTTTCACAGGTCTAGTCAGTCCGGGAGGAATGTTTCTGGAGGGCAGGATCACTCAAGGACCCTCCACAAATCGTTGTCCAAACGCATTTTCACGCAAAGCTCCCACTTTGCTGATCCCGACTTTAGTCCAGATAAGCCCCCGTCGCAAGAGGGGTGCAAAGCTCCACCCAGCCGAACACTTAGACTTGCTCAACTTACTCCTGCGAGATCCTTCGAGCTGCTTTTTTACAAGGGAACTCGTGCTTTGGGATTTCCCACATCGTCTTCCGAAGCCTTTTAGCAACATGTTGCAGCTCGCAGGGAAGAGCTGTGTGGCAGCAGCAGCTCTGCCCACGATGGGTGCCAGCCCCTGCCACCCATGCCATCCCACCGCTCTCCACGAGTCACTTCCCAGGAAGTCCTTAACCCATAGAAACCAACACCAACAAATAGCAACGTGTTGCTTTTTCCTCCCCCCTCTCTCATTGCTGTGGTTGTGGGGAACGCGGTGTTACAAAACGGGTGGATTTGGTGAATTTGGGAGAAATGGTTCTATAGTTTTACCGGGCAGTATCAATAAACCTGCGCATCTTTTTCTACCACCACAAAAAGGGGGGGNAAAGACTCGTTTCTAAGCAAGAGCTCCACACCCAGATGCAAACTCGCTTGGATCATCCAGAGCAGCTTCCAACAGACGCTAAAACATAAAACCTGCGCAGAGACCTGTAATCCTCAACCCCAGCGAAGCTGCAGCCGCCTCCCCGCCATTGCACACCGCTCTTCCTCCTCCTTTTGCCCTTAAGCAAGCATCCTCGCAGCCAGGAAAAGCCGAGGGGAATACCATAAAGGTGGGTGGGCGCTGCTACCCCCGCAGCAGCCCTCGGAGCGGCGGGATGCACCTCCCGCTCCGCAGCATCCCAACAACCTCCTCCTCCTGCCTCCGCCCCGCCGGTACCTCGCAGCACCCCGGAGTAGGCAGCGATGATGGTCTTCATGGCGCAGGGATGGTCAGGACCCGGGAATGGCCATGGGACAGACGATGGAAGCCGGCCGCGAAACCCCGGGACAGCCGGCGAGTGGGGAAAGCACCGGCTGCGCATCCCTTTATAGCCCCGGGAGGAGGAGGAGGAGGAGAGGAAGAAGAGGAGGCGGGGAGGGGCGGGCCCGGCAAACGCCCTGTCACTCAGCTCCGGAGATGCAGCTTCTGCACGGGATGGGGATTTGAGAGAGGAGAGAACAAGCAGAGGCCACCTCCTACCCCCTGTGCAGGGAGTTGCCTCGCTGATTTGAGGAGTCACAGAGCGGTTTGTCCTCCAGTCGCTTTTCCACAGTCCCTCTCCAGCTCTCCTGGAGCCCCTTTAGGCTCTGGAAGGGGCTTCAAGCTCTCCCTGGATCCTTCCCTTCTCCAGCTGAACACCCCCAGCTCTCCCAGCCTGGCTCCAGAGCACAGGGGCTCCAGCCCTTGGAGCAACTCCGTGGCCTCCTCTGGACTCTCTCCAGCAGCTCCTTCAGGAATGTTGTTCCCCAGCTCTGCAGGTGGGGTCTCACCTGAGGGGGCAGAGGGGCAGAATCCCCCCCTCCCCTCCTGCCCACGCTGTGGGATCAGCCCAGGATATGAGGAATTCGTGGGCTGCCAGAGCACATGGATGGAGGATGTCCAGTTTCTTGTCCACCAACACCCCAAGTCCTTCTCCTCAGGGCTGCTCTTAATCCATTCTCACCCCAGTTCATGGAATTTAATGTAAATGCTAAAGCCTAACAGAAGCTTTAATGGCTTCATTGAGTGTCATTGTCATTAAAATAAGCCTGCAAAACACTGACCAAACCTCACTTCCTTCTAACGACATGTTTAAGAATGTTTGAATGATCCATAAGAAACAAGATAGGGTTTAGGTTTGGATCAAGGTTTTAATGCAGCTGCGCTTGCCAAGATATTTTTGGGATGAGATGGGTCTGTCCCAACTCCCATTAAACCAGACTTATTGTTACAGGGTCGTTTCTAGTCCAGTTGGTAAAGAGGGGACTTTGTTACAGCTGTGGACAAAGGAGTCTTCTCAGTTTCATCTTCTGCAATTTGGAGGAAATGGAATCATCTGTATTTAAGAACCACTTCAGCATCCCTAAAGGAAAATCTTATGGGAAGCAACGAGCATGTAAAGATCCTTACATGTGGAGGACAGGTATCAATAACCACTGAAACACCCCCAAAAAGGCTTCAACTTTTGACTAGTTTTTTGGGTGGGAGCAGGATAATGCCTAGTTGAGTCAGCAGGTTTTTTCCAACACCCACTTTTTGGCCCAGAGAGACGTGTCTACCAGTGCGTTTCGCAAAAGAAAAGTCATGTTTTCTGCTGCAAAGAGCTTAAATCTGCAATTCAGAGGTGAAAGAGTGGCTTATTTCTTTCATAGTCCCCTAAGGCATTCCCATACTTGTCTTTTTGAGTCAAACTGGCAGCAGGGCTTGTTCGCTCCCCATTTGGCCACGGGGCTGTGTTCCAACACTTGTAGGGCCTGTTGAAATCTGTATAAAAATGTAAAATTGCAAGAGCCTGTCTGAAGAAAGGGTCTTGCCCAAGAGGTCTTGGCTGACACCTCCAAAAGGGAGCCCAGAACAGAAATAAACCACCCCTACAGAATTGCTGAGTGGAAGGGGAACCTTCTCCTGCCTGTGTTCCCTGATGAATTAAATAAATTTATCTGCAAATAAAAGAGGCCCGAGGTATCTGTTTTTATTATCGGAACCCCTCAGGTTGCTCCAAGCCCCATCCAACCTGGCCTTGGACACTTTCAGGGATGGGGCAGCCACAGCTTCTCTGGGCAACCTGTGCCAGGGCCTCCCCACCCTCACAGGGAATTCTTTCCTAATATCTCATCTTTGTCAGTGGGAAGCCATTCCCCCTTGTCTTGTCACTGCTTCCCTTCTCCAAATTCCCTCTCTAGCTTTCTTGGAGCCCTTTTAGGCACTGGAAGAGATCAACCCAGGAAATGGAGAGCTTCTAGGCTGCTTTTCTTGTTCCATATGCTGCAATGTCAACCCAGCCTGGAAGGATGCACTAATAAAATAAATAAAAAGTCCTAATAATAATGAAAATCCT
Organism: Serilophus lunatus; assembly: GCA_013399895.1. Lineage (NCBI taxonomy): Eukaryota > Metazoa > Chordata > Aves > Passeriformes > Eurylaimidae > Serilophus > Serilophus lunatus. The sequence goes on along the minus strand of VXBA01004864.1, from coordinate 66,074 downwards.
TAGTGCTTCATGGAGAATTACAACTGGCAGGAGTAAAGGCACAACCACAGCCCAGGCTGAGCAGCAGCTTTACTGAGTGACTTGCAGGTGCAAATTTTGACACCACATTTCTTGGGAGGAAGGAAATTTGAGCCCAGACCTGTGAAAAAGCAGCAGGGCCCCAGGACAGCTTCTACCTTCACAAGGACATGTATTGACACAATAAGGGGGAACGCCTTTAAACTGCCAGAGGGCAGGTTTAGGTGGGATATTGGGAAGGAGATCTTCCCTGTGAGGGTGGGGAGGCCCTGGCACAGGCTGCCCAGAGAAGCTGTGGCTGCCCCATCCCTGGGAGTGTCCAAGGCCAGGTTGGAGCCACCTGGGATAGTGGGAGATGTTCCTGCCCATGGCACGGGGTGGAACTGGATGATCTTTGAGGTCCCTTCCAATGCAAAACCTTCTGGGATGCCCTGAGCCTGGGTCCTGGCTCCCAGCCAGCTCCCACCTCATCTCTTCTACCTGTATTTGTCCTGCAACTTCTTTTTTTTTTCTCCCTCTCCCATTCAGCTCACTGAAAATCAGCAAACAGTCACAAATAATAGTTTAGAAGTATCTTGGCTCTGCTCCCTCCAGGATATCATTTCCCACCGAGAGGCCCTGCACCATGGTAGCAGTTCCAGGAGGGTTTGGGAAGTGCTCATGGTTTGTTTTCTGGATGCTCAGGTTGACACATGACCTTGTATATCATTAACCTAGCATGACTATTGTTGAACAATAACCTCCTTTCAAATTCCCTGCTATTACTCCACCTGAGTCTGAAAAACATGGGTTGTGGACAGAGTAACATGGGCAGGAGCCAGTGCTCCAGCTCCCTGCAGCCAAGAAAATTCACAGTAGTTTTAGATTCATTTATTTCTGGGTTCTAGCAGCAGCAGAAACTCAGAGCAGAGCAGCAATGCACCCTTGTGCAGCCACATTTTTTTAAATGCACATCCTGAATTTCCTGAATAGGCATCACCTATTGAATAAAGCTTTTGAAGACACATTTATTTTTCCCCTCCCACTTCTATTCAAGGACTGGAAGAGCCGTCTGCAAGGCGTGGGGAGGATTTGCAGTACTTTGAGTCAGCAGTTGGTGTGCGGCTCTGTAGCTTTGGGTTTTTGTAGCACAAAATACCCCGTTTTCAAAGAATCAGTGTTCAGTGTCTTCACTCAGGGGCCAGAGGTTTGGATGCATGTAAGAAACTCCCTGGATTTGGCATGTCAGAACACATGCACCCCAGCAGAGCTTATCTGTCTTTGCAATTCTCCTTCTCTGACTTAAATCCACAGAGTCATTCCCTGCCTGTGCTTAACCCTGTGCTTATGGATCTTTAAGGTTTCTCTTTCTGGGGAGTTTAATTTTTTGTTGATTTTTGTTTCCAGGGTTGATACATGTCCTAAACACACAGGATTTACAGGGCTGTCCATTAATCCAGCCATCTCTGCACAAGTACAAGCCCAGCATCTAAAGAGGGCCTTTTCTCCCCAGTTTCTACTCCTGAGCTCACTAAGGAGATGATGGATCTGTCCCTTCGGTAGAGACCAAAGCACAGGTAACATGATCAGATCCAGGCAGCTGGAGAGAGGGAGAAGGTCCCCCCTGAGCCTCCTCTTCTCCAGGCTGAGCCCCCCAGCTCCTTCAGCCACTCCTGGTGCTCCAGCCCCTTCCTCAGCTCCATTCCCTTCTCTGGACTCTGTCTGCAGTGGGATGAGTTCAGGCTGGAAACAAGCTATGCTCTTTTTGCAGACCACAAGGAGCATCCTCCTGGAAAGGGAAAGCCCTGTATGGAGGACATGGAACAGTGCTGCCAAATTGTGCCCCACCAAAGAGCTCCCACCAGAGCACAGGGACTTCCAGATCCCGCCTGCTCTCATCCCCATCCCCTCCTCTGAGCCACAGTCATCCCCTCACCGGGACCAGTGTAAGTTATCATCAGTGACACAAACGACAAACCAGCTGATACGAGCTGAGATTTAACAAGGAGTTTGAACCCGAGTCAGCCAGCCAGCAAGGTTTGCTTTTGTCAAGTTGCCAAGCAGGAAAAACAGCAAGACCCTTTCTCACTCCTCCGGGGGTTAATTTGCTCCCTGCCATAAATGTGACTTTGGCCGTCTGTGCTTCCTTTGCACTGGACGTCACCTACGGTGCTCTCTGCTCTCCCTCCAAGACACCGTGCCCTCTTTCTTTTCCAATTAACTCAGGCACAGGAGGCCAGGAACTACTCCCAGCAGCCCAAAATGCAACCTGAGCCTCCCTGTGCCACACACAAACAGCGGCACCGATGGAATATCTGCCCCTGCCCTTATGGAGGCCCATCCATCACCTGCCCCAGGGTATTTTTAACATTTTGTTCTGAGGTAGCAGAAAGCCAGTGGAGGTTCATCTGTCCTTTTCATCCTTTTTCCTGCCTGAGTGGGAACAGTTCACATTCGAGGTGATGTTTATAGACGTGTGCTGTCGGCTCTTACATCTCCTGAGATGGATCTTGAGCTAAGGGAGAAGAATTGTGTCCCCACAACCCCAAACATCACCTGCTTCTCTACAGAGCTTCAGATAAACCCAAAAGCTATGTAGGCCCTGGGTATGGAGAGGGAGACTGAGGCACAGGAATTCTGGGGAGAAACATTGCAGATTTAGGTGGTTGTAGGAATTTCACCTCTTTCCTTAGCCTTGAACTCATAAGCTTCAAAGCCACCCTTGGTTTCTCCTGCTTCCTGGTTATGGCTTCTGGTGGGATCCTGTAGGTGCTGTTTGTTCTTGTGGATGAGCGGAAATGATCTGTCACTTCAGGTGACACTGCTGTCCCCCTGTTGGACACTGGTCCCATGTCCTCTCACCACCCATTAGGTGCAGTCTGGGCTAGGCCCAAAGCTGCAATCAGCTGTTTTCACAGCACTTGCTTGCTGTGTTCATGGAGTTAAAAGTTATTTAACACAGAGGTTTCGAAATGGCACCACTTCTTTTAAGTCGCACATACACCTCTATTTTTTAGGGTTTTTTGCACAAGTGGAAGCAAAGTTCAGGCCCAAACTGCAAGAGCGTGCTTCATGCTGGAGGGCATTAAAATCAACATAAAACATATAAATATAGGGTTTTTTTAAAAGTCCCACCCTCACTTTTCCCCACCAGATAGGAAGATTTATGCAAGTCACAGAGCAAAGCCAGATTTTGGTTGTTGGCAGCAAGTCAGGGTAGAGCTGCCTAGCTACAGTCTAAAATTAGAGCACCTAAAAATTAACTGTATGGCCAAAGAACTTTGGTCCCTGTGCTGAATGAGCACTGGAGAATTAGTAATAGACAGTTAACCAGCTCCACTTGTAATTTAATTCCAGGGGGTTTTGTGAAACAAGAATTGGCACACAAATACACCCCCCAAAAAAAGGTGATTTTGGTGTCTTTCTCAATTACATTTGTTTTGTTTGCTAAGAAGGGTGTGGGGGAATGAGAGGTAGGAAACTGGTTAAATATAATAGGGAAAGAGGGGACACTCTTATTGAAAGAGAGACTTCCATGATCTCCTGGGAAGCATCACATCAGTCTTGTGTTACGCTTCCCTAAAAATGAGCATTTTCAGCCCGAAGGTCCCCCCTGAACCTCCTTTTTTTCCAGCCTGAGCCCCCCCAGCTCCCTCAGCCCCTCCTGGTTCTCCAGCCCCTTCCCCAGCTCTGTTCCCTTCCCTGGACACTCTCCAGATGGAGATGTTCATGGAGGTTTTGCTGGATCCGACTGATCAACTGATCAACATTATCCTGCAGAACTGTGGATTGAGAAGACACGATACACAAAGACATGAAGACAATATAGAGAAGGGAATAATCTTCTCTTCTTGCCTGTCCTGGATGGGAACAAAAGCCATGGGCTAAATTCCACCCTGGAGAATTTGGGTTAGAATTTGGGTTGGGTACAAATTCTCTGAAAAAGCTGCAGCATCTTCACCACAGAGAGCCTTTAAAAGTATGTTAACACCGTGTCTGCCTGGTGACACATGACATGGATGGACTTGATCCTTCCTTGAGATAAAGGGCATGGCCCTGCTGGCCTCTTAATACCCCTTCCCAGCCTTGTTTCTCTTGGATTGCAGCGCTGGGAATGGTAATATCAGCTCCATTCTCACCTCCACTGCTCTAAGAGGATTTCCCCCAGGATGTGCCTTAGCTAATAGGCTTCAGGAGATCTTTCATGGGGCCACTTTTAGCGTGACCTGCCAGGAAGTGATCAATATTTCTTCCTTCTGACTGCCACCAGTGTCCAATGGTTTCCCTTGTTACTCCTTCTAATGCTTCAATACAGAAGCTGCTCAATACAGAAGAAAGTAGGAAGCCTCCTTACCCAAATAAAGCTTGCAGTGAAGATTAATTTTTCCTGCTGCTCCAGCCTAAAGTTTGGCAAGAGAGAACCATCCTGTCATCCTCACCAGTGTGGTGTGCCAGGGCTGCAGTGACCTCTGGGCTCCACAGAGGTGGGAAATCCATCCCATCTCAGTCCTTGGCCAAAGGAAATGGACACCCTGGACACAAGGAGGTGGGACACACCAGGACTGCAAAGATTTCTGCAAGGGAATGGTGTCAAATACAGTGACAGGCTAGGAAGGAATGAGGAAGGAAATAGGGACTAACAGAGGTGGCCACCAAAAGAGGAGGTGAGGCTTCAGGGACTCCTGAGCCATGTGGAGAGGAGTTTTTCTGTGTCATTTGCACTTTCTGAGGAAGGAAACAAGTTTTATACTAAATTCCTGTCAAATCTGGTCATCACCTCTTAGTTTCTCATTTTTAAGTAAGAATTTAGCCATTCTTCTTGCTTGCTTGAAAATAGCTGTAATTTCAACTTGTTTGATGTGTTTCTTCCCAGATTAATATTCTTCCTTCTCCCTCTCTCTGTTTATCTACAAGTATTCATAGAAAAGAGGGTCAATTTTTAATAAATATAAGGAAGGAGCAACCAAGTCCTGTCCTTGCTGAAGACAAAAGCACTGCTTGCTGGCATCTGTTCCCCTTCAATTTTAGGGTCTGAGAAAACCTTCTTCACCAAGAATTAGTCATGAATTTTTCTTATTTTCCTTCTGTGCATGCACAATTTTCTGTGAATTCATGACATTCTGTGTGTATTTTGGATTTTCTGGAAGCATTTCATCAATCCAAGTGATTTCAAATCCATCCCATTCTGTTTTCTGCACATGATTTTCAGGACATCTTGAGCTGCTCACTGGAATCATGTTTGGGCTGTATTTTGTTGACTTCTTACGATCTAATAAAACATGAATCCCTTTAGCTCACAGGAATTATTTTGTACCCTGACATCCAAAATGCTGGCTCGTTACTACCTGATTTTACAGGTGGTTTTTTTCCCCTTTTTTAATGCAAAGTGATGGGTTTCAGATGCACTTGCAATTTTTATTTCCTTTCTTGAAAAGGAAAAAGCTCTGTGGTGTGAGGGAGAGATGTTTAACATACCACATTTTGGGATTTTATTGAGCTAAAAGCAGCAAATCTTTCCCTGAGCAGAAAACCACACATTTTTCTAGTTGTTTGCTGCAACAACAAGCAACCTTTTAACTCCATTCCCAAGGCAGCAAAACAACTTTGTGAGACTAGAGCTACAGAAGGGCAAAAAAGGCATTTTTGCATTTTTTTTGCTTGGCTTTCCTCCTCTTGGAGAATTAGTCCATATTTTATATTCATCAGCCACCAGAGGTTTTCTTCTGAGCCTCATGAGCTGAACCTTCTAAGTAAGGCAAATCCAGATTAGAGCCTCTCACAACAAAAATACAGGCGAGATCAGGAGGGAAGAGGTGGGAGTAAGAGACAAACAGGAGGGGAATAACTGAACCACATATTTTCTACTTTATTTTCCAGTTTGGAATTTCCACAGCAGTCTCAAAAAGGGTGAAATCTGAAATTTGTGCAAAAGAGGCAGCTGAATTTATTTCTTCCCCTTGGGCTCGTTTGAAAAATCAAAGCCAGGCACAGAACTGGGGAGTGGACAGAAACTCACGGTGTTGCTTTGGCTTTAAATGGTCCTTATTTTGAGGTGATAGCTTGGGGCTTCCCTCAGTTGTATCATTTGTGCCTCCAGCTGAGCCAGTTCCAAGCTGCAGAGTCCAAACCCAAATGTTGCTTGGTTTGACGGTCTGATCTGGGCACTTCTCTTTCCTTAAGGCTTCTCCTGCCTTGTGTAGCATCAAGGGAGTTTTAATCCTCCAGACAGCTCTGGGTGAGGCTGAAATAGCACCAAAGCTCCTTGACTTACAGAGTTTCACTCAGAGACAGCTCTGGCCTCTTGAGATGAGACCTCTCATCACACTGAGCCCCCCACACAGTCCCAGCTGCAAGGATGCCTATGAATTATTAGTTTTAATGTTTAACACAAGGCCAGGCACTGACCTCCCTCTCTTGGGTTATATAGGTCCCTGAGGGATCAAGGGCATGTTCCAGTCTGTGGATAAAGCTGACCTTGAGGGAAGCCAATTATGTGTAGCCAAAACCCTCCCCTGACCCCTCTTCTCCAGCACTGTGGTCTCCCTGTGCTGCCAAGGCTTTCATCTCCCTGACACCCCCCCCGCCAGTATCCCCCAAGCAGCTTCAGCATCCTCCTCCCCATTCCTCCCTGGGATTTTTCCCTGGCCATCCATTTTCTGCCTTTTCTCTCTTTCAGGATTTCTCCATGGCGTAGGAGCAGATTCCTACATATCTAACCCATCTCATCTGTGCCAACACCTGCCAGGCTTGTCCATGCCATGGACTAGACCTTGCATCCTGCTCCCTCCACATTTCCTACACCCTCAAAATCTCACCACATCCAACACCTCCCCAAATCCCTCATGTGCTGCCCATTTCCACCCCAAAAGCAGGATCTTCACTCTTTTTTCCCTCACCTCTGGAGATCTCCCCCATTCCCACAGCACTGGGGACATCCCCATCCCCATTGTTCCCTTCTGGCTCTGACCCCCATCAGATGTTTCCAGAAGGCCATGGAGACATTCCTGGGATCTGTGGGTGGATGACCATTAGCAGGGAAGGCAGAAGAAAGGATGGGAATAAAAACATGGAGCCAGGGTAAAAGCTTGGATGGTGATGAACACCAGAAGAAAAGGGTGGCAGAGAAACATTTTTATTTTTCTGATGCAAAGATCTTCCTCCTGTTCAGGCACCTCTGTCCTTAATTAAGCACAATACAAAAAAATCTATTAATAGAAAGCAAGGCATAAATCATGGCAGGTGACCTGCTTTATTTGACTGGATTAAGTCTGAGATTGCAGGCGTGTTTAGAAATGTTGATAAGGGCTCTATCAAATTCATCCTTGTTGCTGCTTGTTTCCTGGGAATGGGAGGGTTTTGCAGCAGGTGATTCAGAAGAATCCAGTGGAATAACTTGATCAGGGTGGGATGAGAAAGACAAGGAATAAAACCCAGTGATGTCCCCAGTATTGTCAGTTGAGGCAGAGTTTTCATTTTTTTAATAAGTTTTCCTTGGGCTCCAGAAGTCCTGCTTTTAACTTGATGAATTTAATCCCAGACACCAGGTATGGTGAAGCCTCTGGATGAGCCCTTTCTTAGACTTCCTTTTCTGCTGCCCATGGCAACTAAAGACATGAAGAGCACTAAACAAACAATGTTCTTTTGTTGATCTAGATGAATTATATTTTAAAAAACTCACATGCCTTCAGCAAAAATTATGACCCATTGTCCTATTTCAGAGAGAAGATTATGCAAAGGAAACTTTCAATAATTCAAATCTGCCTGGAAATATCTGAAAAAAACTAGCATCCAAAGCAGGCTGGAAGTGTGAGTTTTGTGCTGGGGAGTTTCAATAATGCTGACCACAGATGGGATTTTTTTCTTCTCCTTTTTTTGTATTTTTTATGTGTCCTACATGGAGGAAAAAAAGAAAAATCAGGCTCTACCTCCATGCTGGAGAAAAACAAGTCCTTATCCCTACACTTTATGGACCATATGTTAACTGTGACTGTGCTGAGGTGGTGAGATAGTTCCAGGGAAAGGGAAAACCTGGAGCTGGAGCTCCCTGGTTCCACCTTGCTGGAGGCACTCTATATGAATTCCAGGTGTCTGTCTTCTGGGATGTTATATTTAGCTTTGTGCTGCTCAAAGAGCTTGGACAGCTCGTTTAGGTATTGCTGATGGACTTCATCAACTTCTTCCTCAGAGGGTCTGTACTTCTTCTGCACTGGAATTGGTTTCCCAACTGGAAAAGGAACACAGGCATTAGGAGAAGGATCTGAGGAGTTGGCACATGCCAGCACAGAGCTCACACTTCCAGTGGAAGTTCTTCCACTTTGCTCAGGTTGAAAGTTTTTGTGAAACATCTGGTTTTTATTTGGAACCAAGTGCCCACTTACCTTTAGAAAATCATGTTCTATTCAAAGAAAAACAAATTATTTTGATTCCCAGCACTAGAATAAGCACCTTCCCATCTCCCAGAGCCAGCAGGAGCAGGACCAGAGGCCTGCAGGGAACAGAGGATTCCATGAGGTTCCTCTCCTGCTCTGGTCTCTTACTCAAATTGTGTTTGTCAGGTGATGGAGGGTTTCAATATCATGTAACACTATCCCTCATCCAACTAATGAAGAGCCCTTGTGATACTGCCCAGCTCATAAAACCCTTGAGACAATCCAAACAGGTTGTAATACAATTAGAATTAATTGCTGGCTGTCAAACTGAATCAGTGGGGTGAGCTGCAGCTTTTCCAAACAGTATCTTTGATTGGATTAATTCACAGAGCATTGGCTGCACTGGAGTTGGTGAAAGAAGGCAAAACTTCTTCAAAAGCAATCATTATCTTGAAATTTGGTCTCTGGTCAAAATGGCTAATTTTGTGCACATGCAAATAGGTTTGGATTTGCAGCTGTGTCTGCACAGGACTCTGAGCAAACCTGCAAACTGCTTAAGTGTTCACAGAGTCACAGAAAGGTCTGTCTTGAGAAGGACCTTAAAGACCATTTTGTTACAACCCCCTGCCATGGGCAGAGACACCTTCACTAGGCCAGGTTGCTCCAAGCCCCAGCCTGGCCTTGAACACTTCCAGGGATGGGAAAGAAGTGCTCTAGCCCTTGGAGCATCTCTGTGGGCTCCTCTGGACTCGCTCCAGCAGCTCCACGTCCTTCTGATGTTTTTCCCCAGAGCTGGAGGCATCACTGCAGGTGAGGTCCCACCAGAGCTGAGCAGAGGGTTAGAATCACCTCCCTCCACCTGCTGGTCCTACCTGTGTTGGTAAAACTGGCTTAGAAGACATTTAACCCAACCCAGTGGTTTGTGTCACCAGTGCTGGGCTTGGGGTCGCCTGCACCTCACAGTGGGGATGAGGTGGCCATGTTTGCTCCAGGGGCTCTCCCAGAGGAGCTGGGATCTGGGATACCCCTTTGGCAGCTTCTATGCCATTCCCAGCAGGGGGACTGTCCCTGGTGCCCAGGCTGAGCGTGCCTGGCATTCTGTGTCTCCACTCACCCACGGTGCAGATGGGCCGCCGGTATGGAATGACCCCAAAGTTGTACTGGAAGATTCCTCGCGCGTGGAAGAGCGGGAGGGAGATGCCCATGACCCGCTGGAGCCGGTGCTGGAGCCAGCGCAGCCAGGAGCCCTTGGGGTTCCTCACCTGGTCGAAGAGGTCGTTCTCCCCAAAGGAAAAGGCGGGGACCAGCGGGGTGCTGTGGGGAGGGAAGCTTAGCAAAGCCCGGCCCCAAACCCCTCTCCCAACCACGCAGGCAGAGCAGCCCTCCCCGAGCCCCCCTGTGTCACCCGTGCTGGATGGCCAGGCGCACGAATCCCTTCCTCTTCCTCAGCAGCAGGGTGCAGGATCCCGGCCGCGCATCCAGGGCTTCCTGGGCCCCCCCAACAATGATGGCCAGCAAATTGCCACCCTCCGGCTTCTGCAGCACATAGGATGCACTCTCCTTGTCAGAGGAGACAAGGCCTGGGGGACAGAGAGGAATTCATGAGTGTCCATGAAAGCAACACGACTGCTTTGCTCTGGATGTTCCCCCACCGTTATCCATCTCTGTAGGGGTGATGGACACTTCATTTTCAGAGTTTTCCTGCCCAGCTGCCCTGAAAGGTGCTGGATTCATGCACAGCTCTGCTGGGTGAATGCACAGTTACCTCTTTGCTGTCTGTGAGAAATGGGGGTTGGGGGGAAGAAAAATTAGGAAGAGCAAACTGATAACTAGCTGTGCTCAAGCCCCAGGGAAAATCTATTTCAGTTTGTTGTCAAGTGAAACTGTGTCCAATCCTGAATCATTCTAAAGTCAGGGAAACATTTGCTTTAGGTCAAAACATGAGTTTCAGTGGATGCTGCTAATTTAAAGTGGAATTTAATGCAGGATTTGGTCCCTTGATGTTTACTTGCAAAAGTTAGAAATCTTTAATTCAGAAATGACAAAGCAACATTGTTTTGATTATTTAAAAAAATAAAACTAAATAAAATCCTTGTTTCAGGGCCTGAAATAATTTGCAAATTAAAACCTCTTTGTGAAATGGATTCAGTCAACCTGAAAATGAGCTACATACCCAACTCCCACATTACAGGGATTAAACCTTCCTTTGCCTGGGTCATAACTCTCTCCTATCTCACTGTTTTGATTCCTCACCCTCCATGTAAATATTTTCTCAGCAGCAAGAGACAGAGTTTATGTGGAAAACAGGGTGATGGATGCCCAGGGATACATCAGATGGAGCTGGATGCCTGTGTTTAGTCCATTGAATTCTGCCCACATTCAGCTGGAGAAGGGGCCAGTCCCAAGCCCACTGGTGAGAGATGCAGATCATATGCCAGTCTCCAAAAATCTCTCAAAACTCCCTTTCCCTTCTCTCAATTTGATTTTTACTTATTCCATTTCCCATTCCTTTTTGCTACTTCTTCCTCTCCTTCCACGATGTTTTGCAGCAGCATGAGCTGCTATTTTCATCCTCTGTGCTTGGATGCTGCTTCCCTGCAAGCAGCAGACGCTTCAGGGAACGAAAAAAAAAAGAGGGTTTTTTTTCTCCTTCTTTCTGTGGCAACCACAATTTCAAGCCTGAATATCATTTTTATGAAAAGAAGGAGATACAGGACCACCCTGCTCTGCTGCTCTCAGCATTTCTGCTCACAATTTGCTCAGCTGTTAACATCCACCCATGCCATGGTTTTCCAGAGGGGCTGGCCCACTCTCCTTACCTCCACTCATCAGGTAGTCTCTGAAGAATGGGACACGGAACCACAGGGAAAGCATCATCAGGTGTGGGGTGATGCCCGGGAAGAGCGTGGAAAAGCCCGAGGCCTCTGTGCAGAAATTGAGAAAGGCTCCTGCTGCCAGGACTCCATGGGGGTGAAATCCCAACAAGTAGTTCTTCCTGGGGTCCAGATCCACTGTCTTCTCCAGCTGGACACAGGGATGAAGCCAAGAAGGGGCCATGAGCTAGTGCTGTCACCTCTGGAGGGTGGAGCACTTGCTATGGATAAGGAATTCCCGGACAGGGGTCCCTTAGCACACACCTTTTGTGGGAAAAGTTCAGCTGGAACAACTCCATTTTTCACTGAGATGTGTTTCATTGCCCATATTTCTATTTCCTCCCACCCATCAGCCCAAAATGACTTTTCCAATGGCCCATTTCCTCATGTTGCCTTGAGCTGATCTGGATGCCGTTGGGAACAATGACTTTGTTTAAAATGTCCTCCAATATATTTTCTAATATGAGGAAAAAAGCTAAAAGGTGAAAAAATTATTTCCCCACCACCAGAACAGCCCTTGAGGGTTGGCTAAGCAGCTGCTTGAAATGAATCTGCAAGTGGGATTGGAGCATGGGAGATGCTCCATGGGAAAGCAGATGCCACAGGATAAGAGGGGATGATTAAAGGGAAACCCAGGATTTGGACTCTGGGTTACACTTGCTATGGACATGTGCCCCTTGGTCAGGGGACAGGGGCTGGTGTGATAAACCCACCCTCCAGCTATGACACTGAGAAGACCTTGCCATGCCAGCATCAGCCAGAATCCAGACAGAGCAAGGAAAACCTGGACACTGAAGCCTCCACACCCTTTCTGTGAGTGCCAAGGATGCTCAGAGCACCAGGGGAGGATGAACCTTCTAATGGTTAGTGATCACATCATTTCCTCACTGAAAGGGTGGTCAAGCACTACAACAAGCTGAGCATGGAAATGATGGAACCACCATCCCTGAAAGTGTTCAAAACCCATGTGGATGTGGCCCCTGAGGTCGTGGTTCAGTGGTGAACGTGGCAGTGCTGGGGGAATGGTTGGACTCGATGTCTTAGAGGCCTTTTCCAACACAAAGAACGCTGTCTTCACAGAGCCACCACGAATTTCCAGACCAACCCAAAGGCACTTGTGCTCTAGAAGACCCAAACCCTGAGCATTTCAGGGTGTCACCCCCTGCCTGCACCCCTGTCCCAGTTAATGGTGTGTGTGTTTTCCGAGAAGCAGACGGAGCTGCAGGTTAAATCGTGAAGGTATATTTCACTTTCTTACATCATGGCTCATTTCCCTCCTGTCCAAAAGCACTGTTGACTGTTCACATATGCCCATTCAAGCACCTGCTCCTAATGAGGGGAATGGACAAACAAGAGTCCCCCCGCTGCCCACTGCAGAGGTGTCTAGGCAGGAAGAGGGGCAGATGGATGAATCACTAAGTGCCCAGGGCCCCTGCCACCATTTGCTCTTCTTTTTTTAATAATTTCAGCTTGCCTCAATGTTTCCTGCATTCATCTTCAGCTTCCAAACAGCCTTTCATCTCCAGGTGATTTATAAGCAAGACACTCAGGTGGGTTGGAAACAGCCACATTTTGGGCTCTGTGTGTCCAGGGAGACAAAAAGGGGTAACAGGACAGGCAGTGAGCTGTGAAACTGCTTCAGAAGGACAGTTCACCTCTGCTAAGACACCACACATCTAGAAAAACCATCCTAGGAGACATCCAGCTGTTGCCTTGGTGCTCATCCCAGTGAAAGGAGAGGGAGGAAAGGAGAGGAAAGAAGAAAGGGCTTGGAGCAATAAGACAAGGGGGAATGGTTCTCAACTAAGAGAGGGGAAATTCAGACAAAGAAGGAATATAAGGAAGGAATCTTTTCATAGTGAGGGTGGGGAGGCCCTGCCACAGGTTGCCCAGAGAAGCTGTGGCTGCTCCATCCCTGGAAGTGCCCGAGGCCAGGTTGGATAAGGCTTGGAGCAACCTGGGGTAGTGGAAGGTGTCCCTGGACCCTAAACCACCCTCTTCCCTCTGGAAACTCTTTAACACAGAAACTCCATCCTCCCTTCTGGATTGTTCCCACTGTCTAGTCACTCTTTCCCTCTCCGCCTCCCAGAGGTCAATCTCCATTCCCAAACTGCCAGGGAAGTTAATACCCGACTCTGCACAGCCCCTCTCTCCTGCTGTCCAGCCCCAAAGTGCCTTTCAGACCTGGGGCTGAGGTGCCAAGGGGTGGGGCTCTCCTTCCTCCTGCCTTGGATGGGTTTTCATTTCCACACCCTCCGGATGGCATTTGCTGCTCTGTTTTTTTATGGGTGAGTTGAACACTTAATAATTGTCAAAGGAATTAAGTGTCCAGCCAAGCCAGTCTTACATGTGTAAGCATCTCACTGAGACAAAGGCTTGACACAAGGTTTTCTTGGTGAGGCAAGAGCAGTTTCTCATCTCAGAGGCCAAGTTAATGTGTATGGTCTGTGGGCTGAAGGCAACGAGCTGTGGCAGCTCAGGCTTGTGCTCTCCAGACTGAGCCCCAAGTGCCACATCCACACATCTATTTAATCCTGGATGGGGAGCTCCAGCACTGGCCCAGAAAGCCTGTGCCAGGGCTGAGCAAGTGAAGAACTTAATGAACTTAAATTTGTCTATTTTATGTTTCATTGTGGAGAAATGTCTTCACGGCTCCAGCTTTTCAGGGCTCTGTGACAGAAAACTCCCTTTATTTTGCCCACTCAAATATGGTCCAAGGCATGGGTGAAACTCTTCCCCAGTTCCTCCAGCTCCTGGGCAGACATGGTGGGATCTGATCCACGCGCTGTCAAGGAAATGCATGTTCAAACTCCCAGGAGCTCTGACAAGAGCCCATGTGAGGATCCCAAGCAAATTGATCCAAAATAATTTTAAACTGGATTAGTTAAATGGCAATAATATCTCAAGTAAATGCTCTTAGATGGAATTAAACTGCCCTCAGTTTAATGTTGGTTTTCTTTTGGTTTTAAATAATTTTGGAGTGGAATTAGGCTAATTGGAGTCAGGGCTTCTGAGTGACTTTATCTACAGATAAGTTTTTCTACAGACTGGACTGTCCTGCCCAAACCATGGGAAGACAATGGGACAGGCAATTCCTTGGGGCTGTTTGAGGGAGGATGGTGAGAGGAGGAGGTGAGAAAAAGTGATGTATATGGGACATAGAAGTTTGTTTTACTCTAATATTGGGTGTATCCATCGTGAAGATGCAGCAATAGATGATGGGGAAGGGATTATGAAAATTGGGAAGCAGCAGGAAGATTCTTGGCTGCTTTTTGAACACAGCATAGGGAGAGCAGCATCCAAAATCACTCTGGGGGCATCATCAACCCACAGAAGGCATCACTGCTTATCTGTTCAAACATAGTCTGGCCAAAACAGAGTAATTTTAAACATTTTGGTATATTTTCCACAATGTTATGATGCAGCTGGGCTCAGTTATGTATTAGAATCAGAGAATCATAAATTAATTTAGGTTAGAAAAGCCTTCTAAGACTATCAAGTCCAACTGTTCCCTCAGCAACTGCAAAGCCCACCACTAAATATGTCCCCAAGTGCCACATCTACACAGCTTTTAAATAGTTCCCGGTCAATCATGAGGGAGGAAAAAGAAAAA
>VXBA01004864.1:4306-51183 GCA_013399895.1 Serilophus lunatus | reverse complement strand
AAAAAAAAAAAAAAAAAAAAAAAAGGAGTACTAGAACAGGGTTAAAATATCTGGATGTGAAACAGAACTAACTTTTCTGGGCAATGCACTGGACACTGACTTGGATTCTCCCTGCTTTTTTCCTCATCCACCGTTAAAAACACCCAAACTCATTCAGGTCCTGCCTGACCCTTTAAATCCCAAACCACTGATTAAAACACAGTGGGTTCCAAGGGGAATAAACCTAGCAGCAAAGTGGAGTTTGTGCAAGGGTGAGATCAGCAGAGGGTGCTCCTTGCACACACAGTGCAAACCCTCCCTGCCCAGAGAACTCACAACAACCTCTCTTTGCTTCCAGGACAGCAAACATGCCCAGGCATCGCTTAGGGCAGTGATTAAAGCTGCTTCCTAAAATAAAACAGCTCTTGCTGCCTCCCAACGCTGGTGCTTGGCCTTGCTAAGTTTGCTACTGGGATCTGGCAGGATTAGGAGCCACGTTTAATCTTCCTAGAACGTCTAATTCTCCAAGGCTGATCAAACTGAATCTACTCATAAATACAGCCCAGGGTGCTGAATGCCAGCCCAGTTTGTGTCCTCAGATCCCAATTCCTTGTGTCCCTGTTCCTGCTGGGGCTTTGGGCAAGTGAGGGTGTCCAGCCAAGAGAAGAGAAGGATCCAGGGAGAGCTTAGAGTCCCTTCCAGAGCCTGAAGGGGCTCCAGCAGAGCTGGAGAGGGACTTTAGACAAGGAATGGAGAGATAGGATGAGGAGGAATAGCTTCATACTACAGAGGGCAGAGTTAGATGGGATATTGAGAAGGAATTCTTCCCCGTTAGGGTGATGAGGGGCTGGGATGGAATTCCTACAAAAGCTGTGGCTACCCCATCCCTGGAAGTGCTCAAGGCCAGGTTGGGCGGGGCTTGGAGCAACCTGGTCCAGTGGAAGGTGTCCCTGCCCATGGCAGATAGAAAAGAGATGCTCTTTAAGATCCCTTCCAATCCAAACCATTCTGTGACTCCATGATTCTGTGGCAGACAAAACATTTCTGAGAAAGACCACTATGTGGTTGCCCGGTTATAATCCTCTTTTATTGTTGGGGTTGTTTTTTTTTCATCTCTGCTATTCTTTTGTAGACCCTGCTCTGTTCTGTCCCAGACCAGTGTGGAGAAAGGCTCCGCCTGAGCTCCCCCTGCCCTCACCCAGCAGCCGCAGCCAAACCCAGTCCCGTGCTCCCTCTACTGGTCTTACTGGTCCTCCTGCAGGGAGGGACACACAGAGATCGGTGTGGAGCTCAGGAGGGGGGTTCCATGTCCTTACAAAGGGACAGGAGAAGAGCTGGGTTAAGGCCAAAAATAATTTACAGAATATATATTATATACAATTATTACAGTCACATATATCAGAGGATCACAGGATGGTTTGGGTTGGAAAAGACCTTAAAGACCATTCAGTTCCACAGTTTCCATGGGCAGGGACACCTTCCACTATCCCAGGTTGTTCCAAACTCCGTCCAACTTGGCCTTGGACATTTGCAGGGGTGGAGCAGCCACAGCTTCTCCAGGCAACCAGAAGCCCCATCATCCTCACAGGGAGGAATTCCCTCCCGATATCCCACCTAACATTCCCCCTCTTTCAGTTTGAAGCCATTCCCCCATCTCCCATCACCACAGCTCCAGGCAAAGAGTCCCTCTTTGCCTTCCTCGCAGCCCCTCCAGATCTTAGAAGGTGCTCTGAGGTCTCCACGCAACCTTCTTTTCCCTAGGCTGAACAGCCCCAACTTTCTCAGCCCTGATCAACCTTGTGGCCTCCTCTGGACTTTCTCCAACAGTTCCATGTCCTTCTTATCACAGTATCACACAGTATCACAGTATCAGCAAGGTTGGAAGACACCTTGGAGATCGTCAGGTCCAACCCATAATCTAACAGCAACCCATCATCTAAACCATGGCACCAAGTGCCTCATCCAGCTACTCTTGAACACCTCCAGGGTCGGTGACTCCACCAGCTCCCTGGGCAGCCCATTCCAATGGTGGATCACCCTTTCAGTGAAGAATTTGTTCCTAATATCAAGTCTATCTTAGGAGCACCAGAAATGTACAAGTTCTGTAACAGTGCTCCAGGTGGGAGCACAAGAGCAGAGTAGAGGGGTTACTTCTGCTTGAGCAGCAAAAAAAAAAGGTGGATGACCTTGGGAATGTCACCTATGGTCCCACTTCCAGAAAACTCTGAGTAGCAGAGTCCTGCCCCTCTGAGGGGCAGGAATGTCCTAATGAATGATGTGGAGAAGAGGGAAGGTGAAAGGAGGTTGTGAAAATGGTGACCCACATTGTTTCTCTGGGTCTCCCAAGGGCAAGGCTGGTCCCTGACACCCGGAGGAGACGATGGGATTGGTGGCACTTACCGTGATGGGGAAATAGTCCCTCATGTACCTCCAGACGACGCAGTTCTGGAGGACACGGATCCGCCGCCCGCCCTTCCTGGGCTTCTCCCTGTCTATCACCCACCACACGGCATAGAGGGCACTGAGCAGCCAGAAGCGGGTGAAGAGGAGGATGACGAAGGCAGCTGTGCAGCACTGTGCTGAAAGGAAAGCCAGCAGTGACTTGGCACCTGGGTCAGGGGGAATGGTTCGCTTGGAGAGGCTCTTTGGAGCTGGGATGGAGCCCAGGCCTCCACTGGGCTTCCTGCTGGATTTATTGCAGTGTGAAGGCACTTTTCTATCTGCCAGCCTTGAACCAACTCATAATTTCTCACCATTTCTCTTCCCAAAACATTCATGGGCCTCACTGCATCCAGAGGGTCCTCATGGATCAGCTCCCTGTCCTGGCCTTTGTCTGGAATCAAACTGATCTCTGCAAAGACAATGGCCTTGTTTTACCCCAAAACTCCTGTCCATACCACCTGACATTTTGCAGTGGCAGCACACAGGGCACTATGCCCTGGCTGTACAAGTCTCAGTAGCTTTATCCTGAGCTAATGATTGCCCATTTTAATTGTGACCTTGATTTATATCCACATAGAGGAGTTTAGTCTTTATTCCGTTTTTTTCTTATTGATTTTGGACCCTTTCCTCCACTTCTTAGGTTCTCTCCCAACTCTAATCTTGGCCTCTGGAGGATTTTCAGTCCTTTCAAGTCACGAATTTTATAGGAATGCTCTGGTTCATCCTCTAAGACATAAATGGCTTGAGACTTTCCCAAGTCAATAATGACTCTCCTGAGCTGCTTCCAGTCAGTGCTCAGCTTCAACCTCTACCTCCCACCTACCTCACACCCTGTGTTTTGGCCTGGCAACAAGAGAGGAGAAGTCTGTGTGCAAACAAAAATCCCACCCAAGCCCAACACTGTCTGCAGAGACTGGGAAGTGATGATGGCCACCAAGCTGCCACCTGGAAAAGCAGATGCCCTAAAATGTGGCTGGGAAGATCTGTGTCCTCTCCATCTGTCCCTCTGGAAGCCTTGTATTGCTTGGGAAGGGGAAGACTGAGCAAAAAAACCCCAAAACAGTCATTCATCCAAATACATTGGATGAATGAATCCATTGCCTTCCCCAGCTCATGGGTTACAACATGTGTTATATATTTTGTTCTTCTTTGGATCTTCATTCCAGATCCAGCACCCAGGGCTGTAGGAAATGAGGATGGAGATGCCCTACTCAGCTCCAGCTTCAGCTGAGAGATAGAAGCATCCACGTCCTCATCATCTAAGACCTGGATTTCCATCTTTGGGAGTCACCTGGCACCTGCTCTCTCAGCTAAGGCCTGTCAGAGAACAGGAATAGGATGTTCTCATTCAGACCTTCCTGCACCTCCTGTTTGATTTTATTCAAGGATAAAGAAGTAGACCTGGTTTGTAGTCCTTTCTTTTTTGGTGATAAGTCCCCTAGGCTTTGTGTGGAAAAGCAAACCCCTGCCCCTTTCTAACACACTGTCATGATGGTGCCAATAATTCCTATAGGGGGAAAAAATTAAGAGTTTATAACTCTAGAGGAGAATTGCACAGAGCATGAACTGCAGCTCTAGGCCCCACATGACAGATAAACACAACAGAGAGGTTGCAATTTTACTGCAATTTTACAGCCAGCCAGGTCTGCTGCAAAACACTGCAATGCCTAATTGTCTCTTTATCATGCTGTGCAAAGCTCAAAGTACGTGCTGCAAAATGGAGTTGTTCTGGTCCAAATCCGTGCACTTATCATCCAAGAGAGGCTTTATCTTGCAATTATATAATTATTAATTTTCCAACCTTTTTATTTTTTTTCAGGGCAGAATTTGCACACAGTGACCTTCATTCAGCCTTAAGGTTAGTTTTTGGTGTGTCCTTATAAAACCTTTTGGTGCTTTGTGTGAAAGAAGCCCATTCCTGTTCCAGAATGGACTGTCAGTCTGAAAGGCTGGGAACTGCTCTAGAGCCAGGCTGGGAGAGCTGGGGGGTGTTCATCTGGAGAAGAGAAGGCTCCAGGGAGACCTGAGAGCTCCTTCCAGGGCCTAAAGGGGCTCTAAGAAACCCAAAGGAGGGACTTTAGACAAGGGATGGAGTGGATGTGATCCATGTGGATGTGATGGGTTTCTTGGATTTTCTCACAGGCCAAGTGGTTTCCTGGGCTGGGCTCCTTCACAGAAGCTCACAGTAAAAATTGGGAGTGAGTTTTTTGTGTTGAGTGGTTTTGCTGTGAGCTGAAAATCCCTCTTAGGACAAAAACATAGCCATACCACAGAGAACACAAATATGTCACAGGTTCCATGGGTTCCAAATGAGCCACGGGCTCCAAAGCACGTGGAGGACTTTTCTGTCCATATCCAAACAGGGACCATGTCCCATTAAAGTGCTCCTAACCCAGTATTTGTTCATTCAGCTCAAAATAGGGAAAACCCATGGAAAGGGATTTCTGGTATTGCAATAGCCCCAGAGCGAGTCAGATTCAGGCTGTCCTTGTCAGGAGGGTTTGCAAGATCACAGAACCCCAGAATGGTTTGGGTTGGAGGGGCTTTAAAGCCCATCTCGTTTCCACAAGCCACGAGCAAGGACACCTTCCACTGGACCACGATGCTCCAAGCCCCATCCAATCTGGCCTTGAACACTCCCAAGATGCACAATGCTGAGGTCCCCGGTGCCAACCTGGACTCCCTGACAGCCTGTGGACTACGCTCAGGTGCCAGGGAATCACAGGGATCACCTTGTGCCCTTTGAGCCAACCCTGATTGGGTTCAAAGGCTGGTTTTGCTACGCCGGGTCTGCACTGGGGTCCTGCACCCCATCCTTGCACAGTGCACTGTCCCCTCAGCACCTGGAACAAACGGCACCTTTTATCTCCGTGCTCTCGTCAGGAGCATCCTCAGGAAAATAGGCAGGGATGTGGAGCAGAGCTGCCCTCACCCCGCATCCCGGCGGGAATGAACGAGCCCCGAGCCCCGCGCTTGGCTTCTCCGGGGATGTCTTTGCACAACCATAGCAACAGCTGCCTACAAACGGGTGGTTTTGGGAGCTCTTTTCTGGCAGCAGAAGCACAAGCCTTGTGTCCAAGACAAAGGAGCAGGTGGCAGCTGAATCCTGCCCATTGAGGGTCAGAGCTCAGCCTGAGGGTTATCAGTGCAGCCAGGGGTGTTTTGGCAGCTCATGGCATGAAATTAAGGGTATCCCTTGGCACTGATCTTTTGCAGTTGTTAAGAGCGGGAGATTTCGGGTGGAAAGCTCAGGGCTTAAAGAAACTCTGTGAACTGAAGCAAACCAGCTGGAATCACTTCAAAAGGTTTAGTTTCCATCTTTCTGATACGTATCTTAACTTGTATCCCAAAAAACCCCAAAACAAAAAAATCAAAGTAATTTTTTTTCCAGGGAAAGATGCTAAACTCTGGAAGGTCAGCTGTGGAGGTGGAGTGAGTTGGGGTCTCATCCTCATGCAGAGCAAGCTGCATTTCCCTGCAGGAGGTCCCTGCATTCCAAATACCTTCACCTTACCCTACAACTGTGGAGGATTCCTCCCTCCTGGCTATTTGCTGTCTCTCTGCTGGCTCCAGGAGTCATTTCCATCACAAGCTCCGTGAGCCCAAGATGTATCCGTGCTGGGAATGGGAATGTGTTCTTATATCCCTGGTTAACGCTGTGGCCACATCTCCACATCCCCTCCAGGCACCGTGGGAGCAATTGTGGGGAGATCCACAATTGGCACAACAATGGGAAACTCTGGGATGTCACCCTCCAGCTCGGCTCCTGATGGGTTGTAAATGGCCCCAGAGCATTCGGATTATCTGATAACCTGCCCCTGATATCTCCCTATTTCCCTAACAAAAGAAACTCTGGGATGTCACCTTCCAGCTTGGCCCCTGATGAGCTGTAAATGGCCCCAAGGTTCCCACTCCCTGATAACCTTCCTCCGAGTCTCTTTATTTCCCGGGGCATTTTATCCAAAACTTCACGTGTCCCATTTCCATCAGCACCCGATCCCCTCCACACCGCAGTGAATTTCAGTCTCAGTCTTCTAACGTTTCTCTTCCTTAAAACTGTTAGGGTTTTCTTGGAAAGATGCCCTTTAGGAATGTGCCGGGGCATCTCTATAAAGTGAAGCGTCTCTTCCCAGGGCTGCAAAGCTGAATCCCCAGTTCTCTTCCTATCATACCATCCCTCAAGCCCGGGAATGCTTTTTCCCACACCTGGTGCTGGGCAGGGCAGCACCTTAGACCAGGAAAACACGAAACCTAAAGAGCAGGGGAAGCCGAAAACCCCACTCAGGTTTAGATGCTGCATGAGATCTGTAAATATTCCCATACACAGAGCCCCATCCTAGTGACACTGGGCTCAGATCAGGGGGTGAGAAGCCAAAAATTCTGGCGCAGGTTGGGCACAGAGTGTCCAAGGCCGGATTGGAGCAATGTGGGACAGTGGAAGGTGTCCCTGCTCACGGCAGTGGGGTTGGATGATCTTTCAGGTCCCTTCCAACCCAACCCATCCCATTCTGGAATTCCACGGAAAGCTTCTCTGGCTTCTCAGAGAAGGAGAAGGAGACGTCTCTTACCCAGAGCCAGGAAGCTGAAGACCCATTGAACCACAGCTGCTGTCTGGAGCCTCCTGTGCAGCGGCAGAGAGCGTGGAGCGAACTCAATCTTCATCTTGAGCTCGGGAGGAGAAGGAAGCAAGTGGAGAATGCAAAGTGCAAAGTCGCCCGTCAATATTTACCCAGTGTTACTGTACGGGGGGTTGTGCAACGTACAGTGGCCCTGGTGGCTTGTCCCCAGCAGGAGAGGGACGGAGACTGCCGGGAGGTGTCACCAGCTTTACATCGAAGTGACTCACCACGTTGTTAGACTGGGATGATTTCAGGCTTCCAGCACCCAAATGGGAAGTAAACTCAGCCCTGCCTCCAAGTTCTTGCCTCCTTCAAGTGTTGCAATATTTGGATGTTGGCAGAGGCCTTCGAGCCAGGTTTTATTTTCCCTCTTTTCCTACAATCCACCCTGTGATCTTTCGAGTTCTGCACAGCAGGAGGGGACAAGCCACTTTTATTTGCAAGTGAGGTGATGTGGATGGGTTTCAATCTCAGCCAAGGAGGTGGGGAGGCAACACAAGGGTGTTTCACTAAAGAGCACAGGGTACGTGAGCAGCCTCATGCCTCTGCCAGGAGATGGATGGGTACATGGATGGATGGATGGATGGATGGATGGATGGATGGATGGATGGATGGGGCAGACTACTGTCCCTGTGCATGCTTGCACACTTTTATGTGGGTGTAAAGAAAGGAAATCCTACCTCCCTTTTGCATTTCCACCTCCAAGCAGGTGTGCAGTCTGAGCCTGAGTGCAAAGAGCTGCGATTTACTGCATGAAAAAAAAAAAAAGGAAAGAAAAGAAAAATCCCCCACCAAAACAAACAAACAAAACCCCAAAATATGGAAATCTGGGAGAAAAAAATCCTCAGGGAACTGACAAGCCACTCAGGTAAACAAAGAAATCATCTTGTGAGAGGGCTGAGAAAACCAAGGGTCGCCTTGTAACCAGGATACAGAATAATCCCCTGAACAGGCTGCGTTGAACAATGAGCCGATGAACTGCAAAATCACCGCCCGAGTACAAAAGGCGTCACTCGCTTGTCTAAGGGGCATTTCAACCCCCCGAGGTCACTCTGGCCAAGAATTACAGAACAAAACTAAAAGCAACCTTTGGCAGAAGCAAATCGAAAGATGTTAGCTGAAAAATAATCCCTCCCCTTTGTGTGGCCGTAGGAAGACGTCGGGCTATGAGAGATTTACATCTGTCAGACTTTTCCCGATAGAACAAGAGGTCTCTGGAGAAACCCCGAGGGATCTTTTCCTAAAGACACTGGTTGCTTTAATTGAGCTCAAACTGGTTTAGATTTCGCTCGAATCTCTCCCCATCCTTTGTGTTCTGCCGCAGATGTCAGGACCCTGCCTGCTTTGAGGAAGCAAAGGAGGGTTTTAACGCTTTCAGCACTGTTGCCTTGGAGACAGGATGTTTCCTGGGGAGAAACCTTTCCAAAAAGCTGTGAAGAGACCTGCGGGTCCAGGGCCCCTGGTCTTCCTGGGCTGTCAACACCAGCACCATCAGTGGAGTGGATGGTGGGACCAAGGAGAGGTTAGATTGCTTATTAGGGAAAATTCCTTCCCCAAAAGGGTTGCCCAGCCCTGGCACTGCCCAGGACAGTGGTGGAGTCTGCATCCCTGGGGGGATTTAAAAGCCGTGTAGATGTGGCACCTGGGGACAAGGGTTAGTGGTGGCCTGTTGGATTTGATGGTCTTAGAGGGCTTTTGCAACCTTAACAATTCTGTGACTCTGTGTAAAGTCCTGGCAGGGACACCTCTGGTCCAGTGATGATGTTTCAAAGTGTTTTCCATCCAGCAGTCCTGTCCTTGTTGGAGTCCAGCTGGTGCCAAGGAGATCTTTTGGCTATAGGGTCACACCTATGCCCTGGGGACACCCAGACATGTGGGAAGCATTTTCTGCTCCCAGAAATTCCAGGCTAAAGCCCGGAGCAGTTGTATTGCAGAGTCCTAGCTCTTTGCTTGTGGTTTATTGTGCCAGGGAAAGCTTCGTGCTCTGGCTTTATTATTATTAACTGACCAAGGAGTGGGGCAAGGCTCAGCTGGGTAATAAATATTTATGTGCTGCTCTGCTGTGGTTATGTCATTTGCTTTTTGTCTTTATACTTTCTTAAATCAGGAGAGAAAAATACCAACTAATGGAGGGCTTTGAGATCCTCTGCTTAAATTAGAGAGGGATCAGGGATTTCCAGACAGTCAGGAGCAGCTGGGGGAGATGCATCTCCTTGCTGAGTGTAGATAAAATAGAATCTGTGACTTAGAATGATAGAATCACAGAATCATTTAGGCTGGAAAAGCCCCGTAAGATCATGGAGTCGACTGTTCCCCCAGCCCTGCCAAGGCCTGCACCAAACCATGTCCCCACATGCCACATCCATGTGTTAAATTCCCCCAGGGATGGGAACTCCACTACTGCCCTGGGCAGCCTGTGCCAGGGCTGGACAGCCCTTCTGGGGAAGGAATTTTCTTAATATCCAACTTAAACCTCCCCTGGCACAACCTGAGGCTGTACTTTCCTGTCCTGTCCCTTGTTCCCTGGGAGCAGAGCCCAACTCCCACCTGGCTCTGCTCTCCTGTCAAGGAATTGTAGAGAGCAAGAAGCCTCGGCCTCCTTTTTCCTGTTTTAGGGAAGAGCAGAGCCGTGTCTCTGAAGTCCTAAGCAGGAGGTGACATGCCCAAACACTGAGCCCTAATCTCCATATCCTATATCCTGATACCCCGGTCAGCCTCATTTCCTGACACTCTCAGCCACTCACATACATTTGGGCTCCAACAACATTCCCCTTGGCTTTTTCCTTCTCAGTTATTTATAGTCATTTATCCAATCTCCTATGGCTTGCATTTAGGCTGGGAACATTAAGTTCCTGTAATCCCTGAATAAGTCCTACTCTGTAATCCCTTTATCAGTGCCCCTTGCGACTCAGTTGAGCAACGTCCACCCCGGGATTCAGGAGGAGTCCATAAACCCTGAGTCACAAAGCTGAAGGTTTTTCAAGCACCAGGCTTTGCAAGTCAGCGTGGTGGGATGTGCCCACAGGGCTTCCACAGCATGCAAGTCCACAAAGTTCCACATGGACACCTGGCCAGGCTCCATGATCAGGGCTGGGAGAGCCTAAGGCAGAGGATCTGCAGGAAGCAGTGCAAGGAGCAATCCCAGGAGCTGCTCATGGCCCCTTTCTGAAGCCCCACCACATATAGACCCTGTGGGACCTGGTGCCCCACATGATACCATTGCACCAAGCTTGGTGTTTGCCCATCCCCAGCTCTGAGTGAGAAGCCCACTTCTGCCTGCTGGCTTTGTTTTGTTTTAATGCAAATTCTTTCAAAATCTATTCTTTCAGATTTTACTCCCCCTTCTACCTGTTACAAAATCACTTCTTCTGAAACCTTCTTTAATTCTTCATTAAAGAGTTTCATGTCATTTAGAGCACTTGAATTATTGGTCAAATTCTTCTTTTCATGCACTTCAATAATTCTCTTTATGCAGCAGCACTCTGATGTGGCTCTGCTTTGGCTCCTGTCCCATTTGGCCTTGGAACACTCTCCCAACATATATGAATCATAAGCAAAGTTGACAAGGAAAACAAGAACACCTCCGGCAGAACATTGTTCCCACAAGTTATGTGCGATTATAAAATGATTTAAGATGTGAGAGGCCACTAAAACCCCTCTCTAAATTGTCACCCACAGTGTTGTCCCTGGTGATTGATGCTGGGGACAGAAGCAATTCAGACAAGTGTCATCAGTGCAGGGACATCTCCTGCAGAGCTGAGGGAGTATGTGGGACAGCCCTGCCATGGCAGGGACACAGAGGCAGCAGAGCTGCTGAAAAGAAATATAGATAAATAGAGCTTTCCTGCAGCTGACTGGGGTCATCTGCCCCAACCTGGCCTTGGACACTTCCAGGGATGGGGCAGCCACAGCTTCTCTGGGCAACCTGTGCCAGGGCCTCCCCACCCTCACAGGGAACAATTTCTTGCTAATAATAAACTTCTGGGCAGGATTCTGACCGTTGTCCCACCATGTGGCGTCACAGCCTTTCCCAGAAGAGGCTGGAGAAGGAGAAAGCAATTCCTGCTTCCTGCCATGGTGGCTGTAATTTAAAAACAGAGACATTTTTATTTATTTAGCTCCCATCCTCTCTGAGAGAGGTTTGCAGCCAGCACATCAATTCTGCTGATTAGAGCTAATGGATTTTGCTTTTCCATAGCTTATTCCTGAAAGTGAATGAGCAGCCATGCTTCAAGACATATATATAACCATATATTTCACTGCAGGAGACACTGAGCAATTTTTTTTCATGCTGCAGCTTCTAACACCACCCAGGTCTGCCTGGTATCTGCAGAGCAGCAAAGTCTCCTGATGCTGCAATTCCTCACCCAGCAGTTTTGTCCATGTCTTTTCTCACAGAAAAGGAAAGATGGTTAGTGCATGACTGAGCATTTTCGTGTGGGATGAGCCCAGACTCTCTGCAGGTGAGGGATGTCCCCAAAAAATGTTCAAAACCCCTTTGTGCACATGCCATTCCTCAGTCCCCAGATGGATGCAAGCCCCTGGGTGATGGCACTGCTGGATGCAGAGCTGGGACACGCCTTAGCTCCAGAGTGGGAGCTGTGGTGCTGGATTTGTGTGGGATTTGTACCCACCAGGAACACACTGGTATCACAGAACACAGAAACATTGGATGGTCTGGGTTGGAAGGGACATTGAAGATCATCCCACTATCCCAGGGGGCTCCAACCTGGCCTTGGACACTCCCAGGGATGGGGCAGCCACAGCTTCTCTGCAGATTTTATTCTGGTCCCTTCCCATCCTCACAGCTAACACTCGCTTCCCAATATCCCATCTCTCCCTGCCCTCTGGCACTGGGAAACCATTCCCTGTGTCCTGCACATCCTCCTTGTAGACATTGGGTCGCCACTGTAGGATGATGCTCCTCCAATTTTCCTGACTGCTTTGTCCTAACCTGGGAGATACTGAGGAGCTTCCTAAAAACTTTTAATTGCACTGGATGTAACAGCAGGGTGGATACAATCCTAGAGACCCAAGCAATGTCTGTATAGACACCTCTCGTTGCAATTTATTTATTCTCTTTGATCCATCCATCCCCAGCAGTGAGGGCTCCCATCCCATCCATAAAATGGGTTTCCATGATTTGCCTGCAAGTAAGAATGAAATGAAGCAAATCCAGGCAAAGACACGCAAATATGAATTTTAAAAAAAACCCACAAAAACAAACAATCAAAAATAACAAACCCAAACCCCTCAGGGCCTAGGAATCAATAAGAGGATACAAATCATTGTATTAAAGAGACAATCCCAACAGGAGTAATCCTGCCTTTCACTGCACTCCTGGCAGCTGCAGCTACTGGCAGGTTGGAATTGTTTTTTCTCATGGCAATTCAGTGTTGGTGTGTGTGGTTTTTGAAGGGGTCACTGGATTTATTGCAGTTCTGCTCCGGGTGAAAATGCTGGGACCGGAGATCTTTGAATGTGGTGCATCTGCACATGGTTAGACCAGGAGTTGGGTGGGATTTGGGTGCAAATGGGCTTTCTTGGCATCAGGGAATAGACAAAGATGGGCAGATGTGTGTGCAGGTGTGTCAGACACACACGCGCACACACGCACACCCCCCCCTACCTCTCACATGGATGTCCAGGTGTGTGTGACTGTCCAGGTGTGTGTCACACACACACACACACACACACACACACACACACACACGCACGCACGCACGCAGACCCCTCTCACATGGATGTACAGGTGTGTCACACACACAGACACACACACACCCCTCACATGTATGTCCATGGGTGTGTGACTGTCCAGGTGTGTCTCTCACACACACATATCTCACATGGATGTCCAGGTGTGTGTGTGTGTGACTGTCCAGGTGTGTCTCACACACACAGAGACACACAGACACACACGTATGTCCAGATGTGTGTGACTGTCCAGGTGTGTCACACATGGGCGTGTCCTCCCCAGCCCCGCCCCTCGGTGCCCCGCCCTCCCCGGGGCGGAGCGGAGCGGAGCGCTGCGATCCCGGCGCGAATCCCGGCGCGGGGCTCGGAGCGCTCGCTCCCGGTGCGGGGCCGCCATGGCGTGGCCCTGCATCACCCGCGCCTGCTGCATCGCCCGCTTCTGGAACCAGCTGGACAAGGCGGACATCGCCGTCCCGCTCGTTTTCACCAAATACTCGGAGGCCACCGAGCATCCCGCGGCCCCGCCGCGCCCCTCGGCGCCCATCGACACCCAGCCGGGCGGGGAGGCGGCGGCGGCGGGGGGCTNGGCACGACTACAAACCCTGGAAGGTGCAGCGGCCGGAGCCCAGCTGCAAGCCCAAGAGCGAGTACCAGCCCTCGGACACTCCCTTCGAGAAGGAGACGCAGTACCAGAAGGATTTCCGTGCCTGGCCCATCCCCAAGCGGGGCGACCATCCCTGGATCCCCAAACCGGGACCTTCGCCCGTGCTGGCCCCGGAGCGCCCGTCTCCGGAGAAAGCGGCTCAGGAGAAGCGGCGGAAGGTGCACCTCGCCCCCGAGAAGAAGGAGGAAGACGCGGAGGCGGAGAATGAGCATCCCAAAGCCGTGCGGGCCGGGGATGGCAGAGACAAGGGTCGGAAGAAGGCGGAGGAGGCGGGCGGGCAGCCGGCGGAGCCGGGCAGGGGCCGGGCGGCCGCCGATGCTCTCAACAGGCAGATAAAGGAGGAGGTGGCGGCGGGGGTCAGCTCGTCCTACAGGTGAGACCCCTCTCTCCATCCATCGAGATCCCCCAACCTGCCCACCCCTCGCCAGCCCTTCTCTGGTTCCCCCCTGCACGGCCGCGGGAGGAGCATCCCTCCGTGGAGAGGGGCTGGAAAACATTCCGGGGGGGTTGGGGATCCCCTTCCCGCGAGGGTGTCCTTAAAATCCCCCCCCCCCCTCCCCGCTCTGGGGGCAGTGGGTGTTGGGCAGGTAGTGAATACACGGCTGCTTTTTTTGTCCGCTGGGCTGGCACCGGGTTTGAGTGTCTTTGTGCGTGTGTGTGTGTGTGTGTGTGTGTGTGGTCCCTCCCCCTGCATCCCCGAAATTCAGAGACGGCCGCCTCTTGGGATTTCCGCGAGGGGGAATGTTTGGGGTCACCTCCCCGGGTTGTGCAAGCCGCCTCTGGTCCTTTCCAAGCGCATCCTCGGCTGTCGCGCTGCAGCCGAGCCGAAGCAGCAGCATCCCAAGGGATCCGGGCGGGAGTGGGGATGCTCCACTCGCAGGAAGGCACCTCTAAGACAAAGCATCCCAGGATGCAGGACACACGTCCTAGGCCGCTTGGGTGGGGCAGCCTCAGGATGCTGCCATGTTTAACGCGGCGCGGCGGGGGCTGACACATCCCTCCGTCCCTCCCCATCATCCCCTCCCACCCAAACTGGAAATGGGTGCCCTTATTTCACCTCAGCGAGAAACCTTGTTTGGGATTCGGAGCGCCGGTGTTGTTCCTCCCCGCGGGAAGGGGTTGGATGCGTTGGGAATGCCAAACAAAAGTGATGGAGTGGCAGCCCTGCGAGGAGGGAGGGTTGTTTGCTGCGGTTTTGTTTTCCAGAGCTTTCCTTGGCAGAGCCCACCGCTGCCGGGAGCGGGGTGGGAGGAGGTTGGGGACAAAAGTGGGGTCGCAGCCCTTTTTGCTTCCTCCCTGAAGCCCGGTGGATGCCGAGGTGTTTATGCCTTTGGAGGATTGATTTGCCTCCTTGGGGAGACGCAGAGGTGACACCCAGCCTTCCCACATTCCTGCAGGTTTAAGATGAAGGTGGGATATGACTTCTGTGTCCCACCGGTGACTGTGTGGCACAGCAGGGCTGACAGTCATCGTCTTTCCCTGGATGGGAGACGGTTCAAGCATTGAGAGTTTGATTTTTGCTGTCGTCCAGCATCAGCTGTGACTCTCCCTGGGGATGTGAGGGATGCTGGGGGCTCAGGTGCATCCAGCTGTGATGGTGGTGCTTGGCTCAGACATGGCCAGGGATTCTCGGGGGTGATTCGCAGGGATGGATGGAGGGTGTGGAGAAGGGGTTTTCCAGGCGTGACACAGCCCTTTAACCTGCTGGGGCCAGCTGTGATCTGAGGCTTTTTGTCTGCTCACCTTGCAAGGCCTGGGCTAAAGCAGAAGGCTCTCCTGGAGCTGCAGAGCTGTTG
Organism: Serilophus lunatus; assembly: GCA_013399895.1. NCBI lineage: Eukaryota > Metazoa > Chordata > Aves > Passeriformes > Eurylaimidae > Serilophus > Serilophus lunatus. The sequence continues at coordinate 35,989 of VXBA01004864.1, read as the reverse complement.
TGTTTCTTCTCTTCCACTGCCGCAAAGGATAATTAGACTTATTTACGTGTATATTGAAATGCAGATTGCTCACTTTCCCATCCCTCCAGCTGGGCTGGGATTCCTCCCCAAGGAAAAGGGCTGGGATGTTAAACCTAAAAAGAACTAGAAGGACTCAGCTTTTTCTTTTTCCAAGAGGTTGTCCCTTGGCTTTCAGGACACCCTTAGGGCTTCTCTTCCCACTCAGGTCCTCATCTGCTCTCCCACTTCCATGTTTTCCCACTTGCAGCATTTTGCAGGAGAAGTGTTTGCTCTGGTGCTCAGCTCTGGAGCATAAGCGCCTCTTCATTAATGCAGAAGTGATGTTGTGGCTAATTGTTCACATTTTCTGTTCAAATTAGGCACCTTCTAAGTGGTGTTTTTGTTTGGGTTCTTTTTAAAAGCCAAATTCTCCAAATCCTCCTTACTACCAAGAATCTGGCTGCCCACACATGGGGTGGGCATTGAACATCTTCAGGGCTGGAGACTCCAGAGCCTCCCTGGGCAGCTTCGTGGGCGAAATTATCTCCTAATTGCAAGGATTGCTCCCGTGGGGCTCGTCCTTTGTACCTAGGTGAAGGCTCCCCAGCAGCAGGGAGCAGATTTCCTTACAGTCCTCTGCCCCCCCTGCAAATCAGCAGAATGTGATGCTCCAAGGCTGGGAAACAATTCTTTGGTGAAACCAAAGAGCACACCAGGAATGGCTTTTCAGCTCACTCTGGGTATTATTTCCACGTGAAGAATAGCTGGGAGCATGGGGCAGAGTAAGGAACCAGCCCAAGGTCATGGGGGAAGTCCATGCTCAGAGGGAAAAATATTATTTCAATTTTTCATTTCTATTATTAATAGAATTTGTGGTATTTTTTCCCTGAAGATAAAAGATATAAGAGGGAAAGAAAACACTTCACCCCCTTTGCAGGGTAGCAAAATGAGTATTAAGCCCATGAATTTCCCCCAGAGAAGAAATATTGAAAAACCAGGTTTTGACTTCTTTACCAAAGCAATTTTTTTTTTTCTCCCCCACCATTTCCTTTCCTAGTCAGAGGAAACAAAACATTAGAGGCTTCAGTGGAAAATTTTGGCCTGCCTCTGGTATTAATGAATTGCCTGTTGCTAAGGTTCTGTCATTCATCTCAAACCCTGGAGGTACAAAAGATGTGGAGCAAATGAGAGTTTGTAGTAGCTATAGAGATGAATGAGTCAGCACTGGAGACTTGCTGGGTGTTTTTTGGAGAGACAGTGGAGATAGTTTTAGGGAGGGGTGTCCACACAGCAAAGCTGGAGCAAGATCCACGTGGGCAGGGAATTCAGACTCCCGTTGTGGATATGTAGGGCTGGAAGGACCTCCCCAGACCATCTGGTCCATACCCTGTGCCCTGGGCTGATCCCACAGCCTGGGCAGCAGGGGAGGGGGGGATTCTGCCCCTCTGCCCCCTCAGGTGAGACCCCCCTGCAGAGCTGCCTCCAGAGCTGGGGAACAACATTCCTGAAGGATGTGGAGCTGCTGGAGAGAGTCCAGAGGAGGCCACCGAGATGCTCCAAGGGCTGGAGCCCCTGTGCTCTGGAGCCAGGCTGGGAGAGCTGGGGGTGTTCAGCTGGAGAAGGGAAGGATCCAGGGAGACCTTGGAGCCCCTTCCAGAGCCTAAAGGGGCTCCAGGAGAGCTGGAGAGGGACTGGGGACAAGGGAAGGAGGACAGGACACAGGGAATGGCTTCCCAGTGCCAGAGGGCAGGGAGAGATGGGAGATTGGGAAGGAATCCCTCCCTGTGAGGGAGGGGAGGCCCTGGCACAGGTTGGGCAGAGAAGCTGTGGCTGCCCCATCCCTGGAAGTGTCCAAGGCCAGGTTGGAGCCCGCTGGGATAGTGGGAGGTGTCCTTGCCCATGGCAGGGGATTGGAATGAAATAATCTTGAAGGCCCCTTCCTAGGATTTAGTACCAGTTGTTTTCATCCTGTTTTAAACATGGCAGTCAAGGTCAGTCCCTTCCTTCCTCTGTGACTTCCCAATCCTCCTCCTCAGTGGTGCTGCCTGGACCACCTGGTGTCATTTGGAAGTCTCATTAGTGTTGCCCTACATTTCTTTTTTTGTGCCAAAGTCAACCTTAAAAATGTTCAACACTGCTAACCTCCTTCCAGGCTGCAGCTCTGCCTTCCAACACTCGCCACTGGCATTTCCTGCTTCCCTGTTCTGCTGCTCTTCGTGTTCTCTGCCTTAATTAATAAAGTCCCTCATGGCCCTGGATAAAACATGGTACCGAGATTGTCACATTTCTTTTGTCTGCAAAGTCAGGTATTGTATCAAAAGACATGTCAGACATCTCTCCTCCTCCCCACCAGCTTCCCTGGGATGCAGAGAAGCACATCCCACTTTTACTTTGTGGCTTCAAGTAACACAAACAGCAAATAAAGAGGAGAGAGATCAGCTAATTTAGACTCCCTGTCCTTTCTTTTCCAACTGAAGTTTTTTTTGTCTTGATTTATAATTCAGTATTGTGGGTATCCTTCCAATGTCCTTTATATAGACTTAGATTTTGTTCTTATATATAATTTATTTCATTTTTTTATAGATTCATATGTTGTTACATCATCATTAATTATATATATTATACATTATATATGGTATTTTATATATAATATTTTCTATTATATTTTATATATTATATAGTATTATATATCATATACAAAAAGAATAATAAAAATGATATACACAAAAACTGTCACCAAATTACTCCTTTAACCTCCAACTCATTTCTCCTCCCCAAGCCCAGCATTGCTGGTGCTCTATAACAATCACATTTTGCCTTCTATTAATAACTGCTTTATTTCCATTAATAGCTCAGTATAAAGGCAACAGATTTCTCTTTCTATTAATAATTTTCTTAAATGGTTAATTTTGTCAAATGGTGCCTCCACCTGAGGGGATCCTGCAGCATTTTGCACACACAGTGTGTATCTGGAGAGATTCCTGCTGTTCTGGGGACTTGGCTTCAAGCTGAGCTGTTGAGACTGAAAAACAGAATTCTGGTGCTGGAAAGGTGGGGAGGCTGTTATTTAAAATATAAAAAATTGAAAATATTTTAAAATATGTTATTTTTAATGTTAATTTTTTTTTTCATTTTTACTCTTATAAATTCTAATTTTTAATTGGTTTTTAATGTTTTGAGGTTTCTGGGGGGTGAGGGAATTGGTTTAGCTCCTGCAGGGTGTTAATCTGCCCAACCTTGCAGGTGCTGTCCTGGAAAACAGCCAGAGATTCCTTGCTGGAATACTTTGCAAGGTCACTGGTGCTTGGCTGCTGCTTGTCTTTCCTGGTTCTTTAAAAGGGTTGACAGTTTGTGGGGCTGTGCAGGTGATTTTTTGCTCAAAAAGGAAAAAGAAAATAGAAGGTGATGGTGTTTAAAGAAGCCAGTGGCCTTCTGGAGTGGAGCTACATGTTAATTAATCAAGTTAATTAATCCCAAAATGGCTTAGATTGGAAGGGACCTTAAGGACCTTCTGGTTCCATCCACTTTCCACTAGACCAGGTTGCTCCAAGCCCCATGCAGCCTGTCCTTGAATATTCCCAGGGATGAAGCATCCACAGCTGCTGAGATCCAACCTCAGGTGTCCTTCTCCACACTGATCCCAATCCTGCTCCCCTTGCACAGGGGCTGCTCAGAGTTCTTCTTCTGGGACTCCTGTGTGCAAGGACCAGCTGCCAATCAAATGATCATTTGGGAAATTAATTTTTTTTTGGTGAATTAATTAACGTTTCCCTCAACTTTTCCTATCTTCCCATTAAATCAGCTCCATAGGTGCCACTGGCAGAAGGGAAGATGGGCAGAGATCTCATCTCCCTAAAACAAGGGATCCAACCTTTCAAAGCACAGATGAACAGACATCTTAGGAATCACATTTTAGGGAGAGATTTGGGGGTTCCAGAACGGCAGTCAGACCATCTAAAAACTTGGCCAGGCGAATAAACCTGGTAAATTGAATTACCGGGCCAACTGGGGTAAAAAACCCCTCAATTTCATGTGCTGGATGAACAGGAAGAGGAGAGACACAGGAGGAGGGGATTCTTCAGGATCAACCCTGATTTCTGAGTTTCAGGCCTCCTACATTTCACCTTGAAGGAGGCTGTGCACCTGCTGTTGTCCAGGGAGCTTCCCCTGCAAGGAATCAGCATCACGCTCTGATGGGCTGGAAACACAGTCAGGGATGTGAACCTGGGCTGGCAGCAGGATTTGGCTGGATTTGTGGACACCTGAGTTGCAGCTCAGGACTTCAACCACGCTCTGTGCCCTTGTTATTTGGATATAAATGGATGTGCAGAAGGTGTGGGATGGAGGGAATAAAAAGGGGAGGGTTGGAGGTTGCCCACACAAGATCCTGTGAAGGTTTGGAAGGCCAGCTCTCCTGGAGCTTCAAGTATAGGATGCCTTAAATATCCCCCAGAGAATTAAAATTTACAGCACTACTCTCCTCCCATAGTTCCAAGTGATACTTTTCCAGGTAAAGGATTTTTCAGAGCAGAATGTGGCATGAGGACCATCCCAGCCTGTCCAGAGCCATATCTCATCCGTGTAATCTCATGTTGGAGCCTTCACTTACGTTTGGCTGAATCATTCTGCATGAACTGGAATTCAAAGAGATCTTGACATATGGGAGAAATAGCCTGAAACAAAGAAGCAGCAGTTCAGGAGAGGTGAGGGCAGGGTGTGACACAGAGGTGGGGACCCGTGCAGAATGGGAACAGCAGGAGGAATCCTGCAGGGAATCACAAATCACATGCCAGTAATATGATTTCATTTTTAAAAAATCAATTAACAAGGAACCACTCAAAAATGAAATACTTTTGGGCAGGTAATGTCCTGAGCTGTACGGAGAGGATGTGACATCTTTCCACATTAGTCAAGCCTCAGGTAGACTCTTCGATGCAGGTTTTGGATTTGTACTTCAGCAGCAGAGCCATGGGCCAGAAAAATTCCTGAGGACACCCACTGGAGAGGTCAGGAGTGCAGCAGACATGGTTGTTTCAGGAAGCTGGAAAGTATGGAGTGGTTTTGGAGCAGAGAAAAAGGCTAATTGTGCATCTCTGAAATGTAATGGTGGGTTGGGATGCTCAGACCTGCTCTTGTCACAGCCAAGAGGAGAAAAACTTGGATGTAAAAAGTGAAAAATGTATTAAGTGCTTTGCTGGAGCAAGTCCGAGGGATATTGTGGATCCCAGCAGGAAATCTCCACAGTCCATCTTTGAATCTAGGGGAAAAAACAAAAAAGTCATTACCATTCATTCTCTGCATTGATTTTCTGTCTGCAGTGACCTTGGTGCTGCTGGCTTGTCTTTATGGTCCCGAGGGCACAGGTTGGATCAAGTAATTAGAGTTTTAATAAAAGCTGCCTGGGTGAAGGTGTGGGGACATTTGGTTTATATTACCTCGGTGGTTTCTGCTGATCCTCCCAGATCCCATCAAATAACCCACCTTTGGCCTCACAGCCTCCTCACGTGGGTGCAGAACTGGGGGCTTGAAATCCAAAGCATAGTTGGCAGCAGAGTCTCATGTGGGTCCACTGAACCTGGCTGGAAACCACCACGTGGGGAGAGCTTCCAGCAGCATCCCTGAAGTTTTCCAAAAGCCCTGTGGATGTGGCACTTGGGGACATGGCTCGGTGGTGGTCTTGGCAGTGCTGGGGAATGGTTGGACTTGATCTCAGAGGGCTTTTCCAACACAAACGACTCTGATTCTCTAACTTGAGACCTGGCTCCTTGTGGATACTGCAGAGATCAATGGAAAACACCTTATCCACCTTATCCAGGGTCAAGATTTCATGGAACAGAGCTAAGAATGACCCCATTTAACTGCTTTAGCAGAGGAAACCCAACATGGCAACTTCAGGCAATCACTTCCCCCAGCCTCCTTCGGGTTCATTTTTCTCTTGGCTGCCATGTTACTTATTTTTTTACAATGCAATATTTAATTATTACTAAATATAAACATTTTATGAACTGCTAGGGGAGGTGAATTATTTATGGGAGGGGAAGGAGTGCTTTTCCTGAGTCTTTCTGCTCTGCCAGTTGCAATAAATATCAATCTGGGAGTGTGTTTAAAGCTTGCCCGCTCTGCCTGGGAGACAGGAATGCTGCCTTCTCTCATCATCTCCTCTCTCAATTAAGTACCTGCTTAATACATTTGTCCTTAGCATGTTTTATTTCTCTATTAAATTTGGAACAGCTCCAAAGGAAGAAGTATTTGCAAATAGTCTCATTTCCAAATAAGACTAAGTATTATTTACCCAGCAGCTACAATGGGCTCTGAGAGGCTGCAAACATTTGCTGTGCCCAAAAAAGTGCTTCATAAGAATCTAATCCTCCTTCCAGTTCTTTGCAGAGGGCTTATAAAAGTGGTGCTTTTAATTTTTAGTGCCCAAATTTACTGCCTAGGAGGTGGTTTTTTTGTGCTTTAGGGAAGGGATTGCTGTGCACACCTGGGGTTTGGCAGGTAGGTCTGAGAGAAATGGTGCTTGCAGGGAGGGGTGTTTTTATTCAGTCCCTTTCTTGGGAAGTGGGTTCCCATGATCCTGAGATTTTCTTTCTCATGGACAGTTTTCCCATGTGTTTTGGTGTGCTCAGGGTGATGCTTTTGCTGGAGCTCACTGAGGGAACCTCTGAACACGAGCACCTTTGGTATAAGGACACAACCCCTTTGGTCTAAACTTTGCTTTCAGAGCTTTACACTCCTTGCAGGCACTAGAGAAGCCCTTGAAAACAACCAATTATAAAATAACCTTCTTGCAGAACATACTTTCTCACCATTTCATGTATCAAGCTTTCTGAGAATCCTCCTTTCCTTTCTCTTTTTTATTTCACGATGGCTTTGGTGCGGAGAGTGTGGTACCTGCAGTGACCACTAATTGCTTTGTTCACTCCCATCAGCCCTTGTTTTTAACTAATTAGGAGGAGATTTCACAATAGAGCCATCTGCTCTAGGGCCTTCTGCTGTCTCTTCCCCAGACTCCTCTGAGCCAGGTTTGATCGTCCCAGTATTTACCAGTTTGGTCCCATGGGACTAATCCAGATGTTTGGGAGCTGGAGTCAGTGAGTCCTTCCCATTACAACATTAGTGATGCACAAGTGATGCTGGTGGTTTCCCACGCTTGGTGGGGGAAAATGCTCAGCCCAGTTTAGTTGCAGAGTCACACAATGGGTTGGAAGGGACCTTAAAGCTCATCCAGTTCCACCCCCTGCCATGGGCAGGGACACCTCCCACTATCCCAGCTTGCTCCATCCTGACCTTGGACACTCCCAGGGATGGGGCAGCCACAGCTTCTCTGGGCACCCTGTGCCAGGGCCTCCCCACCCTCACAGGGAGGAATTTTTCCTTAAAATCCATCCCATCTAAATCTCCCTTCTTTCAGTTTGAAGCCATTCCACCTTGTCCAAGTCTTTCATGATGCTTTAGAACAACCTTCCCCACATCACCCAGGGCAATTTCAGTGGAATTTTCATGTGTTTCCTTTCCAGTAATTCCACTTATGCCTTGCAAGGAGCTCTGCACTTTATTTTCTACAGCCCAAATCAATTTTATAACTAGATTTTGCAGCTCCTGAAATAAAACAGTATTAAGGGTAAAGATGGGAGGGGAAATCCAACTCAGCCTTTCATTGTGTTCTCTTAGCTCAGTAATCCTTTATCTTAAGATCTTTGCTCAATCCTCAGCTCTCTCTTTTCATCTACTTAGTTCCCACCCAGCCCTGTTATGGTTTTCCCAGTTAAAAAGAATTACAACCTCTTAACTTCAAACACAGAAACGTTCAATGGGTGCATAAAATGCATAAAATAGCAAGTACAATTCAGTCCTCTCTCCAAGTGACTGGCTTGGCGCTTTTATATGCTTAAAAGTACTTTAGATTCATAATATGGACATAAAATTTTGGAAAGAAATAGGACAAGCTCAAATACACACACACACACAGAGGCCTGGGAGAGTTGGGTGGTAACACCAAATGTAGGTTAATCTGCATTCATCCACATCTGTATTGCATTTTTCAAGGCTGTGCTGGTGTCACAGTGCCTGTGTCATGTGTAGCACGTCTCCCTGTCCCTGACTTGTGTCACAAGCTTGGGACACAGTGGGAATGCAGCTCCTCAAGCTGCAGAACTGTTTGCTGTGGAATATTCACTGTGTTGGATTCAAGGGGTTTCTGCCAGGGGAGTTCTTGCAAAAAATATCTGCACCAATACTGTGTATTTTCTATGGTTTATATATTACACCTTCATGCATTTTGTTGTTAGTATGATGCATATTTTATTATTTTATTTGTATTTATCCCTACAAAACATGACCTGATCTAGTTGAAGACACCACTGCTCATTTCAGGGAATTTGGACTAGGGGACCTTTAAAGGTCCCCTCCAACCCAAGCCATACTATCCATTCAAAGCACACACAAATAAGAAGTTTGGGTTAGATGTCTGTATTTTACTTTGTACACTAAAACAGGATAAAATTGGGTGTCTTTGGAGCCTGAGCACGTGGCAAAACAATAGCTGCCACTTCATTTTCACCATCTTCCTCCTTTACCCGCTTTGCTGGTGAGAACATTTCTCCTCCTGTGCCAGGATGGGCAATTACAGTGTCACACAGACCAGAAGTGGAATCAGAGAGCAACACTAATTTTGAGCTGCATTACAGACACAGAAAGAAGGGAAGTAATGATTCCCTGAAGGCAGCAGCAAAATACAACCAGTTGGACAATATTGCTGTGACAGAAGAGCTGCCTCTTGTCAAACACTGCATCCTGACCTTTCTTTGGGGAGACCCATCCTTCTGCATCTGTGATTTGGATGGGAATTGAACAAACTCAGGCTGGATGCTTCAGGCTGGAGAGCAGAGCTAAGGTGAAGGCAGCAGTGGAAGGAAGGAGATGGTCATGAGGGTGCTGGTGTTTACCCAGAAACTTGACTTTGTGTCACAAATCTGTGCCACTCAGTCAGACCCTGGGGATTATCTCACCTTTCCTCCTCATACATGGACCTCTCCATGCTGGCTGTTCCTCCACTCTCTCCATGCCGAGGCTTGAGCAGTGGCAGGGCTGTTACTGTTGGGGTTACTTGTCCCCAACTACGTATCTCCCTCAGCTCCTTGGCCCTCTCAGGGCTCACCATCACCTTCGGTCCTGTATTTGTGACGTTTCACACGTAACAGCCCGTGCCATAATTCTTCCTCCTTGGAAGCCCATGTTCCATGGCCCTCAGGCAATGCAATATCCATGATTTGTGGGTTGCTGACTCAAGCAGCTTTTGTAAATGGATCACAGCATGGTTCTGTTCTGCCAAATGACTTGACTTCATCCTTTTCAATAACATTAATCAAGTCTTGCTCCTTCAACCAGTGCCAAAGTCACCTTCTTGAAGGCTCAGCACTTTCCTCCTCTCCATGGCAGTGCTGTGCTTGATGGGCCCTAACCAGGGATACTGCTCCCTCCCCATCCTGCTCCCACTCACCCATTGTCCATTGTCCAAGTTTTAACATATTTCATAATGTTTTACTGTTTGCACACAGTTAAGATAATGGTTTGTCCAAACTGACTTGCTCTGTGTACATATATTGTGTGTATATATATATATATATATATACACACACACTTGTGTGGGTGTGTGCATGTCTTAGAGGTTCATTATTAATGTTTGGGGAAAAAAATAATCATGGGCACCAAGAGCTTCTTTCTACCATTCACAGTCTGAGTGCTGCTTTACAGTAAATTATTGTGTACAAGATGATAGCTCAGGAATTAATTAGAGGATAAAGCTGTCATTAAGCATCCATGTAGGAGCTGGAGACAGCACTGGATGCAGCAGGCAGTGACAGGGGACTTCTTACACTAGCAGTGGCAAATCTGGTGTGTTGACAAGGCCATTGAAACCAGGGGCTGGTTGGAATTGGTGTTTTAACTGGAGAGGCTGAAGTGGAAAATGGGATGAAATGGCTGAATCACAGTCACAGAATGGTTGGGCTGGGAGGGACCTTAAACATCATGCAGTTCCGTGGGCAGGGACACCTCCCACTATCCCAGCGGGCTCCAACCTGGCCTTGGACACTCCCAGGGATAGGGCAGCCACAGCTTCTCTGGGCACCCTGTGCCAGGGCCTCTCCACCCTCCCAGCCAGGAATTCCTTCCCAATCCTCCCTGCCCTCTGGCACTGGGAAGCCATTCCCTGTGTCCTGTATCTCCATCCCTTGTCCCCGGTCCCTCTCCAGCTCTCCTGGAGCCCCTTTAGGCTCTGGAAGGGGCTCCAAGGTCTCCCTGGATCCTTCCCTTCTCCAGCTGAACACCCCCAGCTCTCCCAGCCTGGCTCCTCTGGACTCTCTCCAGCAACACCCTGTGTTGCAGTAACATGTCAGAAGCTGCAAGAAATCAATCCAGCCCAGAAATTTAGGCTTGTTTCCCTGGGAGGCAACAGCACATTGTGCTCCTCCCTATGGCAGGAGCGATCTCAGCCTGGGGCAGTGTTCCTTCACTGCTGGAAATGGGTTGGGAATCAGGTTTTGGCTCTGGCAGAGCCGCAACCATTGATCAGCCTTGTCTTTAAAATCAGTTGTGTTTGCAGGGGGATGCTCAGCCTGTTTATACTGGGTTCCAGTATATTTTCAGTTCCCATTAGGGAAGAGAACAGCTTTAGGATCAAAACACGGGCCTGCTCCTCATCTGAGCAATGCTTCCTGTGCAGAATTTGTTTGCAGTCCAGAATCTTTAGCTGATCACAGCCAGGACCTGACAACCAGAGGGAGTTTGGAGGGGATTCCTACATCATGGAATAACTCCTGCTTTGGCCCATAATTTGTAGAGAATAGGTAAATGGTGAAAAACTGTGTTAATGATCTCAACACTGTGTTGTTGAAATGTTCTTTGACAACTCTCAATATCCATCTAAACAGCCATGACTTAATGAAATCCCATTATTTACTGGACTTCAGTGTCCCCCTTTGGCATTGAGTTCCAGAGTTCAGCCAGCCATTACCATTGATTTTGGGTTTCCCAGTACTTCATCTCACTGAAAATCTCTTTTCCTGCATTAAGAGGGATAAGGGAGCTGGGGAATATTTGGAAAAAAATCATACTCTATTCCACAAAGGCAAAATAATTTTAAAATCCCAAATTTTCTACTTAGTTTGGCCCAAATGTATCTTTTTTTCATTGGTGTTTTATTTAGAGGAATATTAAAGACGAATGTGATGTTCTGAGATACTCCTTGTGAGGCATTTTGATGTTTTGCTTCATAAGAGGATTCATGGTCCTTTTGTGTTTTCCTGAGTAGAATAAGAAAAAAAAATGGGATGGAAAAGTATTAAAGAAACTGAAAAAAAAATTCACTTTAGAATTAATTCAGGCCAAATATTTTGTATAGAATCTTTTTTTTTCTCCTTCAGTGAAAAACCTGAATATTTTTCTTTTTCACATTGAGCAGTGGTTTTCCAGATCAAGCTGGAAATACCCTCTGAGTGCAGAACTCCACCATGAAGTTCCTGGTGTCCCTTTTCTCCAGCATTCATTATTTTGTCCGTGGAGATGATGGATTTGGCCTGGAATTGGCCTGGATCAGTGCCAGTGGAGCTGGCATCTAAAATCTGCTGCCTATTCATTTGCAAGGTATCTGCCCCATCCTGTACAGCCCATGTCTGGGGATGGATAAACTCTTTAAGTCCTTGATTCTGAGAACAGGGAGGGGGGAAATAGCATTTTCAGGGGGTTGTTTCAGATTGCAGAAGGAATTTGCAGCTTTTGGGCACCTTCCCCACAAATTTGCCTTGGGATGCTGCCCAGCAATGAGGGAACTCTCAGAACTGCAGGGTCTTTCTCTGCACCACAGTTAGGTTTTAGTGTTGCAGGAGCAACTGAAACCACCCTGCAGCTGTAGTGAGTCACTAACACAGGTGTCAGACGAGGGAAACACACCCCAGAGGAGCAGTTATCTTGGAAGAAAAATGCTTTTTTCCATCTTTCCAGAGGGATTATATGAATGGGAAGCCTAGTACTGAGCAGGCATGGAGCTGCCCTGATCCTGGACATGGAGGGATCATGAGTTACCAGTCCCCGAGGACACCAGATGACCTTCTGCAGCTCAGCATCCCTGTCTGAGCATCCTCTGATGATGCGTGCTTGCCCATCCTGAAGCTTTCCTGAGCCTCTGGACTCAGTCCAGCTGCTTATCTTCATAAAAGGGAAAGCTGAATATCTCCATGGCCATTTGTCAAATTTGGTTGAAGCTGATTAAGATGTTCAAAGCTATTCTGGGAAGGGATTGACTGCCAGTCCCCTCACACGGAGTTCATTTCCCTGATAATCCAGGCTGAAAAGGAGGGAGAGGCCAAAAGTGGTGGAAGGGAACAAGGCAGGAGGGGCAGGGTCTGCAACTCAGAGGTCTCATTGCCTCAGAAGTCCTGCAATTAAGAGCTTGGTCTAGTGCCCATGGAAGGGGGTTGAGCTTTAAGATCCTTTCCAACCCAAACCATTCTGCAATTCTCTGATTTCCAAGGAAAATTCACCCCTTTGCAGAGACCTTGCATTGGATCTAAACACACCCTGGATTATGTCTGAGCACAACCCCTGTAAAGTACCAACACATTTGGGGTTTCTCCATCCCCATTCTCAGGTGAATAGTGATTTTTAGAAAATTAAATGGTTTGCCTCAAAACAGGGAAGATGTTGGTGCTGTGTTGGGAAGAACTAGAAAAGAAACAAGAGAAGAAGGCTGTGGATGGTAAAAATCTTTCAATGTGGTTGAGGGTTTTTTTCCTCCAAAAAGGTGCAGCTCTGTCCAAGAGAAATGAAAGATGATGTTAGTGTTTTCCAGCAATTCAGGAATTCCCTATCAGCATATAAAGAGAAGCCATAGCTCACAATACCTGATAAACTGGGCATTTCCTGCTCTGCTTGAGTTTACATCTAAGACAGTTTTATCTTAATTATTTATTTGTCAGTGTGGAATTAACAAAACTGTTGTGCATAACTTGGTGCAATACAGGTGGAACCATACAATTCACAGATATGGGTAAGGGGTGGGAAGGACTGGCTGATTTTAATAGACCACAGGTCTCCTGAATTTCTCATAATTTACCAGTGGGTTTTGGATGAGGTAAAAAATGAGCTGTTGGGAGCCAGTTTCTGTGGATGGGGCAAAATCCCTTCCCCACAGATGTTGAGCAATGCAGGGTTCCACCCCCATGCTGTCATTGCTCAATCCCTGACTGGGTTCAATCCTTGACTTAAATTCCTTTTTGATCCTCAGAAACGAGTTCAGACCCTGGATAGACGTGAAGCCCGTGAAGGCCATAAAAGCGAAGCCCCAGTACAAGCCACCAGATGAGAAAATGACCCACGAAACCAGTTACAGTGCTCAGTTCAAGGGGGAAACCAGTAAGCCTTCTCCAGCTGACAACAAATACCTGGAACGCAGGAGGATACGCACCCTCTACAGTGAACCCTACAAAGAACCTCCAAAGGTGAGGAACGTGGCAGGAGGGGGACTGCTGTCATTCCTTGGGACATCTTCATTCTACCAGTGGGTGCATCTTGGGACCCACCTTGGACAAAGTGGTGAATGAAAAACTAAAGGGGAGCTTCCCCCATTCCCTGGGCTGATCCCACAGCCTGGGCAGGAGGGGAGGGGGGGATTCTGCCCCTCTGCCCCCTCAGGTGAGACCCCACCTGCAGAGCTGCCTCCAGAGCTGGGGAACAACATTCCTGAAGGATGTGGAGCTGCTGGAGAGAGTCCAGAGGAGGCCACCGAGATGCTCCAAGGGCTGGAGCCCCTGTGCTCTGGAGCCAGGCTGGGAGAGCTGGGGGTGTTCAGCTGGAGAAGAAAAGGATCCAGGGAGACCTTGGAGCCCCTTCCAGAGCCTAAAGGGGCTCCAGGAGAGCTGGAGAGGGACTGGGGACAAGGGAAGGAGGGACAGGACACAGGGAATGGCTTCCCAGTGCCAGAGGGCAGGGAGAGATGGGAGATTGGGAAGGAATTCCTGGCTGGGAGGGTGGGGAGGCCCTGGCACAGGTTGGGCAGAGAAGCTGTGGCTGCCCCATCTCTGGAAGTGTCCAAGGCCAGGTTGGAGCCCGCTGGGATAGTGGGAGGTGTCCCTGCCCATGGCAGGGATTTGGAACTGGATGGTCTTTAAGGGCTCTAGAACAGCTTGATGCACTTTGGAGACAGTAGTGCCCTACACCAAACTGTAAAGAAGTGAGGGCAGGGCCCAAACAAAGAGGGTTTTTTGTTCTCATTCCCTGTATGCTTATCCAGGCAGCTTTCTCTTTGTCCCTCCAAAGCTGTAGGAACCCCACATTATGCTTTATCCCAGTAACAAGATGTTCATGTGCATTTAATTCCAAGCACTCCACTAATTTTGACAGGACACACTTCTGGCTTTGATCTGTGTCAAGAAGGGCCTGAGCTGAAATGTGTTCCTGCCATCTTTTCTAGGAGCAGTGGAGGAACTGCTTATAAAAGAAGTCAGTCTGTGCAGTTTTAAACCCAGGGCCATTAGTCCTTCCCAGAGCTTATGAATGCTTAGATTTAGGAATTCTCAGAGGGATGGCAGGGTGAGCATGGAGGAGTTGAAGGCTTCTGTTCCTCCTTAATTTTGTAGCTATCCTTCCTGTTTTGGGGAGTGTAGAAAGAAGACATATTGTGAACTTTTTTTTAAGTGCCAGTCAGTGTCCTGCACCTCAGGTATCCCTGAGTAATTTCTCTCTCTTGTGGGAATCTGTTAAGGACAAACAGGCAGAGGAGTCCTGTCCTGCAAGAAGGGTGGGGATTTGTAGCAGCCTTTTTGTCCTGAGCATCATTTCTCTGCTTCCAATCCCAAGAGAGACAATCCCCTGTGAGCTTGCAAAGCCCCTCCTGAAGTCAGAGAATGATGGAGGAATTGATACATTGCCTGCTAATATTCCCTTCTCCTGCTGTGTCCTGATCTGGATACGATGGGCTCTGCTGGCTCCAGGGCCACCATGACTTCAGGGCATCATAAAAGGAGCTGCCCATTTGCAACCCAGCATGAGCCCACCTGCTCCCCTGCCTTCATGGCAGGGCAGAGCTGAGCAGATAAGGAACATTTGTGCTGTTTCTGATCTAAATCCTCTTTTCCACCTGTCCTTGTGTGTGTCTCTCTCTCCCTCTCTCTTTCTCCATGTCTGTGTTGTTTCGCCTGTCGCCCTCCATGCAGGTGGAAAAGCCTAGCATAAAGCCTTCCAAACCAAAAAAGACCACAACAAGCCATAAACCCCTGAAAAAGGCCAAAGACAAGCAGATTGCATCTGGCCGGGCTGCCAAGAAAAAGAGCGCCGAGACCTCCAACACAGCAAAGCCAGAGGACAAGGAGAAAAGCAAAGAGATGAACAATAAACTGGCTGAGGCAAAAGAGTAAATGTCACTGCACTTTCCTTTCTTACTCATTTTTTTCCTTTTTTTTCTTTTTTCCTTCCTTTTTTAATTTCTCCCTTCCTCCCCCTTTGATTAAATAAAGGCCACAAAATTAATTAGAGGCTTCTAATCTGCTTTTTGTTCTGATTGTATTAGAAGCTTTTCTGTTTTATTTCCAAGGAGGATTAGGGAATCCTTGTTTCTGAGGTCAGGTTGTTCTGCTTTGCCTGCACAACACGGCTCTGCACAGTGAGGGATGTGGGAATGCATGAGTCGGGTCGTAGTAGATGGAGGTGATGGATCATGGTTACATCCAACAGCCTGTCCCTTTTTCCTCAGGCTTGGTCCTCCAGGGCTTTGACAGAGTGGAAGTGCCTGTTGAGCCCTGGAGGGGCTGTGCTCTCATCCCATGAGGCCCTTTTGTGTTGGCTGTTGTTGGGCCACCTCCCAGTGTTGAAGGGTTTTGGAGGCAGAGGGGTTCAGGTTCATTCTTGGTGCTGTGGATCTGCTGTAAAGTCACCAGAGCCAGTGGTGTGGCCAAGGGCGATTCCCCCTGGTGGCATTGGTGGGATTTCTGCTCCAGAAGCAACAGGAAAGGAGATCCTCTGGAAATTAAGGGCCAAATCCTCCCCCAAGGTAGCTGGGGGTAGGTGTAGCTGCATCAAGGCAGCTCCACCCATCAACACCACTTGGATCCTTGATTTTTAAAGAAAAATGAGAGAAGGAAGGCGTAGAAAGCAGTGAAGACTTTCCAAGCACGTGGCAGGTTAGACAAGGTTATCAGCATGTTGTTCTTCCCTATTGTTTCCCCTAATTTTTGGATTGTTTTAGTTATTCCTATTTTGTTTGGAACCTTGGTCTGCTTTCTTTACTTCTGAGGTGCCAGTAGTCAGAGTTAGGTTTGAGAAAGAGGTTTAGTTTGCAGGGCATGACCTTCCAAGGCGTAGAAAGAAACATGTCACCAAGGTTGGCTGGAGCTGTCAGCCCCCAGTGTGTTGATCCTTCCAGCTGTTGGTGTTCATGTTGGCTCATGTGCATCCCAAAAAAGATGCTGGGTTCCCCAGACTCACCCCAGACAAGATCTCAGGGTTTTAATCCTGTTTACTGTGCCCTTACTCTAGGAAATCCCCACAACCAGTTGGGAAGCTCTAAACACAGCAGGGCCATTTGTCAGCAGTGAACTGGCCCAACAGACTGGCATTGCATCCCCCAGAATCTGGGTCATTGGATCACTGGGAGCTTGGAAAGTTGTGGGCCCATTCCAAATTTATATGCCTGACTCCTGGATTGGGTCCCAACTACGTAAGGATTCATCTTGATACCACCAAGCTGAGCCAGAATGGCTGCAAGTCAAGGTGCAGAGTTCTCCTTCTTTATTTTTTTGCAGCTCCAAAAATTTCTCTCCTAATGTGAACTCTAGCTTGAAACTTCCAGAGGACAATTGGGAAGAACGAAGAGAGGGATGGGAAGTAGGTGTGTTGCTGTAGAGGTGTTGGAATGAGGGAAGTCTTACTGCTAAGGGTGTTTTAGAGATGTGAAACAGAAAAAGGGATGTGTTGGGAGGGTGAGGAGTCCCATTTTTGGGGTCTCACCCCATTAGAATCGGGGGTTTTTTTTTGGAAACATAAATGAGTGGTGGGCTACAAGGCTGAGAGAAGGTTTCCAAAGAGGAGGAAAGCTCTGTGATATTCAGATAGTGACGTTTGCTGGCCTTAGTGATGAATAAATGCCAAGTTCAGTGTGTCGTGTGCTGTGTCCTGTTTGCCTTGTGCTGACAGCCTAAACCTTTCAGTATCAGTAAGTGTAGTGTTCTGAATCCAGTGGTGTGTTTCCAAGCTTAGCTGTGTTAGAACTGTGTGCTATGAGCTAGTCAGGTTGTGTCTGTGGAAAATATATATTCATATATAGAAATATATATATGTGTATTTAAACCTCCGCCATTTAGGAGGAAACCAGGGAAAAATCCTCCAGGAAGTAAAACTGTGGAAGTCTTTTGTGAATGTAGTGCTTTTTTTTTTTTTTTTGCTTTTTTTTTGTTTTCATTTTTGTTTTGAGTTTTTGATGTGCATGCCTCATGGAGATGCTGACCTGCCCATCCTGCCCATTGCTTTTCTGAGTGCTCAGAAGCCCCTGCAGCAGCGCTCAGCTCTGCCCCCAGAGCACAAGGCTGTGCTCACAGCTCTGCCCACCCCGCCACACGAGGGACAACTGGCCAGAGAAGATGAGCTCCCAAGACTTGGTGTGATTCCTTGGCTTTTTCAGGTATCTTTTTTAAAGCCACCTTCCCACTCCTCGGTATAACGTCCTTTGCTGTCCCAGGATGTGGCATCAGCTGTAGGATGATGTGTCACAACAGGCAGAACATGTCAGGAAGGCACCAGACAGTTTCCAGCAGCCCACCAGGCCAATCTTACATGAGGACAGACCACACCAAACAATTCTCCCTGTTATTTTTTGTCCCTGAAAGGGACACCACACTCATCATAGTTTTGCCTTGAATTCAGTGGGAATTTAGCCTTTGACTTCCAAATTTAACTAAATTTTGCCCAAGGAACATCATTAAGATGCTCAGACCACCTAATGCAAGCATCTCCATGACTCTGGATCAACTGCTGATCATCCATCAGCTTGGGGATTGCTTCTTCTCAGTGAAGAGCATCCATCACAGTGTTTGAATGAAACATGCACAGTGAATCAATACACAAAGATTTTTGGTGCCAGGGGGCTTGGAACTTGATGATCTTAAAGGTCCCTTCCAACCCAAAGCTTTCCATGAGCTCACTATAAAGCCAGGTATGGAGTGTTAGCCAGCGCTCTAAATTCCCACTCCAGTGAAGGAACTTTCCAAGAGCCATCGAGCTGCCTATATTTTGGACACCTCCCTTTGGGTGGGATGAGTGGTCCTTGGAAGGTTTTCTTTGCAGAAAGAGCCTGGTTGGGCCTGGAGACCTCCCTCTCAGACAGCAAGGAAACTGGGATAGAAATCCTGGCCCGTGCTCCATGTGCAGGTCCTCAGCGTGCATCCAAGCACATACACACATCCCAGCACACACACACAGCCCCAGCACACACACACAGCCCAGCACTGCACTGAATGCCAGGAAACACAGCAGAGTCAAGCCTCAGGGTGGAATCCTGCATTGCTCTGCCTACCAGAGACTCTATGCCCGTCCAACCCACTCAGGTTTATCAGAAAGGAGACCAAATCCCTGCCCTTTCCAGTCCACTTTGGGCTCTGAGCTTGTTGATCCCACTGGGAAACAGTTGCTCTGCTGTTCTGTGTTTCCAGCTTCCACAGGGCTGATTCTGTGCCACCGCCGAGTTGTAATTATGTTTTGCTTTCCTTGTAAAAAAGAAAAGAAAAAAGAAATGTTTTGCTTTTTCCCCTGTGAGAGTTCCTGTGCTGTCTGTTGCTTGCTTTGGCATTTTCACTGTCTTGAACTGTTACTCCTTTCTGCAAAATGGTGCTAACTGCTGACTGAGCTCCTGTTTTCCTGATGCTTCGCACACCGATCACCTGCTCCTTCATTGCAATGCCAGGTCCCAAGCCTGGGTCCCATGAACTCCACAAGCTCCTGCCTCTTGGAGGCAGATAGGAAGCGTCTAATTAAGATTTTGTGGCCTGGGTTTGGTTGTGTTATCACGAGTTGTCTCCTGTAAACGTGTGAAGCACACCCTCCCCGTGGTGCTTTTTCATTATTGCTGTTCTGATGAGAGTGACACACACACACACAAACACACACACACTCCCCAATTAATGTATAGCCAATTGATTGTGATGTGCTTGTGATCTTTGCTTGCTCAAAGGGTTCTTTTTCCAATGATAAATAAATGCTGAAGACGAATACCACCTCCTTGATCTTGTTTTCTCGATAAGAAGCACAGATAAGTGAAAAAGAAACCCCCTTCCAAGGGACATCAGGCTCGTGTTGCTTAGAACTGCCACTTCCATGCCTGCCACAGGCACAGTCTGCTGCTGGATGGCTGCTAATCCCAGACTAGCCTGGTGTGAGCACTGAGATGGGCAGTCAAGTTCTGTGGACGGAGCAGGTTTGCTTTTGTTTTTCCATATAAAGTGTCTTTGAGCAGAGGATCCTTTTATTTTTCCATATAAAGTGTCTTTGAGCAGAGGATCCGTGCAGTGAGAGCCTTGCTCCTGTCCACTGGCTCAGGGAGCAGAAACCAAACCCCAGGGAGAGCTGGAGGGAGGGGAGGTGATGTGGATGAGGTGACTTCACAATGCACCCTTTTCCAATGTTTTTTTATGCTTTTCCAACTGCCCATAGCTCTTGTTTTCTTCCAAAAACCAAACGTGAGCAGCCTGGTCTATAGTGGAAGGTGTCCCTGCCCATGGCAGTGGGTTGGAGCTGGATGAGATTTAAAGTCCCTTCCAATCCAAACCATTCTGGGACTCTGTGAAAACCACCTAGAAGGCCCATGAGAGGGGTCGAGAGGCTGTAAAACCTCATGGAAAGAAGGTCACAAGTTCTTGGGTTGAGCACTTGCAGAGCCCGTGGAAGTGCAAAGCACTAATTTTATATGAATGAAAGTGTTGGCTCTCTGGAGAAAATGAGGGTTGTGAAAATAGCACAGTTTTACTTTAAGTGGTGACCCTAATCTTAGTTTAATCTCTTTTTTTTAGTTAGCCTGTAAGATCCTACCTGCAATTTCAATTTTTAATCATGTTTTCTCCTTTAATGGATACTTCAACAAAATCCCCACCAACCTGAGGAAAACTGCTGTATTTTTGAGCAACTTGGAAGGTGTCCCTGCCCATGGCAGGGGGTTTGGAACTAAATGGTCTTTAAGGTCCCTTCCAACCCAGACCATTCCGTGATTCTGTGATTCTGAAATCTCTCCTCCACCTCTGTTGACCTCCATGGAGCACCAGTCCTTTCCTGCCTTACTGTTGCTGGGAGCTATTTCTCAACCCTGCCTGGTTTACAGATCACTTCCTGAATTTATTCCATCTGTGACCACATGCTGATAATGGTGCTGCTTTCTGATGTGCTGCTGTATCACCCTGCCTTCCCTCTCGCTTCCCCACCTCCTTCATCCATCCATCAATCCACCTATGTGATCTTTGGAGTCTTTCAGCTGGGCTGTAGGTTGGGGGATCTATTTATCATTTCACCCTCCCCAGCTGGGGTTGGAGAAAATGTTCATTTTTAGAAGAATGGTCATTATTGGGACTTATCTGTGACGATTCATGGCAGCCAACAAAATGTTTCTCCCATGACACAAAGGTAAATCCTTGTGCTCCTACTCAGCTGCCCACACTCAGTGCTGGAAAACATGCTTTTGCTGCCCTGTTGTTCTCTGGACTTGGAGAACTGTCTCCTAATTTTCAGTGTTGGAGTCTAGGTGAGGGGACAAGAAAGGGACAGAGTAAGCTGAATTTAAAGAGTCAGGTCTTCTCAAACTCTTAATAACTGAGTATCTTGGAGGTCTTTTCCAGCTGTGATCTGAGTGTGGCTTTGCAGAGTGTCACCCTGATTGCTCTGAGCAGTCCCATGAGGACTGGCCTCCATGTTTCCAATTTCAATGATTTGCACACACCTGGGATCCTTCTGCATGGCTGGATGAAGAAGTTCACCCTTGATACTCCCCATCCTTCCATTCCAGCCCGGGCACAGGACTGAGACTTACCAGTTTTGGCACTTCCAAATCTCGGAGGTCCCTTGGAAAACCTCAGGGATCATTGTTGCATCCCTGGCTGGTAAAAGGATGAGTACAGATGTTTCATCTGCTGACATGTCAGCCCTTACACAAATGCAGCCTCTTGTGTCATGATATTCCTTGGATTTGGGGTTCATTTAGAGATGTGCCAGTGCAGGAGAGAAAGGGACTTTTTACAAAGATGCCTCTGTCATAACTTGTACCTCCCATCATCCAAGGAATAACCACCATCCCCAACAGTGACACCAGATCAAGAAGACAAGCCATACAGGAAGAAGAAATTCCCTGGTATGCACACGATGGTGTGGATGTGCTCAGCTTTGAGAACTGTTTCCACAGCTGGAAAATACTGTGATGTTCAGGCATGAGCTTCAGCTCTGCCTGGTTTCAGCAGAGTCATGGTAAGTTTGATCCACTGGGGGAATTCTCACCTCACTTCCATTTGCTCTCATTCACGTGAGCTTTCTGGGTTGAGAGCACTTTCACTAATGCCACTGGGTCTACTCGTAGTCTCCAGGGTCTGGGATGAGGGATAACACAGCTCTGAGCACTTCAGCACTGGTGGTCTGTCCTGAACTCCAAATTGCTTGTGAACACTTAATTTCTGTTGCAGGTTGCCTTGGAAACAGCTCCCTAATCCTGACTGTCCTGTGGAGGAGATGTGAGGCAAGGATAAAAGAAAATCCTGCTAATGGATTGAAGGCATCTTCATGCTTCCTAGAATGCCAATATTCCCTGCAGGCAGTCTGCTCCATGGAAGCCAACCAGCTGCCAGAAAAATGATGGATGAGAAGCAGTGACAGATCTCAGTGATACGTGAGAGCCCTGAGGAATGATAGCTGTGCCGTCAGTGTGTTCAGTGGTGTGAGAGATGGAAAGGGGGAAGCATTTCTGAACCCTCCTTGCCATCCTCTGCCCACTCCAGCCTTGCCTGGGGCATCAGCAACCCCTGAGCAAAGCTGGGTCTTCTCACAACCTCTTGGGAATACCTGTGTGTCCTGCCTGGCTCTGAGGGAGGTCTGGAGAGCTGGGGCACAGCAGAGGGTGAGAAGCACCCTGCCTGGCACATGGTGCAGAGGATCTCCCCATATAGTGAGTGGCAGATGGGTCTGTCCTCAGGGAAATCCTGAGAGTAGCTCCCACTCCTTGGGCTGGTTCAGGATTTAGGACCCAAATGAAGGCAAGTTCAGCTGTGCCCACTTGTCTGGAGCCAAGGGGTTTGCCCAGAGAAGCTGTGGCTGCCCGGTCCCTGGAAGAGTTCAAAGCCAGGCTGGACAGGGCTTGGAGCAACCTGGGATAGTTGAAGGTGTCCCTGCCCATGGCAGGGATTTGGAACAAGATGATCTTGAAGATCCTTCCAATCCAAACCATCCTATGATTTATCAGCAGGGACACCTTCAATTTAAAGGCCTCTTTAATTGAATCAAACAGACCATGCTTTGGAGCTGCAGGACAATGAATGTCCTTGTCCCCCTTGTCCCTGCTCCCTCCCCTCTTCCCAAGTTTCTTTGCCCCTCTTGAGGGCTCCTGCCCTTGCAGCCTGCAATGCCCTCACCCCCCATCACCCTGTCTCTGCTATTCCTTATTTTCCCTCCATCCTCCCTGCCAACTTTTCCCTGTCTGTCCCACAGCTGCTTTCTCCCACATCTCCCCCTCCACCACCTTTCTTCTCCTCATCTTCCTCAATTTCCAGCTCCACCAGGGACCTTCTCCTGCCCGTCCTGCCCCGGTTACTGTCTCGTGTCCTGTGTCTCTTGGACTGTAAGCCCTTCTCTGTGCCTGTACCGTGTGATATCACTCACTGCTTGGAATAAATGATACCTCACCTACCAACTGCCCCTTCTCTCTCTCTCCTTTCTTGGCGTGGCTACACTAGATGTGTCTGCAAGTGCATCGTGTGTCTGTCCCCATGGCCAGCTGAGCAGTTGGTCTCGCTGCTGCAGCTTTATCCATAGTTTTTTGGCAGGACTCTCCTCATGCTTTTGTCCTCTGGTACCTTTGTTTCTTTTCTTTGCAGCCCCAGGGACAAGCTTCGTTGCCAGTGTAGGAGCCCAGGACATTCAGAGCTGCCTGACCTCCTGTCCCTTGCCATTCTGGTGCATCTGATAAAGGGTCTGGCCTTCCTCCAGCTCCCTGCACTGCCAGGTGGCTCAACAAATGCAGCAGGAGTGGAGAATGAAGGAGAAATCTTGTAGCCCAGAGCAGAAGCAGCTGACGGGGTTAGGAACGTCATTCCTCAGGGACAGAAGACAGTGGCACAAGCGTGGCAGTGGAAATCCAGGCAGATGCCTCTCTCAGGGGAAGCAGAAGGTGGCTTAGCCTGCTTCAGAGGTGGATGCCCAGGAGGTTTCTCGTGGCTCGGAAGGTGCCCTGAACATCTGCTTCCTCCATCCCAGGCCAGGACTAGACCTGCCCGTGGTCCCTTCAGCCTGTGAGAACAGCAGGGACACAACTGTGACTCAGTCCCAGGTGGCTCCATGCTGCCTCCTTGTCCTAATTTATTGCCTCAAAGTGCTGCTTCCATGCTGGCTGGAGCTGTCAGTGCACATGGAGATGGTGCTTCTTCCTATTTGTTCCTTCTCTTATGTGCCACCATGACTTGCTTCCACAGTGCTGCTGCCTCCTCCTCCAAACTCTGAACTCCAACAGTGAAAAAGCTCTAGAACAGCCCAAAATGGCACCAAAAAAATCTCAGCTGCAGCTTTAGGGGCTGAATAATATTTAGGATGTGATTCCTGTGTGCCACTGAGGTGCCTTGGAGGGGACTGAGGCCACTGATCCACCTTGGAGGGGCATTGGAGTCTTCCAGTATCCAAGGGCTGAGGAACAGGAACCTGCCAATGTCCTCCTGGGTGAGGGCTTTAACCAAAAGGTCAGAGCCATCTCCTCACCTGAATTCTCTGGGAAAGAAAGGACAGGCTTCTCATGCTTCCTTCTTAAAAATGGTCCTTCAGCACCAAACTTCTGAGCCTGGGGCTGTTTTGCTATTTCTGAGTCACTGGTAGAGGATTCTTGCTGCTTCTAGTTGCTCTTAATCTTCCATGTGCCTGTACAGACTCATAAAGTCTGCTTTGAATGAAGGTGATTTTGCAGAAGAGAATACACGTCATCAGCTCCTATTGGTGGGAGGCCACCAAAACATCAAGACCTGAACCCAAGGAGGAATCTGGCAAGTTTAGACCCCAAGTCACAAGATCCCAACTCCCAAGAGCAACAAAGTGCTGTGTGTGCTCACGGTGCTCTACAAGCTCCATTGGTGATTTCCAGACAACTTGTGCTGCCTCTGGGAAATGAAGCCCTGCTGAATTTCATTCTTTCTGTATCTCTGTCTCAGACATAACAGGAGTAGCAATTTGTCGCCTGGAATTCATGTCTTCTGCATTTCTCACCTTGTCACATAATGAACCCAAATGCTTTGCCACCAGCAGCCCTTCTAAGGACAAAGATCTCCAAAATCTCTCTTCTCTTGGCTTAGACAGAGTTCATTTGTAAATGTTGCTGCTTGTGTGTTGGGGCTTGTTATGTTTCAGGGCCAAGCTTTCCTTTGAACCCTCCAATTTACACCCTCCCACTCACTCTTCCCAAGGCTGGTGCCCAGGGCCAGACCTTGCTGGGACACAGCAGGGCTGTTCTCTGCTGTGCATCCTCTGGTGTCCTTGGATACAAATTCCTGGGGGAAATACGGGAATTGCCTCCCCCTCACACTCCTTCCAGTTTAAAACAGGTTTGGAATGAGCTTTACTGGGATGCACAATCACACAATTATCTGTATTCAGTGCAAACAGAGAGGAAGCCGGGGGATGGAGAGGAGGATGGGACACGGCCTGTTTCTCCTCCAGGAGTCTGGGTCTTGGCCTGAAATCCATGGCTGAAGGATGGTGAGGTATGAAGATGTGCTTGCAGGGGGTGGATTGGTGTCTGGAGTGGCTTGCAGGCATCTCCAGCCTTCTCTAGAGAGCAGGCACTGGGTCCTGTCCCACTGCAGCAGCAGTAGGGGCCTGCTCTGTCCTGTCAGCAGGGCATCTTTCCAAAGAGGAGCTGCCCTGCATTTTTCCCTAATCCTTTGATTTATGATGCTGGGCTCACCTTATTCCCACGGAAGGCTGAAAGATTTCCGCAGATTTCCTGCTGACCTCTGCCAACAGCTTCTGGCAGCAAATGTCTCTCCATGGTAAGCACAGAGGGCAGGGTGAGGGTGATTGATTGAGGGACAGCTGTCCCACCAGGGCTCTTCCCAAGGTCTTGCCCCACCACAGGGATGGTTAGAATTCATGTGTTGGGCTGGTTTCATGGATCAAAGAGATGGGAACCAGTCACTGTTCCCCTGGCCATGGTGTGAGCCCCTCCTTCCCTCCTCGAGCCTGAAACCATTCCCTACACAATGTCAGGCTGGGGAATGAATGGGGATCTCCACAGTACCTTCATGGAAAGCTGTCCATTTTGAAGCTTTGCAGGTTTCCCCTGCCTCTCCATCTGCTTCCTGCCTTTCTGCAGCCTCACAGATCCCTCCTCATGCATCACACCTCTCTCCTTATCCCTGGAGATGCTCATCTTTCCTCATGAAGATTGATTCCCTTTTTCCCTACAGGTCTTTTCTTCCCCATCCTTCCCTCTGCGCTTCCTCAAGACCAAGCTTTCCCTCCAGCACCTGGTACCTCAGGTACAGTGCTGGCTCCACAGCTGATCCAATGCCTGGATGGATCAACCCTCTCACCTCCTGGTGTCTCCTGGGGGCATGGAAGAAGAGGAGTGCTCTCAGATTGGGGTTAGCACATGTGAGCTGGGCTTGCTTTCCTGCTGGTTTAACAGGTGCCTGGTGCTTCCTGAGTGTCACAAGAGCCTAGGGACATACCAAACACACCAAACAGGCTGCTTGGGGCACATTCCAACTCTGGGGCAAATTCCAACTCCAAGGTGGCATTTTGTTGTCATGCACCAGCTGATTGCTCTGACAGCTTTGCAATGATGCTCTTTCTCTGCTTCCAGGACCCCTGAAAAAAACAGTGGTGCTACAGACCAAGAACCAAGTACCTTAGTGCAGGACCAACCCACATGAAGTCGGAAACTTTCTTCTGAGAGGCAGCTGGAGCAAAAGTATCGTCTGCATGAAATGTGTATGGTCTGGCTGATCCAATAAAGCTGATGATCACAGCTGAATTTCTCTTGTCTCTCAAGCACTGAGGGGTTACTGCCACCAGGATCTGTGGGATGCAGTTAGCACGTCTGTGCCTTGATTTGTGTAAAGTCAGAGAAAGAAAAATGGGGCCAATCCTCCCTTTATTTATAGCTGTGGAAGGGTTCAATGCTCTATTTTATGAAGTCCCCAGACTGAAATTCCAGCAAGGCAGTGGCCCAGCACACTCCAGTAATACTCAAATGTTTAGGCTGAAGTGTTACCACACTTTGAGCTGGCATTAGGTTTACTTTCCTGAAGTCCTAACTTTAGGCAGAAAGCTGCTCTTCCTTCCCAAATTAGTTATGCAAGGCAGCTACTTCATCAGAGGGAGAGAGAGCTGTGCAGTGTCCCAAGCCCTCCAGATCCAGAGGGTCTGGTTTGCTGGGCCTAGTTCATAACAAAACTCCCTTGGAGTGGGAGAAGTCATGGAAGTATTTCAAGCTGAAGACACGAGTCCATAATATACCTCCTCCTTGTAAGTGCTCCTCCTATACAGGACAGAAGTGCAGGAATAAATCAAAAGTTATTTCAGCCACGACTTTAAAATGAGTGGATGATTTAGGAGATCCAATCTCCTTCACTTGCAGAGACCATTGGTTACTACCGGTATTGATTATTCAAACTGTCCCACTGCTGAGGGACCCCATGGTGACCAAAACTGTGGGGCAAAAACAAAGGCACCCACCCTTGAAGGCAAATCAGGAACCTAAAACTGCCTCAAGCTCCTGATGCTCACATGAGTTTGGAAACAGGAAGGTTGGAAAGAACCCCCTTATTACAGGGATAAAATACAGAGGAATATTTGCCATGGCAGGGTTTGTAGCAGCTGAGAAGAAGTGGGAGTAAATCCAATCTCTGAACCATTGCAAAGCACCTCTGAGAAGATGTGAATAGTAACTAATGAAATATTCAATACAAAGGGCTGTAGATTACATGCCTGTGAATAATTGCTCAGTAGCTGAAGGGTCCTTGTTACACGATTGAGTAATTAACTTTTTTGTGTGTGTAATTACAATGATTGCACAATTATTAGAGAGGAGACCAGTCCAAAGCTCCAGTGCCAGACGTTGGTTGCCTGCAGGTTTTGCTCTAGTTGCCTGGAGCTGCTGGTGTCCCAGGAAAGCAGGACCTGGCAGGAGTTTCTCTCTGATGTTTTGGGGCCCATCACTTGTCCTTGAATCAGAGGTACCCACCATAGATCCAGAATTATAGATGAAATTCCTTGTGGGAACCCAGACGTTCATGGTGGGAGACTCGAGGAAAAAAGGCTTGTTCTTCCTTCAGTATCATGCGTGTAACTCATAAATAGCCACGTGTGTTTTTTCCACCATACCAGGCACAATATTTCAGAGAAACAAAAAAGCTCTAAAATTCAAATTTCATTTCATATGGAACCTGATTTATCATGGAATCATAGAATGGTTTGGTTGGAAGGAACCTTAAAGGCCACCTCATTCCAAATCCCTGCCATGGGCAGGGACACCTCCCACTACACCTGGTTGCTCCAAACTGGCCTTGGATGCTTCCAGGGATGGGGCAGCCACAGCTGGAAATATTTACATATTGCCACCAGCTGGAATATTTAGAGTTTATTAAGAATAATTAACAATATTATATCCTGGCAGATTCTGTTTCCACTGCTAATACTTCTCTCCCCTTCCTCCTGATGCCAACTGCTGTCCTCAGTCTCCTGCTTCCTCCCATTTCTTGTTTCATTTAGCTTTTCTTTCCCCACATAATGTATTTTCTACTCAGGTTCCCTCTACTCTCAAAAATAATCGAGTTACTAAGTGCACTGCCCAGATAATTTCCTGCCAGGCTTTTATTTTAGGATTGCAATGTCTTTGTAGCTGGGAGTTTCCCTTATTTTGTGCCCTTGCTCATCTAGGTCTTATCCTGAGGTATTACTGTAATAGACGTGATTAATAGGAATTATCCTCACAGCAACCAGCTTAATTCAGTGCTGCTGAATTTTGCAAGCCTCCTTTTATCTGTGCTGGACGTGGCACATCCTTAGAGCTTCGGTGGTACTTTGTGTCAGGAGTGGTGCAGATGTGTAAGGCTGGGGTAGAGGAGGGAATCCTCCAAGCAGGAAAAGCCAAGGCTGAAATAGGAGCAACAGGGGAGATGAGAAATGTAAAACAAGGAAATTAAAAATCAATGCAGTAGAGTGACATAAAGGCAGGAGGCAAAGTTTCCTGCCCCCCCCCCCCCGCCAGGAGCTGAGTGATAATGCTGGTCCAGGGAGTGTGTATCCCCTAAAAAAGAGGAGCAGCACTACTGGAAAAGAAAGTGCTCAGGAGAGTGTTTCAGACTGGATTCTGCCCTTTGTAGGTCCCAGGTTTCACAGCCCTGAGGACATTTGCTGATTTTTCAGGGAGAAGCATTGCCCCGGGATGTGTAAAGTTCACAGGAGATGCTTTGCCCCCCAGCAGCACTGGGAGCAGGAGCAGAGATTAGTGCTGCAAAGCTCCTTATCTGATGGGTTATTTCCATTTAATGAGGCAGCGGCTGAAGGAGCTCAGTGGATGGGGAGAGCTCCCAGAATCGAGAGGGGATTCAATTAGGATTTGAGGCCAATAGCATCAGGGGTATAAAGTGGCCAAAACGGCTGGAATTGTTGAATCCGCCCTTCTGACTTCTGTTGTAAATACCCACAGCTGGATTGACTCCTTGCTGATTTACACCAGCCAAGGCTTGTTCACAGAAATCCAGCAGCTCTTTTTACTGAGTAACACCAGGGTTTTGGTTGGTTCCCTCCCCCCCAGCAGTGATTCCTAGATGACTTGTGCTCCCTTGCTTCCTCAAGGTTGTTATAAATCTTGACCTGAATTATTTAACCCCCATTCATTCCCCTCATCCTCCAACGTCTTTTCTCTTTTGTTTCCTTTACCTTGATGTGTTTATCTCCCACTCTGTCATTCCAGTCACTCCATTTGTCCTTCTACCCTCATGCATTTTTCATAGTTTACCCCACTTTGCTCTGGCAAGGGGCAGGTTTTCCTATTTGGTGGCAGTCAGCTTTTGTGACATATCTGGGTTACTGTCAGAACTCCTTCCCTGTGTAAAATGTCTTTCATTTTTTATGAATCTGCTTTAATAATTTATCCCCCATCAAAGATGTAGAATGAAATCACCGTCCTGAAATGGCTTTTCCATGTTGAGGTAATGGAACAGAGATGGGCTGGAATTATTCCCGGAGGGTATTTTGGTGCAAGATAAGCCATGAGATTCAGGGGAAGGAGAAAGCTGGAATAGTGAAGATGCTGTTCCTCAGCTCCTAGTAGCTCCATCCTACCCAATGTGTAGGATGAGGTGGGTCTGTCTTTGCTTTGTGTGACAGGGCTTTGGAACAGTTCCATAAGAAGGGAATGTGATGTACCTGAAAATAAACGCCCCCACTGAATCTTTAGGAGCTTCTCCTGATGGCAATGGTTTTGTCTTTTGTAGGATTTCAGAAGCCTCTTCTGCCCAGAAGGTGGCACTTACTGCCTGCTCTTGGTGTGCTGCTCTTGGTGTCCTCCAAAGCCTGTTCAGAGCCCTTCTTCCCCAGAAATGTGCACAACTCAGGCCACAGCCTCTTGCGTTTCCCCAGATTCCAAGTTCTTTTTGGCTTTATTAACACACACTTTGGCTGTAGGGCCCCAAGTGATCCTGATCTCTCAGTGTGACTCCCTTTCTTCGTGTTCTCTGTGTGGTCTGTGAGTTGTGTCAGTGGCAATTCTGTATTTCTCTCCAGATCATTGAGGAGAATGTTGAAGAGCACCAAGCCTTGCAGCAGCCCCTGTGGATCTCTGCTCCAAAGCTCCACAAGCAATCCCAGATTTCAGGTCACCCAGCTGGTATCTGGTGATGGAAACCTACTGGTCTCTTGTACCATGGACCAATCTCATTTTGCTGATGGCACAGAAATATCTTGTCACTGTCATGCAGCTGAAACACAGAATCCAACATGGCTTTCTCAGTGCTTGACTGTTTCTTAGCCCCACTCCTCTCTGTGCTAAAACCCAAAATATTCTAGATATTTTGATAGATACCATCCACATTTTCCTAGGCTGAATTTTCCCTCTTGGTTCACCTCATCTGCGTTGTTCCCCCATGCAGAGAAAAAACATATCTTGAACAGTTCATTGCTAAGCCAGGGAGGAAAAAAGGCTCCCTTGCTTCTGTTTGAACTCAGAAGGCTGAATGTGGTGTTATTAATGTGCTTAAAAATATATGAGTAGCAATTTATAACCCTGAGCTCTTCAGTCACCCGGGAAGACATGGTTTGGATTTCATGTCATTGCTGATGTGAAGCAAGCCCAGAGTGCATCCGTGCAGAAGGAACTTTCTTTTTGGAAGAGCTGATGGGCTCCCGAGCTGTTTTCAGTAGGGAGACCTGGGCAGCACGTGGGGATGAACACCAGGTGACTGAAGGCAGGCTGATCCCTTTAGAAAACCCATCCTGCCACACTGAATCCTGACAGGTAAACACGGGATGAGAGTGGAGCAGCTGGTGCCAGCTCCAGTGCTTTCGAGGAGCTCTGTAAATAGTCCACTTAGAAGTGTATTTTAAACAGGCCCTACTCATGCCACAAACTATGTATCCATTTGGAAACGTGAAATGGTTATGGTCCCTTTGTTTTAATTGAGCATCCCTAATACACTGAAAGGGAAAAAGAGATGTGTTGAGGAATTTCTTCAACCACAGCCCTTCCAAACAGCTTTATTTCAAGTACTAAACATGACAGAATTAAGGCTCACAGGATTGTCACAGGGTGGAAACGATTATCAATATAAAATCACGAAGGATTCTCAGAAGTCAAGTTTGATCATACACTCCTTGTTAACACATTGGGTCTGCCATTCATCTCTTTTAAACAGGCTGGTCTCAGGTGGGATTTAAAATTCCCAGTACAGCTGGGTGCCTCCTAAAGGACCTCTCTGTCCCCAAAGAATTATACAGTTTGTCAATTATATTTGCTGTAAAACGACATCTCTATTTACAAAATAGAATGAAACAAATCTACAACAGCTCCCCTTCTTCCAGAGGATGTTTTCAAATTACTATTTCCCTGTTTACAATCAATGCTACCCCGTATCAGTGTAGGTGTAGAAAACTGTGCTTTCCTAAATATTTTTTAAAAACAGACACAGAATTACCGCTGTTACAAGCAAGTACTGATCCACAGGAGTCTCACAGCCATGCAAAAAGCAAAGCAGGCTTTCAGCTGCCACTTAGCCTGCTCTTGGAGCGACTATTTCTTTATCATTGCCACGGTTTAGGAACGGTGCAAGGGGGTGGGGGGGACAGGGCGATTTGGGACTGGAAGGGGAAGATTTGGGATCGGTGCAGTGCATTGGCGGATAAGATTTGGGGTTGGGGAGGCTGGATTTGGGGGCCACGGGACGGGATGCTCCGCAGCCGCAGCTCGGG
>VXBA01004863.1:110060-130776 GCA_013399895.1 Serilophus lunatus | reverse complement strand
CCCGTTTTTCCAGGCCCAGGGACCCCAATCCCGATCCCATCCCGAGTTTCCAGGCTGCAAACACGGGATTCCTGGGCATTTCCCCAGGAGCGAAACGAGACAGTCTGAAAACTTCAAAGTGCGCTTTTTGTTTTCCCCCTCCACCTTTTTTTGTTCTGTTTTTAATCTCCTCCCCGCCCCTTTATTTGTTCCTCTGTACAGCATCCAGGGAAGTCCCTGGGGAGGGACTGGGGCAGTGGGACATGGAAGAAGGGAAATTCAGGGTGGATGTTGGGAAGGAATTGTTGGCTGTGGTGGGACACTGGCACGGGATGCCCAGGGAAGTTTTGGGTGCCCCAACCCTGGGAGAGCTCCAAAGCAGCTCGGCCAAAACCTGGGCTGGTGGAAGGTGTCCCTGCCCCATGGCAGGGGTGGCACAGGGGATGTTTGAGCTCCTTTCCAGCCCCTTCCCATCCTCCAAAGGCTGTGCCCTTCCCTCTTGGCAGGAAAACCCAAGCGTTTAGTTCAGAGTGTTTAAACAGATTTACATTTATCACTTTGTGTTGGCTGAATTCACAGGGGGAGAGGGGAGACCGATGGGTGGGAGAGACCTGCTCTGCCCCCAAATCCTGTCCCTAAACCTTCCCTTTGGTGGCTTTCATTAGGGTTGTGCAAAGAAACACGCCAGGGGCACACATTGGAGCCGAGCAACTCTGTGTGAGTTGTGTGCTACATTTAAATAAAAAGCCCCAGCCCTGAATAAATAAGAGAAGCAGCTGGGCTGGCAGCCATCTTACAGGGAGCAGCATTTTGTGCTCTCACTGCTGAAACTCACATGTTACCTGGGGCACTTCTGGGGAAAATCGCTGGGTTTTTTCTCCTTCTAAAGCCAAAGCTGAGTTTTAATGGAAACCTGAGTGCTGAGGACAAAGATAAATGTGTTTATTTCCTTCCCCCCCCTCTGTGTTTTTGCAGAAGGAGTGAATCACTTCCGGTGTGAGTGAGGTGAGGGGAATGTTTGAGGGGGTTTTTAAGTCCCTTAAAATTTTAATTAAAACGTAAAAAAAAAAAAAAAAGTTGTGTATTTTGCAAACGTAGCTGTAGCAGCAACAGAAAAGTGGCAAAACAGAGATAAGGTGGTGGTGGGGCTGTGAAGAACTAATTCCCCATGCTGTGAAAAATGGCCCCAAGCCAACAGCCCAGGGAGTGTCTTGCTGCGTGCTGGTGGAAAGAGGAAGAGGAGCTGGGAAGGAACTGAGGGATTATGAAACTTTTAAGGCATTTTGTCAGTGGATTGCAAGGCTTTAAAGGCCACAGATTCACTGCAGAACATTGGAAAAGTGCAGCCTTGCTTGTTCTGCAATTAATTCATTTTAATTTTTCCAGCAGAACTTTGTTAGTAGAGTAAGAACCATCACCACAGGGGTGTAAGGTTTGTCCTTTCTTTCTTTTATCTCTTTTTTTTTGCCTTAGTGTGCAGACCTAGGGTGTGGTTCTCTTCCCTGGAGTGACTTTTTTCAGAACCAAACTTTATTATGCAGCAACTTCCACCTTCCCAGTGGTGTGGGTTTGGTTGGTATCACCCTGAGAGGCAGTCAGTGAATTTGGGATCTCTGTTCCTACCAATTCTTGCCAGTAATGTGCTGATACAAACCTTTATTTTTGGGAACTGAGTGTTAGGAAGTGAGGACTGTGGACATGGGATGTCTCAGTGGCAGTGGAGAGATTTAAATACTGAAACCCCACGAGCTGAAATTCAGTTTTCTATTGATATTAAGGCTTGTAGTTCAAGGTTGACCATATAAATTGTTAGTCCCAGCTTCTCTCCTGGCATCAGCAAAATGCAGTGAGGTGCTGCCATTTGCATTGCCTCATTTCAGAAATCATCTATTAATAAATGCTCAGAAAAAGGGAATTTTTTCACATTTGTATATGAAAGCACTTTCATTTGATAGCTTATTAGTTCCAATGCAAATTAAAACAAGCTGTTAGTGTTCCAAATTAGTTAACAGGGCTCTTGTCCTGCTGATTCCAGGGTGGGCTTGTTTGGAGGGGTGGTTTTTTATGTTGATTGAGTGACATAATACACTTTGTCAGGAGGGCACTGTTGCCAGTTCTGTGCCTGCCACATGCTCTGGAAAGGGATGTGTTAAAATTAGGGGTTTGTGCCCTGAAAACCTGCAGGATTTACTGCATTTCCTTGGTATTTGTAACCCCTTTCCACCAGCCTTTGCAAAGGGAAGCTGTGCTGGGATGACTCTACAACAACCTTCACCTGATAAGAATGTGTGAGACCCCAAAACAAGGAGGAAGGCAGGAAGGTGTGGGCAGAGATTCCCAGATGGACGTTGTTTCTCCTGGAACTGGGCAGTGCCAGCTCTGTCATGGCTCAGCCCTTTGCTGGTTTGAGCTTTCACTTGTGTCTCTTCCTTTGCTTAGAGCCCAAAGTGGTACCAATACCCTGCTGGGATTTTTGTTCCCTTCATTTATCTACATTAATCTTAATACTGTTAACAGAAACAACTCCTGAAACCTGTCATTGATAGTTCTGTTCATGCTTCACTCCCACCTTTCCCAAAATCTGTTTGTCTTCCCCTTTCCTGTTGGTGACAAAGCTGAAGCTCATCATTCCCCATCTTCTGGGCAGTTTTATGAAGCCAGGAACAAATATCAGATATAAATTGTCAGGTAGAAATTGTTTCTGGGTGAAAGGCTGTGCCCCTTTACCACAGACACTTGAGGGCTGGTGAATAAAGGCTCTGCAGCCCTTCTTCCCTCTCCTGTGCCCCAGTTGCTTCAAGAAATGTGTTGAAACCCTCTTGGAATAATTCCTAGGGGTGCAGAAATAGTGCAGAAGTTGACACTCCCAAGGTACAAAGCATAAA
The DNA here is from genome assembly GCA_013399895.1 of Serilophus lunatus. Taxonomy (NCBI): domain Eukaryota; kingdom Metazoa; phylum Chordata; class Aves; order Passeriformes; family Eurylaimidae; genus Serilophus; species Serilophus lunatus. The sequence goes on along the minus strand of VXBA01004863.1, from coordinate 127,912 downwards.
ATTCCATGTGAGAAATGCAGATCCCAGCTGTTCCAGGAAGTGATTTTCAGGGGGTCATGGTCCTTAGAGGCACAGATTTTGGATGTGTGGAATGGCAAATGAAACTTGAAGGACATTTAGAGCAGTTGGAGGTGGGCTTCTTAATGTGTGTGAGCCAAACAGAAATAATACTAAAGGGAAAAAATAAAAAGTTAAGAGGAAACCATAGAAGAAAAAAACATCAATCTGAAACTAATTTTTTTTTTTAGTATGCAGGGTTTTTTTATGGCTCTTTTTGTGTCCAGTGGAAGCAGCAGGATAAAAACATGGGTCTGTAGGTATTGCAGGGAAAATAAATTAACAGTGACTCATAACTGCACCAGCTACATGTGATGGAGGGCTGGGAGGGGCAAAGAATTGCACTTTTTTCCACTTGCATCTGCTTTCAGTCATCAGTCCTGCAGAAAGAAGCAAGAAATCATCGTGTATCCTGTCTGCTCACAGAAATAGGACCCTATAAATAGTTGCTGGAGGGCAAAGTGGAGGGAAGCAAGAAAAGAGAAAGGAGGGGGCTGTGTCCCAGCAGGAGGAACTCAGGGCAATAACCTCATTCAGAGCTGCAGGGCAGTGTTTGAGCTTGGGCACAACTTGGTCCCAGTAGTCTCTGCCCTGGAAGGCAAACAGTTGGAATTGGTGCCTCCTGCTTTTTCCTGCTGTGTGGAATGTGCAGCCCCAGGAGTCAAGGGGTGCCTCGTGCTCTGGTTCCCAGTGTCCTGCTCTGGCCTCACAGGAGGGTTCTGGGTTTATTTCTGGGGCTGTGAACCCAACAGGATTGGGGTTGTTTGCTTGTCTCTTGTTTTAACATTTTTCACTCCATTCAGGCTCTGCCAAAGTCGTTGAAGCTGAAAGTGTGAGTCCTTAAAAAAGTCAGTTAGGTCGTGGTCTTGTCCCGTTTCAAGTTACGTGTCATTAAAGACCCAAATGTTTCAGCATTCTGGACAATATAACAGTATCCTACCATGTCCAGAAAACAATCTTTTTGATCCTGTTATTTCACAAATACATTGTCATTTTTTTAATACTACTGAAAGCTGTATTGAAGTTCAAATTATGGGTATTTTGTTTAATCAGAACACTTTGTCATTACCCCTAAAGACAAGCAGGTTCCTGCTTCCTTTGTTTTTCGTTTAATTGTAACTTAAGCAAGTGGTTGTTCACAGGAATGGAATGAAGCTGTCCCTGCTTTACCCAAGAGTTGTAGGCACCAGCTGGCAGAATATCTGCCCCACTTATGTAAAGGTGTTCAGTCCACTTGAGCAAAGTGCCAGGCACACAAATGTTCATCCCAGGCTAATTAAATTACCCCAGAATAGTCTGTAATTAGCCCAGCACCTTCAGCAGGACGCTTAAGGCTTGATCAGTGGGTTCTCTTACTTCCTTACCTCAAGACAAAAACACCTCTGCTGTGCTGTCCAGGAGGGAATAAAGAACACATGCTTGTTGCAGATCAGATACCCTGAAAGCACCAAGAAATCCCCCAAAACCTGTGTGAGAAAATCCCTCTCAAGCACCGTCGCTCCTTCGGGGACGGTGTGAGTTTGGGTTGGAGCTGCACCTTGGGTCCACCTGGCAGCCGGGTTGTGATTTGTGGGTGGTTTTTAAAACTCCCTGTGTGTCGTTGAGCACTTCCCTGTTTGAATTCCCCCCCAATTAACTGCCCTCCCTGCCCCCCTTCCCTCCTGTCTTGCAGCAAACGAGGATTCAGCGTCCGCTCCTTCGGAACAGGGACCCACGTGAAGCTGCCAGGACCTGCCCCGGACAAGCCAAATGTTTATGACTTCAAAACAACATATGATCAGATGTACAATGATCTGCTTAGGAAAGACAAAGAACTGTATCCCTGTGGCCTCGTGGCCTCTTTAAAAAATCCAGTGTGGTTCCTCCCTGAAAGGTGTAACTCATTCTTTGGCATCATGCATTAGGAGTAGAGAGTTGCTTGACTGGCAAACTCAAAGTGATTGCAGGTTGTGGGAGGTTTTTACAAAGGGCCTCTGATGCTCCCTTGTAAATTTGCTGTCACAATGCACACATTCCAAATCCGCTTTTGTAGTGTTGCCATGTTTAGCTCTTGAATGAAAGCACATTCTCTCAGATTGTCCATTGCCTGCACTGCTCTGTGGATCACACGCTCTCAGGGCCAGGACTGTCCTCACAGTGGATTTGGGAGGAGCCACCACCTCGACATTAATGTTGTATTTAGCTCAGACACACCCAGGTAAGGTTTCCAGCATACTTTCTCTGGGAGAGAGGATTCCTTTCATTGAAGAGCTCCCCCTTCTCCCTGAGGATTTCGTGATACATGATGTGATCTGTGCACCAAGGAAAAGGATAATCCTGTAGGATGTTAGAAGTCATGGACATAGGAGAGCACAATAACATCTCATCCTGGAGAGCAGAGGTGATCAGGGCCAGGCACACTACTAAAGACCATGACTAATGTCAAACTGCATGATTTTAAAATAGCTGTATTTACAGTTAATTTTTATATTTTTATTTTTTTTTAAGAAAACACAGGCCTAGAAAATTGTGGCACTCATCCTAGATAGTCTTTTTTCAACAAGATTCCTTTTAAAGAAAAAAATTGAAATGTAGCCTGTAGTCTTACTGGATCACATGTGATGTGCTGGTTTATTTGGGGTTTTTTTTTTAATCCCTCTTCCTACAGAGAAAAGGAAACCCATCATAATGAGGTGTGGCATATCCATCTCTTGATTAAAAGAACTGCTTCAAAAGAAAATCACTCGAATTGAGAATTGATTTTAACAAGCACTCACTAACAACCTGTGATTTCCTTTTTGCATTCTTCCCTGCTGCTGTACTGAGTATGGCAGTACTGTAAGAACAAAAGCAACCAAGCCCCCCTAATCCCCCCAGTTCAGCATGTCTAGCAGTTAACATTGTTCTGCTTCTTGCTGGAGGTGGTTACTGTGTTCCCCAGATGTGTCTGCAGTGTGACAGTTAAACCTTTCCTCAAGATACAGGAAAGCAGGTTTAAACAACAGCCACTGCAAGGGAAATAGGACAAGAGCAGTTCCCTCTACGACTTTGCTTTTTTGATTCTCAGATAATTGAAGGGTTTCAGACTGAAGACTCAGCACAGAAAGCAACTCCATTTCCAGAAATGGGTTTTGAGGGTAAAGACTTTAACAAAGACCAGACCTACTCTCATCAGTGAGTTGTGGAATAATTTTTTGTGACCCAGGGACTCAGGTTTTTGGGGGTGAGCATTACTTCCTAGAGGTGATGGGTGTGCAGACATGACCTGCAGGGTGGGAGGGCCTGCTCTTCTCATGGGCTGGGAGTGTGGTTGGGGTGGGAAAACAAAGGGATGGGTGGTTCCATATGCTTGAGCTGCTTGTTGTGTTCCCCAGCCTTGCCTTCATCAGCTCTGTGGAGATGATTCTCATCTGTAGCCTTTCCATGTGGTCTGAAATAGTGTCTTGGGGACACTTTCCCATATTCCAGCGAGGACACACATGGAAGCTTGGAGTGCTCAGCATTCAGCCCTGCCTCCCTTAGGAGTGATTCCTTCCAGTTCATCTGCCAGCAGGGATCCCAGGCATTGTGCACACTAGATACTCAGGGAAATGATGGCTGCAAGGGACAGGGAACGTTCTCTGCCCAAATAAATGACCCCAGTTTCAGAAAGCAGTAGTCTCAAACAGCAATGAGCTTCTGTAGTGTTGGATCTCACTCAGTGCAAAGTTGAAACTAGAAAAGATCCACTGAACCTCTCCTGTTCACTTGTGAAAAGGGGGGAAAACTATTAAAAGCCCACTCTGCAGAGACTAAAAGCACCTTCATTATTGTTAATTAGTGAAATATAGAGCACAGGCTTATGTACCTTGAAGGCATATGTTGAATTTTAGAAGCACAGGAATAAGGGATTAATGGAGCCAGAAATACAGATTGGGTTGAGTAGGTGGTTACAGTATTTCTAAAATGGAAGTACTTCAAAGCCTTTTAAGATGTGGTAGTTAAAACTTAGAGTTAAAATAAGTATCCACATCTCCCATTGCATTTTGAGAATATAACATTTAAATTCCCTGAGCCCTAATAGAGGGCTGTGACAAAACCATTTATTGCTGGTCTGAATGTGCTTCTTAAAATATCCCTCTATTATTTCTAGGACAACAGGAAAGGATTCTACTACTGATCTGTAGGAGGCACAGCCACAGTGTGCAGCACCATGGGGCTGTGTGTGTGTGATACAGGTAACACCCCCTTGTACTGGGGGTGTGATCACCTCTCCAGGGTTGTGATTGCTGTGAGAAGGGGTTTGAGGACTTAATTCTGAGGTGGTGACTTTAAAGCTGAAACAAAGAGCAAAACTGGTGAGCCTTGCCTGCAAGTGAACACAAAAACTAGTCAAGGATGAAACTTGCTAAACAGCAGTTTAAATTTTCAGCAGCAGTTGCTTTTATGAACTATTCAAGTGGAAATTTGACCAAAATTTCAGTAGCAGTAGCTCCTGGGTTCTTCTGACTGACTGTTTCTTTCCCTTTCTCAACACTGATGTGTCTGTGACCCTCACACAAAGGTACCTAATGACTTCCATGGGTAGGTGGGGATTTTTAATTAGGATTTCTAGGCAGCCTTCATCTACCCTGCAAGCCTGGCCTCCTGCTCTGTGTGTTTTGCCTCTTTTCATCTGAACTGTAGATAGGATTCCAGTTTTAGCTACAGTTACCTGAGGATGTAAAATTGAGAGGAGGATGGAAAACATGTCCTGAAGCAGTTCCTAAAGGTGTGTTTCAGCCAGAAGGAAAACTTCAGAAATGAAGAAGAAAAACTGTCTTGGTCCCTCTCCCTTGAAGACATTGGTTCTTTTCTGTCAAAAAGGAGTGATAATCTGGGTGATGGGGCTCCAGTTCCTCTCTGAGCTCCATAGTGAAGCTGCATGCCCATGTGGTGTTGCCATTGTAGCTCAGTCTTGAGCAGTAACTTATTTAAATTCTGCTTCAGGTAAGCTCTTCATGCATGGATTTATCTTGCACTTTAACTGCTTTTCTTTGTGGATTTTGAACTGGTCTGCAGTTGTCAGCCTGTTGTGAGCTGTCATTCCAGTGGGTCAGCAGGGTCTGGAAGCCACTCTGGAATGTTTTATTTTAGATCTGTTCAGGGATATTTTTATTTGTTTGGTTTTTTTTTTTTTTTCTTCTCCATTTTTTGGAAGCCTGACCTTGCAAGAGCTAAAAATAGTTGAAGTCATGGCCTGCATGTCAGTGGTGAGATTTCTTGTGAATGCAGCTCATTTTCCTTAACGTGTCTTTCAAAGCACTTCAGTGCTCCTAGAAACAGGGAGGGGATGAGGATGGAAAGCAGTGTCTGAAGTGGATTTGAACAGGCTTCTGAGGGCACAGCTCTGTGAATCTCTGTGTTCCCAGTGACAGCTGAATTCCAATCCCTTTTTCTCCATGAAGGATCAGAAGACCAAAGTGCTTCCCAAAATCTCAGGCCTTTCAAAGGCAGCAGTTTTCGGTAGTTTTTATTCTGGCTTCTGGTCAGAATGCCTTTAATCTTGGCTTCAGTCACATTAAAAAGGAAACGTTTCAAATTACTAAAAATACATAAACCAGATATAATTTAAATTAGTTCCTCTGTGTTGGAACTTTGAGACATGGTAGAAACTACAGAGTCCAGTGTAACATTAAATGCTTTTCAGTGACATAAAACATCCTCTGCCATCCTGTCTGTCTGCTAGTGAGTCTTTGGAAGGTTTATTTCCTTAGCCAAGGTGAGTCCTGAAGAGATGCTCTGAGGAATTCTGACTGAAGGATCTTGTCTGAGGCTGATGACTCTTGTAAAATCCACTTGGAATTTGAGTGGTTTCATTTATTGGTCCTAATTTGGCAGTTTCATCCCAACCTGAAGGAGAGGAGTGAAGTGACAGTTGATGTTTCTTGCCTTGAAGAGTTTACCTCCCATCAGCACAAAACCTCTGTGCCAACATAAGGGATGCTTATACTTTCTCTTTTCCTTATAATGATTCCAAACCAATTTCCATGGAAGTGACTGTAATTTCTTAGCTGGCATTAATTACAAGACAGTGTTGCACTGAGAGATGTTCCCTGCAGGCTTCATCCAGTGAGTTGCTTTCCTGTCATGCTGCTGTTCCAAAGTGGCCCTGCTGTCTCCAGGATTGTGTTCTCAGGTTTCCCAAGTGTGTTAAATGAAGTGGCTTAATTGATTTAGGGTTTATAATGCTTGTGGCTTGCTTGGTTTGAGGTGCCCTGCCCGGCTATAGTTGAGAATTGCCTTTGTTTCAGAGCACAAAGCAGTGGCAGCAGCGGAAGCCAATCTGAGAATCACTGTTGCAGCCCCTGTTTCCCTGAGACCTTCAGTGGGGGACTCATTCTTGCTCACAGACCTTTCCCATCACAGCTCCCTCAAAGCACTCACTCCCTTTCCCCCCCCCCAGTCCTTCCACACCTGCCTCTGCTCTTCTTCTGGAATCTGGCACTACTTTTCAAAGCTCTGAAGAGCATCTGAAAGTCCCCTGTGGCACTTCTGGACCCTCTTGCCCGTTGGTCCTGACAATGACTGTTGGATTCCTGTGTTCATGTCCATGTCACTCACTGGCTCAGCAGTAGTTGGAGCCAAGTTATGAAACACTGGAGATTCCAGCAATCCAAATCAAACTCCTCTTGGATGAAGTGCATGGTCAGCTCTTTGATGGCACAGTCAGACACAACTTCAAAGTCACCGTGTGGGATCCTTGTCTTCCTGGTGGTCCCTTCTCCAGCTCTTTGGCAGTGCACTTTCCCATTGCTGCCATTCTTTTCCTCTTGGACAGCTTGTATCTGTCCTGTTTCATCCCCAAATACTGCTTCACCTGTTCAGCACTAACAAGTCACTGTGTGGCACTCAAACTCTTTGCCTTGGGGAAGTGAGCAGGGCTGGCATGTGGATATAGTTTGGGACCAGCCAATGCTCATGTGGATTTATTTGTGCAGCTTGTAGCTCACAAAGGCCAGGTAGTTGTCCTTCTCAAAGAAAAACCAGTTCTTTGCAGGTCATGGTGCAGGCACAAATGGTACCAGAAATGTTACCTAGACCAGCTTGCTACCTTTGTGGTGCTTTTGCATGACATACTTTATTTAGAACCTTAGAATCACAGAATGGATTGGGTTGGAAGGGACATTCATTGAAGTACATCCAGTGCCACCCCCTGCCCTGGGCAGGGACTCCTCCCACTGTCCCAGGTTGGTCCAACCTGGCCTTGGACACTCCCAGGGATGGGGCAGCCACAGCTTCTCTGGGCCCCCTGTGCCAGGGCCTGCCCACCCTCACAGGGGAGAATTCCTCCTGAATATCCAATCTAACCCTCCTCTCTTGTCAGTTTGAATCCAACAGAATGACAGAATGGTTCAGCATTAAGACTTTTAGAGTACCCCAAAAGACTTGTGAACAAACTCTGGTTTGTACTAAACCCTCACAGTTTCAATTCCAAAGAAAAGGCAGTTTGTGCTCTGGATGTGGAATGAAGGCAGTTGTTGCAGCTGTGATCACCATGCTTGGAAAGTAGGATTTATAGTTCCTGTGCCCATTTTCAGTCTTCATTCCCTGTAAAAGGAGCTGATTCTGAAGGTGGAAGAAGGTTGGGCAGCCTCAGCCCCACCCCATCCCTTAAGGAAATGTTTAGACAAAGTGCCAAGCAGGGTTTAACACAGTGGGTGTTGTTTCTAATGCAGGTACTAATAAATAAATTACATGGAAAAGACCCCTCCAAATGCAGGTGTGAGAAACATTCTGCTCTGCTGCTGCTCTTCCCAAAGCAGAAATGCAGTGTTGGAGTGTGGGGGCAACTGCACCGGGGGCAGTAATCAGCATGTCAGGTTTCTTTGAAGACTTTGTGTGCCAGCCATTGCTTTAAAGATTATTTTTTTTTCCTAAAAAGTGTGTATACACTTTAACAAATGTTTTTGCCTAATTAGGTTTAATAAATATGTCTCTAGCATGTCTTCATAGAATGGCCTGGTCCTGAACACATCCAGGGGTGGGGATTTTAGATAATGATGTAATTAATTTATATACCCCAAAACTTTCAGCTCAAATCACTTGGGAGTTTCAGCTTCACATGGGAGTTAAACTGAAAACTGGCTGAATACTTGGATGAGTGAGATCATTTTTCTGTTCCCATACAGGGTAGAGACTTTTCCTGTCTTGGCCACAGGCAGCCTTTGCTTGGTGCTCATGGCTAAAGGTGTTCTCTGGGTCCTGTCAGTGACAAATTCCTGGTCAAGTGGTTGGAGAGGGGAGGGATTTTTGGTAAAAGGCATTTCTGGTGTCTATGACAGGAGTTTTAAATTTGGGTAATAGAAGCTGTAAAAGCTTTAGGGGTTTATCTAAACACACACATAATTTTTTTCTAATGTCTCTCTTCATCACTAGATTATTGTGAGATACCCTGAGCTAAAAGGAGAGAATGCACAGTCAGAAACAATAGAAATAGGTGGGTATAACCATCCCCATAAGAACAAGCAACAATTCTGTATCTTAAAAAAACCCCAACTTACATTGCACCATCTCCTTTTTATATCAAGTCTTTCCATTACCAAGTTGTCATGCATAAATTTCATCACCCTGTGGATCTGTTTAGCATAGTTATTCCAATAAAGGAGAAATCCAAATTGGGCTCACTATAAAAATGTGATGGATTTCCTGTGCCAGTAGTTTGCAGGAGGTGAAGGCCTCTTAGAGAAATGTGGGCATGTTCTGTTGTCCTGAGGTGTAACAGCACAGAAAGGCAGGTGAAAACCTTGTGAGTACCTGCTGAAGAAGTGGCTGCTGGAATGAGAGAGCAGAGAAGCATAGGATGGGGAACATGGAAATTCAAATGTGTTGGAAGGAAAGCAGAGCCTGACTGAAATGATTCAACATCTGGCAGTGTGGTGGGAACCAGGAATAAGTTGTATCTGCATTCACCTGAGCTCAGCAAGAGGCAGAAGCTGGGTCTCATTATGCCCTGGGTGCATTCATGCAGAGCACATCCCCCTGCTTGCTGCTTCCTTCCAGGTGAAAAAAGATTTCAGGCAAGCAAATATGAAAGTGTGGTGAATCTTAACTGCTTCTTTCAGTCTCCTTTTATAGGCAGATGGACCCTTGGAGGAAAAAAGTAGCTGTAAGTTGGCAGCAGAAAGCTGGGCTGTGAAGCAGAAAGCTTGTGTGGGTTTTGGAATATGCGTAATTCTGTCTCCAGGCTCAGTCAGGAAAGCTAAGGGGACAGATGCCAGCAACATTTTATCCTAGAAAGGGAAAAAAGAGAACCCAAAAAAGTGTGTGGGATGTTGTGGATTTTTTTTTTCCCCTCTTGAACTGCATGATGTAGAAATGGGAACTACAGAGCCCAGGGAGGGCTCCCCTTCCAGCTGAACAAAGCTCCACAGCCAGGTGTGGACAGGTATTTTGAAAATGGTGTTTTGAAAATGCAGTCACCTTTCCAGCTCTGCAAGTAACCAGAGGTCTGAAATGGCTGCATCCAAGTGGGATTTTTAGTTCCAAGCATGACAAACCCAGGGAGAGTTTAGAGAGGTGCTGACAGGGAGCAGTGGGTGCTGGTGTGCAACAGCTTTGGGCTGTAAAGGTCAATTCTTTAATTGTAGAAGGAGAAATCTTTTGGGAAAGAAGTGTGGTAAAAGGCTTGGGGGTGACCTGGAGAAAAGAAATGCAGTAGAAGTCAGTTGGCTGAGGGAGAATTGCCAACATATATTTCTGATAAACAATTTATCATTCAGTTTGTGGTGCAAAATTGAAATTTTCAGTAGTTGACAACAATATATTTTCAATGTGAAGTAGCTTCTTGTAGATAGAAAGATGGGGTTAATTTTTGATGCAGCTTAAACACCTGAAAGATTTAAAAGCTTTGGAGGCTGTTTGCTTGAAGACTCTTCAAGAACACAGGTTGGCAGAGGCACATCTGGCTGCCAAGGGCAGCAGAACTTGAGCTGCAGGAGGGCAACTGCAGAAAGGTAGGCAGGTTGGCCTTTTGGTACCAGGGTATTTGGGCAGTTCTCTGAAAAGAAATACGTGAATGTGACCTTTTCAGCAAGGAAATAGGTCAAGAGAACCCCTCACATACTGCTACTGATGATGGGAATTCTTTTTTTCTCAGAATCCTGCTAAGAAATTACAGGCTGTTACCCCTTACTGATGTATTAATGTAAAAATAATATACTTGGATGGCTAAAAATACAGCTGTGTCAAAGTAAGGCAAAAATGCATCCACTTCCAGGCCTTCTCAATCCAAACCTTTCCTGGCATTCCTGCTTTAGCCATAAAACTTTGCCTTCAGAGGGAGTTTGGTTTTACTCAAGTGAGAAGATTTATGTGACAGTCAAGCCTGGAATGCTCCTAATGGAACTGCATGTCTTAGAAGGCTGAGGAGACAGTGGGATCAGTGCAACCTGCCTGAAAGGGGGATGTTAAATCAGAGCCTCAAGGTTGCAGTAGCAGCATAAATATAGCTCCCAAGCAGCATAACAGATCCCTGTCACACAGTGATGAGGCTCTGACAGGCAGAAAGTCAGTGTTTTTCTCCTTCCCTAAATGGGAATGTATCTCAGGATATTTTTAAGGGATGTGCTTCCACGATTTCTTTGCCTTTCTTTGGAAGTTCAGTTGCATCAAAGCCAAGGCTCAGGCAGGACTTTGTGCAGGTGACCCCACAAACACCATGGAACTGCCTTTGGAGAGGGAGGCCTGGAGTGAGGGGCAGTGACTGAGGGGAATGTAGGGCATTCTGCTTATGCAAACTGTGTGTTCTAAACATTCTGGGTGTAAAAATAGTGGCTCCAAGAAAAGTTGTCCTTCTGAGGGCCTTTTGAAGCTGTCCTGCCATCAGACTGCCAGTGACAGGGCTCTGAAGAGCAGCTGCAGGAATTACCCTGGTGGGGATCACTCTCTCATCCTGGGAATCTCTTTAGTGGTCACTGAACTTTATATTTGCAAACTGAAAGAATCTTATTTTAAAGACACAGTAATAATTTAACTTGTACTGGTCATTTGCTCAAAAACATGACTTTTCTTGAAGTGAAGATACTTAACTCCAGCAACTTCAGATACACACAGAATGGAATTTTACACATGTTGGACAGAAATAAGAGAATCAAGCCACGACCAGAAAGATTCCAGAACTGCAAAGATGTTTTTGATTTGATCCTAACATGTGAAGAAAGAGTCTATGATCAAGTAGTAGAAGGTAAGGACCTTGAACTGATAAACCCAAGTTAACTCTGAGTGTTTTTTTCCCACTCCTCCCTGAAGTCCTTCACAAATCTTGGACCTTCCCTGTCTCCTCCAACTGCTCCTGCTGAAACACCAGTGGGGACAAGAGCTTGGTGTAGACTTCATGTCTCAGAGCAGTGATGGCTGAGTGCTTGTTTCTGAAAGGTCCTGGCAGCTCCACTGAGCAAGTGTAGCAGTTTTAAGGGCTGACATAAGGAAATTTATAGATACTCCATGTTTGGTTTGGAAATGCTCATGGATCTCAAAAACTAACAGGTTGAAGTGATGAGCATTTTTCCACTGGGTTGGTGGAGAAACAAAGTCAGAAGCTCTCCTCGTTACACAAGTTCCCCTCCCTTCCCTGGGGAAGGCTTCCCGTGACCTACAGAGCAGTTTATCCACATTAAATACCTCCTGGGCAGGTGGAGAAGCTGTTCTCGAGTGTGTTCTACACCATGAAAATGTGCTGTGGCCCCCCCTCGGACGAGTCCCAGTGGGATCTGCCAGGAGGGTCTCTGGGGGTGGGACACACGAACACAGAGCACGCACTCAGGGCCGTGAGGTTCCAGCAGTGACAGTTCCTGGGCTGAGAACCTTGTCTGCCTCTGGAAAAGCTGGGTACAGGCTTGTGTGAGCTGTGAGGAGTTTGCTCCACTCTGAAAGACCAGCCAACTGCATTAGTAGCATCCACACAACTTCAGAGCCTGTTGCCTTGGCTTTCCCATCCTCGGTGCTCGTGTCACAAGCGATGCAGAGCACAACAGGTTCAGGCTCCTGCAGGCTGAGCAGTCAGGGCTCTGAACGTTAAGGGAAGGGTTTGAAATGTATTTTACTGTAAGTTCTGAGAGCAACTACCCTGGTACTTGGGTGGGCCTTCAGCAAGGGCACCATGTCTGCCCTGCAAAGCAGCTCCCACTGATGTTCTAGATGAGGAAGGGAGGTGAAGATCAACCACTTGCTAATCTTCCCGTTGTGCACCTTCCTACCTTCATGGTAACACCCTTCACCATCAGCCCAAATGGCTCTGGATGTGAGGGCTGTCATTTTAAACTGGAGGCCTCAACAGCTTGGCCAAAAGGAAGGTGCAGGAGGGGGAGAGGAGGGAACAACTTCTGGCTTAAAAGCTGTGTGTAGTGGGGAGGTTATTTCAGAGAGGCACAGGAAAAGGATGGTTTGTTTTTCCCCCTTCATCCCTTGTTAATGAGGGGAACACATGAAAACTAGAATTTTTCAATGTCACTCTCTGTGCTTACCTTGCTGGAGTTCACCTTCCAGTGTAACACTGAGTGTTGGGTGTACAGTGCTTTTGTAAAAATGAGCAATTGAAACCCTTCAGGTGAGGAAGCCCAAAATCCTTCCTGAATTTTGAGACTCTTGGTTGTGTTCTTCAAAGAGTCAGAGTAAAGTGAGCAGTGACCTTTCTTGAGCAGGGCAGAGAAACTGCCAGGACCCTTCCACAAATCTGAATTACTCTGTTCCCAAAATCCATTCCTTGTTTTTGAAATAAAAGGGACAATGTTTCAGACAATATAAAATAAAAACCACTCTAAAATCCATTTCGGGAAAGGCTGATGTTACAATGTCTATACATGATCCCATTCCACCCAAAGCTTTGCTGTTTTGTTTTCCAATAGATTTAAATTCCAGGGAGCAGGAGACGTGTCAGCCAGTGCATGTGATCAATGTGGACATTCAGGATAACCACGAGGAGGCCACGCTGGGTGCTTTCCTTATCTGTGAGCTCTGCCAGTGTGTAAGTAGGGAGGGCTCATTGCCTGGGGCTGGGCTTTGCTTAGTGCTCCTTGAAAGGTGCTGCACATTCCAGAAGTGTCAGTGAACTCCGTGTCCAGGTGCCCATTTCCACATTCTTGAGCTGATTTCCAGAGCTGTTGGGCAAACAGGTGAATTCCCCTGAGGGCCAAAGTGAACTCTGTTGCAAACCACTTGGTTTAAGTATCAGAGTTGCATTCTGAGTGCTGATACCCTTGAAGAACATCCTTTATGGGTGTATTTCATAGTCCAGTGCTGCTCTGTGTGTGATGTGGAAGGAAAACAACTGGTGCTCCAGCCCTTGGGGTGAGAGTGAAGTGAGCTGCACTCAGACAGTGGAACTGTGAGAGCAGAGGGAGGACCTGTGGCCTTTCCCATCTGAGGAGTTCACCTGTTCCAAGGTGGCAACAACAGGCATTTTGGTTTTTTTTTTACTCCAGCCTGTGGGATCTATTCTGGTCTTCAATCCTTTTCCAGATTCAAAAAGCCTAAGAGGGTTCAAGCACTTGAAATTTTAGCCATCTGTGCCTGGAGCTGTTCCAGAGCTGTTTGTCACCTAGGGATGGATGTTTCCTACTCGACAAAGAACTAGTTAAGTGCCAGTTTGGTGGGCTGGACAAGGAAGGATCTGCAGATGAACATAAAGCAGAATATCTGTGCATTTGGGAGTGCTGGGAATCCCACTAAAGGCTGCACTGTTGGGTAGAACCTGCTGGGTTAGATCTCCCAGGAAGCCAAAAACCTGGGATTATTACAGTTTTCTGAACACCATCATATCCTTGGAGTCTGGTTGCTTAGTCTTTTTTCTCTTCCAGATACAGCACACAGAAGACATGGAAAATGAAATAGATGAGCTGTTACAAGAATTTGAAGAGAAAAGTGGAAGGACTTTTCTTCATACTGTCTGCTTTTATTAAAGCACATCTGTCTCTTAGGCCTTAACACAGATGAGGGAAGCATGTGTTTAAATTTCTAATTATACTGTATTTTCCTGGAAAATGAATATTGATCTTTTGTTTGTTTGTTTGTTTGTTTAAAAACTCCTTTTCAGTGTCTTTTTGTTTCAGGTATTCTGTCACAGGTAGGCAGAGATACTGGTTGGGCTTGTACATATGAAATGACTAAAACTATACACAAAGGCCACCTATTTAAAAAATAAAAATCAAGTTTTTTCTTTAAATCCTACTTTAATTATTACAAGTAGGCTTTTAATTATAAAGAGAATGTTTCTTGAATATAAGTTTATAATGTATTTTTCCAGCTTACAAATTTATTTTATTTCAGTTGTGCTTTTTTTTTTATTATTATTGTGACAGAATGGCTGAACTCGGTGAGGATGTGAATGGAACAGTGAGAAAACTGAGTATCTGTATATTATTAGCTATAAAGTTGGAAGCATCCAATAAAAATGAAAAACCTCTTAAGTTTGTCTGTTTTCAAAACAGAGGCTAAGAGAAGTGTGGCTGTTCTTTTTGAGGTAAAACACAAAGTGTCTGTGTGAGATCAGTAAGACTGTGAGGCTGTAACTGTAACAGGGCCTATTATGGAAGATGGGAACAAATGGCAAACTCCACTGTCAACAAAATTAATTTAAAGCTGGAGGGGGGGGTTTAACCAAAATGGTTTTGAATTAAAGCATTTTCCTCCCATGCAGCAACAGGAAATGTGGTGGTTGTGGCTCAAGGGGCAGGAAGGGGGTATGTGTGTGCAAACAGAGCAAAGGCTCACACTTCTGTCTGTTCAAACCAAATGATTACACATTCAAAATGTGACTGGTAAAGTGTTGCTTTCAGGTAAGAGAAGATCTTAAAAGTTGTGTTGTCACAGGAACTTGTGAACAGTTTGCAGCAAATGAGGCTCTTTAATACTGAGAGATGTGAGGACAACTCTAAACACCATGTTACAAGTGGAGTGGCATGAAATGGGGTTTGTGCTCCTCATTCTGTCACACAGCTTAATTCTCCTTAATTGTTTTGCACATGCAAGAATTTGGTGCAGGTCCTTCCAGTGGAGGCCAATGTCACCCCTCTGTGCAGACAACCTTGGCTGTGGGGGACTAAATCATAAGGTGATGCTGCTGAACACACATTAAAGAGCATCATTTCAGGTTCCACATCTCAAAACTGCAAGTCCATATAGGAAAATACTTCTTGGCAGCTGCAAATCCTGAAGTCTGAGTCAGGCCCCCAAAGGAACTTTATACCTCTCTACTCCTGGGACCTGGGGGTTGGCTGTGGTTTCAACTGCTTTGTGGTAAAACTGAGACCTCTGCCAGCTCAGTCCGTGTCCTGGAGAGTGTCCAAGTGGGTCAGTGCATCATCCCTGGGTCCTGGGAGTCTTTAATATCCCTGAATTACCTGTGCTGGTTTTTTTGTCTGTTAAAAATCCTTTAAAGCACAAACTTTTGTGGGGAATGGCTAGACCAGAACAAACAGGGGAGGGGGAGTTGGAGCAGCAGTTGTGGCAGGGTTTGCAGGGGGGGTGTTTTCCAGTTGGCTTGTCCTGTTTAGTTTGGCCTGTCCCATTTTGTTCCTGGAGATTCTGTGTTGGATGGATTTTGTTCTGCTCCTCCTCATCTGATCCCATTGCTGTTTCCATGGGGATATTTCCAGCCAAGGGAAGGAGATGGTTCTGTAAGGACTGAACTGCTTTAGTTCCTCTCTACAAAGACGTTCCAAGCAAACAGTACTGAGTGTTTTGAGCAGTTTTCCTTCCCCATGCAGTACCAGCTCTGAAGTCTGCTCTGGGCAAGGTGAAACCTGGGGAGTGTTTGAAAATGTTTCCTACTTTCAACTTAATTCATCCTAAACAGAGCTCTTTGTTGTTACTTCACAGAAAGGCAAGAAAAACCCACACAGGATGTTTTGACCCATGTTTTATGTATATGGAATTTACAGCAGGGTCCCTTTTGTTATAGAAGGGTTGTACTTTCCATGTGAGAAAAGGGATTTTGGCTGCTGTGGTGCCAAGTATGGATTGATTAGAACCTCAGTTCACTGTATCTCTTAACTGAGGAGCTTTAAAGCAGAATACAGTGTGCAGGGTGTTGCAGAATTGTTCTTTTCATCCTGAACATTATAAGCAAAAGCAACACTGGGAGCTGGTCATTTGTCACCTGTTTATTTACCAGTGTGTAGAAGGATGGAGGATTGACCTGGAAGGACAGAGAAGTATTTTGAAAGATCCTCAGCCAGTTCAAAATACTTCAGACTTCTATGAGCAAAACTGGCCCTTTCAGCTAAAGCTGTTCTTACTCTGACATGCAACTTCTCATTTAACTTGCAGGTTAGTGAAAAACTTACTCATTTATATGGTTACTTGGTCTTCACATGGTTCATTTGCACTGAAACCCACAACAAAGCTCAGTTTATACAGGAATTTTATGGGGGCCTAGACTTGTTTGAGATACACAAAAATAATATATATATGTGTAGGTATAAAACAAACTGGCTAAACACAAGGACAAAGCTATTTTCTGTGTCAAAAATTTCAAGTGAAGCTTTGATTGAAAGGAAATGGAAAAAATCCTATGTTTTTCCTTTAAGAGCAGGCTGGGATATATGTGGTTTGCTCTTCCCTGCCTGGGAGGCTGATGGATCAACTGGTGATGGGTATCAGTGCTGAAAGATGGTCCTTTTCCTCTCAAGTTCTGCAGTTGGCTTCTCCCTTTTTGGAGAAGAGAAGCAGTGGGGGGTTCACACCTCGTGAGCACAGACTGAGTAATGGGAATTCCTGCTGTCAGAGTTCCCAGCTATCTGGGATACTCTCTCAGCTTCCCTGGGGCCAGCAGGGGTGGCTTTAAAACGCCTGGTTCATGGGGAGGAACATTGATGCCAGAGAAAACTCACTTCCACAAAATTCCCTTCAAATTCTTTGTTCTCTCCTGTGATTTCGTTTGGCTGTTACTGTAAAAATGCTTTTGTTTTCTACAACTGGAGTGACCAGCTGCCTTTTTCTCTCTGTGTCACTTCTCCCGAGCTTTGCATATCCGTGGTAGAATCCACTCCTGAGCTCAGGAAGAAGTGGAAGTAGCTCAGGGCAGAGGTTTGCTGAGGAGGGAAGCCCGGTGGACTGGGCAGGGTGTGGCGAGAGGCACCTTCCCAGCCTCGCTGCCCTTTGCATGAAGCGCCTGGTCTGTCAAATGTTTCATGGGTGTGGTTTAATTTTAAAAATAAAATTTTTAAAAAAAAAGAATCTGCATTGCAATCTGTGCTTTAATTTGAGGACACCATTTAGTGATTTTAATTGTGTGACAGTATTTTGGTATTTTCAATACCCAGTAGTAGGTTAATGACTGTTCCTTCAAGAATGGAGTTTATATAACACGAGTCATTACATAAGAAGGCTCATCGTGGCCTGGGGAGCAGGAGGAAAACAAATATGCAAAAATGCCAAACCCAGCGCCAGCAAACTCTGCTTTGATGGCCCCGAGAAGCCTAAAAAATAAATCCCTGGGTTGGAGCAAGGTGAAACTGTCCTTGAGGAAGGCTGAGGGCTGGGAGGTGAAGGCACTGCAGGACAGGACTCAGGAGCCATCACGCCCTGTGCTGCCACGCGTTTCCCACGTGGTGGCCGGAATCCCTTCCCCGCATCCACATCCCGGCCTCACAGAAGGAGCAAACAAGCAGAAAGTTATTGGCTGGCCCCTTAATTGCTTTTAATTTTCCCAGAAGCTCCTGAACGTGGCCCGGGTTGGACTGAGCAACACCAGGGGGAAATAAAGCCCTGGGGGACCTGAAGCAGCAGCTTTTCCTTGGCCTTTGGATCTGGGGTTTGAGAGCCGGGACACAGTCGCCGTTTGTGCCACGACAGCGAGG
>VXBA01004863.1:31900-110022 GCA_013399895.1 Serilophus lunatus | reverse complement strand
GCCGTGTCCGGGGGCTGCAGTGGGGGCTCGCAGGAGGCCCGGGCAGCCCGGGCAGCCCCCGCTGTGCCCGGACCCCGGGCGGGCAGAGCGGGCGGGGGGAGGCGCCGAGGGAAGGCGGGTCCGCGTTCGGGGCCGGGGGGGCTCGGGGGTCCCGGGGCGGCCCCGGACCCGCGGGCGAGAGGAAGGGCGGGGTGAGGATGGCGTGTGGGACTCGAAAGGCGGCCGAGCGCCGCTGCCGGGGCGGGGGGAGCCCCGCAGGGCCGGCCCGCAGAGCTGCCGCCGCCGCTCGCCATGAGCCGCTCCCGGAGCAGCGCCTCCCCTCGTAGGTAAATGGCCGGGGTGGGGAGGGGGCGGCCGGCGCCGCCTGGGAGCATCTCCCCGCCGCATCCCCGCATCCCTGCCCCGCATCCCGCATCGCTGCCCCCGTGCGGGGCCGGCCCGGGAGGGGCTGGGCCGGGGGCTGCCGGCGCGGAGCGAGCGGCGGGGACACGCGGCCCCGAGCCGGGAGGGTTTGCGGGCTTTGATTTCACCGGGGGGTGGGCGCGGTGATTCCGAGGCTGGGGGATTTTTTTTATTATTATTATTGCCAGTTCTATTTCGCAGCGCTCGGGAACGGGCACGATTTTGGGGAGGGTCGGGGAAGAGGATGCGATGAGGCTCCCCCGGAGTGGGTGATTTTTTGCAGCCTGCCTCCTCCTCCCCCAGCCTCCCCCCTCCGGGTTTGGCCGCCTCGCTTCCCAGTTGCTGCATGAAGGCTGTGCTTGCCGCGGCCGGGGGGAGCCCGGGGCCAGCGACGAGGGACCACATTTTTTTTTATTTTTTTTTTCCCCCCCCAATTATTTATTTTTTATTTATTTTATTTTATTTTATTTATTTTTTTTTACCTGTCACATTTGTCCTAGAAAAATAAAAAAATAAAAGGGGCAGGGCGCGGGAGCCCGAGGCATCCCCGGCACGGGGGAGTGCGTGTGTGTGCGGGGGGTCCCCGGCGCCCCCCGCTCCGCAGCGTGCGGGCAGCGAGCGCGATGCGCCCCGCGCTCGGCTCTGCGGAATAGCGCGGCCGCCGCTCGCCCTCCGCGGGCTTGGGGCGCACGGACCCGACCGCTGGCCATTCCCTATTGATGTCCATGAATGCAAACACCATGATTTTCATGATCCTGGGCGCCTCTATCGTTATGGTAAGAGATTTTGCTTATTTCCCTCCCCTCCATCCCCCCCCTTCTCTCCCCCCGGCACTGTCCCTCAGCCTGTGCACCTCTGTGTGTGCGTGTGTGTGCATGTGCGTGTGCCCCAGGAAACACCAAAGGTTATTTTCTTTATGACTGCTTCAGTCTTTGGCAATCAAACTAGAGTCAATGTTTTATTCCGTCATCCAGAGTTGACCAGATGCCTTGGTTGTGGGCTCTTACAGGCAATAGCTTGCTTGATGGACATGAATGCGTTGTTGGACAGATTTCACAATTACATCTTACCGCATCTGAGAGGGGAAGACCGAGTTTGTCACTGCAACTGTGGAAGGTAAGTTACCTGCAGAGGACCTCCCTCCCCTGCCCCCCCAGCCCCTTCCCACCTTGTCTCTGGAGAGGTGGTGGCCAGGGACAGGGCACTGCTGGCTGGTTACCATCTTTGCATTCTGGCTGTGTCTCACCTTCCTCAGCAGCTCCTGCATGAGCACAGGGAGGGGGGGTTGGTTTTTTCCGGAAGAAGAGTTTTCTGTGGGCTTGGAAGTCCATCTTCCTTTGTGCGTGTGTTCGTGTGTGTGCACCCACAGGCCCTGGGAAAGTGAGTAACTTTGATTTAAACGTTTGTCATTTTGCCTTTGTTGTCACTGGGTTCTGATGGTTCTCAGCCTGTTTGTGGTCTGGGTGTTGCAGCTGGTGGTTGTGTGGTTTAAATGGAATGGGGTTTGGAGAACTGAGGGGATCTGAGTCCAGGCCAGAGTGTGGCTGTCTAGGACAGTGTCACTTTGAGGCTCCGTGATCTTTGATCAGATTCCGATTCCCTGTGGCTTCTCCTCCTGAGAGTTGTGATGCTGTTGGACACAGCACCCTGAGGAGGCTGGGCTGTGGTTCTGTGGAGTGCTCAGGTCAGGCTGGATTCTGTGCCTTTGCTGTGTACAGGTTTATGACTGGACAAACGCCTGCCCCTCCCCAGGGCTGCTGGGGACGCTCAGTTCTCCTAAACAACGTCGCAGCCGTGCCGTGTGCCAGCGCTGAGGTGCTCGGCTTCAAACTGGGCTCCGGCCGCGCCCCGTGTCCGGGCCTGGGGCTGAGCCCTGGGGGGTGGATGCCTCCCTGCCCCTGATCCTCATCCTGCACTCCTGGAGGCCTCGCTCCCCTCCTGTGCCTGGTTACTCACTGCCTGCGGGAGTTTCTTGTCTGTGGGGGAGTGAAGCAGCATGAGGCTGTGCCAGCTAAAGGACATGCTGGGGGAGCCCTCCCTTGTCACATCGCGCGCTTGAATTGCGCTTTACTCCTCTGAGCTGCCTCTGGAACCAGCTGCATCCCGTCTCCCGGGCGTCACATCCCTCTGGTGTCCCTGGTGTGGGAGCTAAGCTGGAACTGGGATGTGCATCACTTAACGAAGAGAAACTGCTTTGCCCTTCCACCCCTGCCCCAGGCACCGAAGGCGGTCGGTGCCTTTCTCCCCACGGTTCCTCCTGTGGCAGAACAGCAGAGAAGGCACAGGCAGCACCTCCAGGGCCAAACGCAGCCAGGCCCTGGATGATGAAGTGACAGACCCTAAATACCTGGTGCTCCTTGGACACCTCAGGCATCTCCCTGGTAAGGTCAGTTGGGAAGACTGTGGGCAACAAACATCCACAGTGTCTCTGACGTGTTTTTGGCAAGGATCAGCTTTTTCCTGGCTACTTCTTTTGGGTCCTCTCGATGTTTTTCACTAGTTCAGGTTCTTTCCTCTGCCTCTCCCACCAGTTTTTACTTGTCACATCTTGGTTCAGTGGTGATGAAAACTGGCTGCTGGTAACAGACTTGACTGTCTGGAGGGGCTGAGAAGTGTCAGCCTGGTGGTTTGGCAGAGTGTCCCTTCTGTCCAAGCCTGAGGAGGTGCAGGGGGACTCCTCTGTGTTCTGTGTCTGCAGAGATGCTGTTGAGGCAGATAAATTAGCCATGGCACTCTCCCCAGACATCGTTAGGTCATTTCTTCGAAAGTGCACGAAACAGCTTCCAAGTCGTCAGGCGTGGATCTGGGAGGAGGCAAAGAGCTCAGTTTACCAGTTGCCTCAAGTGTGGAGAAGCCATGGCTCCTGCCCACAGAAACAGCAACCAGTCTCTCTTTGCTTCTGAACATTGGCTTCAACGTGCTCATGCCCTGACGTAGGAGACTCTCAGCCCTCCCTGGGGAACATTGTGGAGGTTTGGGGTGTGATCCTCACTGCTCCCTGTGAGCTCTGACCTGCTGCCCCGCTGCCAGTGTTTTGAGTCCTCTGATTTCAAGGCAGGAGGGGCTGGCTGTGCCTTGTCCTCCCTGTCAGCTCTGAGCACAGGCCTGGGGTGCAGGGAGCCGTCAGCAGCTCTGCCTCACACCGGGCAGGGACGTGTCCTGGAGCGGGTTGTCAGCAGAGCTACCAGGGTTTGATGAAGAACTTAATTTGCCAATAACCAAAGGGAGTCCTTGGAGGAGGGAACTGGCTGCAGTTCAGTGTCTTGCAGGGAGGAATGGGGAAAATGAGTAAATGTTGCAGAAAAGGAAGAAAAGGAGGCATTGGAATAAATGAAGATTGATGTGCAGTGGGCTGAGCTGCTGCAATTAGTGTTTTCCCTCCTGCCCTGGCCTGGGTCGTAGTGTCAGTCAGACCAAATAATTCATTTGGAAATGCTTTCCTTGCACTCTCCTATGCTGGCTGTATCCTTCCCTGGGCTGTCAGGGTGGATCCCTTCCCCAGGGATGGTCTTGCCATGTCCAAGCAGCCCAGGCTGGACTGTACCTGGCCTTGGGCACAGCAGGGTTGCTCTCCTGGAGGAACCGGAATCTTCGCTGAGCTCGTGTGCACATGAGGGGCTGGCAGCTGTTCTGTGCTGGTGGTGGCTGTGGGCTGACTCGGGGTGTCCCAGGTGCCAGCTGAGGCCAGGTGTGCCAGGGAATGTGGGGCTCTGCGCTCTGCCAGGCTGCCAGCCCTGCACCCAGAGCCTGGCCCCGCTGCCCTGGCGGTGGGGTGGGGCCTGGCTGTGTTTCCAGCTCCAGCTGAGGAATTACTTGTCCCTGCTCCCCAAAGAGGGAGGGCTGGGACACGCTGTTGGTCTCTGGTGGGAGGCTGGCAGGCAGCAGCGTGAGTTGTACCCAGGGGTGCCCCAGGCTCTGCCCACGTTTTGGGGGCTTTGGAGTTGTGTTCTGATCTGGCTGCCTCTTCAAAGAGGCATGGATGCATGTTCAGCCTCATGGATGCAGTGGCTGGGATCTGTCCTCATGGGCAGCAGTGTGATTTTCCCTAGACTCTGCCTCTTCTCCACCCTTGCCATGCCCATCCCTGTGGGACCAGGGCCACCGGGGCTGTTGGAGGCTGGAGCAGTTGCTTGTCATCCCGTGCCAGAGGCAAGGGAGCAGTTTGTTGAGGCAAGAGGGCCTGGGAGATGCTGGGCCCTGGGAGGGGCTTTCTGGGTCTGTGATGTCAGATGGGAGCTGCGGCTTTTTGCTGGACATGGGAGAACCAAGAGGGAGCTGGTGACATTTGTGCTCTGCAAAGTTTTCAGTGGCTGTTGGGAGCTGCAGGGACTGGAGCCTGTGGGGAGCTGGGCCAGTGCTGCCTGGGGCTGCACGTGCTGCCCTGCTCCCCTGCCCACTGCACACAGACATGGCCAGGCAACGTCCACTGAGCCACTGCTTTCAGCAGGCTGAGCCTGGGCTGGGCAGTGCTTTGCCATGGGGGTGTTGCTGCCCTGGTGGCTGGGGTGGCTGTTCCTCTGGGCTGTGAGGGCTGCCAGGTGCTCTCNACCGTGGCTTCCCCACTTGGCTGCTCACCGAGAGCCGAGGAGGGCAAAGCTGCAGCACCCCCAAGGCCCTCAGAGAGGATCAGTGGGGAACAGTCCTGCCAGTTGCTTGGGAAGGGAGCTGGTGTAGGGATGGTGCATGGAGTGAGAACGTCAGCAGAGACACGGGGCTGGCCCTGGCACCTGCTGCTGGTGCTGAGCCTGCACAGACAGGCTGGGAGTGGCAGGGACTGCTCCTCTCCTAACATCTGCCTTCTGGCTGCAGGAAGAGGGGGGGACAGCCACATTTACACTCCTGCTGGCTCCTGTTGACGCCGTGCAGGAATGTGGCTGCTGGAGCAGATCCCTGGGGGAGCCTGGCACTCTCTGTCCTCAGCATGTGGAGCATCCAGGCTGTCCAAATCACTGTGGTGGGTCCTCCTGGCAGGCTCTGGCCCTCCCCCCTTGGGATGTACCTGTTCCCAGGGGAGGGCAGGGCTGTGCAGGACTGCAGAGCTGTGGCCCTGCCCCAGTCCCGAGTTTCTCTGTCCCAGCCAGCAAAGGGTCCTCTCTGGAAGCAGAGAGCTGGCAGCAGATCAGGAGCTGGGTGATGTCATGCAAAGGAAAAACACCAAAGGGCGTCCGTGGAGGCAGAGTGAGCTGGAGGGACCAGATGACACCTGCATGGAGCAAGGACCCACCCAAACAGCCCGGGGGGGGCTTGCAAATGCCTTGTGTGGAGAGGACAGGGACCTCAGGAGCTCTGGAGCGTGTTCTCCTTGCCACTGACCTTCTGAGTGACCTTGGCTGAGTCTTCCCCTCCCAGGCAAAGCCTCTCCCCTGGGAAAGGACCCGGAGGAGTGTCAGCCTTACCTGAGTGCCAACACCCTGCAGCAGAGCTGGGGTCAGCTCAGCCTGTCCAAGGGATACTTCAGCCCTGCTCTCTCTGGGCTCTGATCCAGGAGGGAAGGGCTATGCTGGACCTCTCCTGAGTGACTGCTGTGCATGGGGACCCTGCCATGCAATGGGAGAGCAGCTGGGCACTGCCTGGAATGTGGAATGTGTGAGGAGGCTGCTGCCTGAGGCCCTGCCCTGATCCTGGCACCACTGGTGAGGATGGCACTGCTGTCACGGGGAACATTTCTGCTGTGTTCCCTCCTTTTCCGACCACTCTGGGGAAGTGATTAAACCTGTCTGTCCCCAGCCCCTCTGGGGTGTGCTGGGGGGCCGGGAGTGCTCATTGCCTGGTGCTGGAGACCACCAGGACTTCCCTGGACTTCTGGCAGCTGTGGCAGTGGGACGGGTCCCAGGAGGACGTTTTCACCTGTGCAGTGGTGTCTCCACACTGGTGTGCAGACTGGCCTTGCTGGGAATGTTGAGGAATGGCTGCAAGGTCAGGCAGGGATGCAGGACAGGGAGGCTCTGCCTCCATCTCGCCCTGGGCAGGGCATGGCTGGGGGGCTGGACAAGCCACATTCCCCCAAATCCTGCTGCAGCTGGTGATGGGGAATGGGTTGGTCCAGCCAGGATGTGACAGCTGCAGCAGGAGCCTGGGAGAGGTGACGTGTCTGCCACTGGCAGAGACAGACCCCTGCCCAGGAGGGAGCTGAGCTGAGCCAGAGCATCGGCCCGGCCCCATCCCCACCCCCTGCATCCCATCCCGGGGGACACGGCAGATGTGGAGGCACTGAGGGGCTCCTCGTGTTTGAAACAACAGCTCCGTGGGTTTGTTAGAGGCTGCCCTGCCGTGCTGTGGCTGCAGCAGCCAGAGCACACACAAGGTCACTGGGAGGGACAATAGCGCTGGGGCACCTCCAGCCATGGCACTTGTCCTGCCAGGGGGACAGCGGGTCTTTCCCCCTTTGTCACACTCTGGGAACGGGCACAGGGATGCTACAGCTCAGGCACACATGACAGACACACCCCCTGCTCCCTTTGTCCAGCAGCTCCAGTTTGTCACCTGAGGCAGGTGTTGTCTGCCTGGGGATGGATCAGCAGATCCAGTCTCTCACTTGCTCTGGAAGAGCAGCTGCTCCCCAGACTCTCCTGCTTCTGAGGTGTTTCTGGCCTGAAGTGTGTTGTTATTTCTGTCCCTACAATTGCTTGTGCTTTCTGTGGGAGCTGCAGCACTCCCAGGTTGGATAAGGCTCAGGATATTCTGTGATTCCATGGGGGTGGGCACGGCTCAATGTGCACAGAGCCTGAGGGGAGGTGGCACATGATTAACCTGGTCAGAATAATTTGCCCTGGATCTGCTGTGACAACTGATCCCAGCTGGAGTTGCCCAGGAATTGGCCCTCAGGTTATGTGGTACATCTTTTTCTTGTAGATAAACACGGGCAGAACATGGGTTTGGCTTTTGAGGATCATGTGTGGCAGCCCTTTCACAGCAGAGGGGCTGGGAAGCCCAGAGACCTCACACCCACATCAGAGCCCTGACTGTGGGCAAAGGTGGTGCCAGGCTGAAGGAGCTTTTTGTCTCTTCTCAAAGGGCTTTCCTTGGTCAGACACTGGCTGGAAGGTTATGTCTTGGGCAGCACAATTCTGAAAACAAGTTTGGCCAAAAGTATTTCCTTGGAGGGGCCCAAACCTGGTCTCCAGCACTGCCTGCCCTCCCTGGAAATGCCCTGGCATGGAGCTGGTGGGGATTTCCTTCCCCCTCACTCTGCTCAGCTCAGAGGTGACACATTCCTTCCCTCACTGGATCCAGCCCCTGGAGCCATCCAGGGCACGCTCCAGTTTCCAATCCCCTGTTGTGCAGTGGGACCCTGGACCTCTGTGCACTATTAATAACGTGCTGTGCTGATGTGACAGTGTCTGATCCGCTCCTGTGACATCCCCAAGGGCTTCAGTGGCAGCAGAAGACCTGTGGGGGTCTGTCCCTGTCCCCCTCCCCATCTCAGTGGCACCACTCAATCCCATTAAGCCAAAGGATAAAATTCCCTGGAGCTCAGATCTCCCAACTGTTGCACCAGCAGGGAGAATTCACTTTCCCTGAGCTTTGCTAAACCCTTTCCAGAAAACTCTGCAGAGTGGAAACGTAGCTCTGGGCTCTCCACTCTGTGGAACTCCTCTGGTAACTTGGGGTTCCCAAAAGCTGCAGGGAAGGTTGCAGGGCCTCAGGGGCTTTCCTGGGAGGCTTTTCTTTTAAGGAAATTTGCCCCTGGGATCCAACTTAGACTTTTGACCCCTGGTTAATTAAGCTGCCAAATCCAGAGAGGTCAAAGGTTTCACTGTCTGTTGGATTTTGCCTCCCATGAATCTCATGAAGTAACAGAGAGTTCAGCTCTGAGTGTGGCCTCTGGAATCACGGGTTTGGGGACAGCCCCCTGCACATGGGAGGGGAGCTGTGGACACAAAAGGAGAGGCAGGCCCTTCCTGCTGCCCCAGGGTGCTGCTCAGCCCAGGGATGAGCAAGGGGAGCGAGGAGAGCTGGAGGAGATCCCACTGCAGTGTGCAGAGTCAGCCTGCACTGAGCAGGCACAAGGCAGGGAGGAGGTGACTGTGTCCCTTCCCTCTGCCTGGCAAGCAGGGAACAAGGGAGAGCAGGATGGCAGAAAAACCCTCCTGGGGAGGGTGTGAGGAGAGTCCTGTGTCCTGTTTTGGTGCAGCACTGGTGCATTTTGGTGGGACATGCCTGAGCACTGCTGGGTTTGGCAGAGGGAGGGGGGTACTCCAGGACCTTCCCTGTGAGAACCACCTCCAGTGTGTGGAGAGGTCAGTGCTCCCTGCCTGGGAATGGGTCCTGGATGTGCCTGGGAAGTTTTGCTTCTCAGAGCCCCACAGCCAACTGTGCCTCTGTTTGAGGGGCCGTAGGTACCCCCAGGGGTTGTGACATGGGTGCAGAGCAGACACAGCAGCTCCTGCTGAGGAACTCGAATTCTGGATCATTTCAAGGAGCCCAGGGTTTGGGAGGCGTTTGTGGAGTCAGCCTTGGGGCTGAGCCTGTATTGCAAGAAACGAAAGGGAGGAAGTTAAGGACCTGCTGGGTACCCCTGTGCCATGGCACATGGAAGGGGTGTGTGCAGGGATTTGGGAAGCACAGCCCAGGGGAGCCTTCTCTTTTCCCCTTCTGCAGAGCTGCCTGTGTTCGTGGGAACCCCGTTCGTGACCAAGAGCTGCCTTTCGAGGAGCCCCCTCCCACCCCCTCTGCCCCTGGGTTTTCCCGAGCCGAGCGAGGGAAAATCTGTTTCCCATCCCGGCAGCAAGAGGAGGCCGGAGCAGGGCTGCCCTGACCCTCGGCGTCACCGGGAGCTGCCACCGGAGCATCTCCTTCACTCGCTTCCCACTCTGGTCCCTTTCTGCATGGAGATGGGTCCGGACGTGGCTGGACGGGCTGGGCTTCCCAGCCAGGGGCCTTTCCCAGCGCCGTGCCCTGGCACCAGGCTGTGCCAGAGCTGGTGCCTTTGGTGCAGGTGCCCCATTAAGTCACGGCTGAGATTAGGGCTGTTTTCAGAAGGTTCCTTTGAGTGGAGGTTTGTTTGTGTAAATGTTTGGACGTTTCTCAGGCGCGATTATGGAGCAACCGGCACCTCCTGCATATTCAGAGGCCTCAGCGATCGCCTCCTGTCCTGCGGGCGGCAGCGGGGCCGGGGGATGCTGGGGATGCTGGGGATGCTGGTGGGATGGGCAGCACTGGGAGAGCCTGGACACAGCTCTGCCCTGAGCTGGGAGCACTGGTGAGCTGTGCGGTGCCAGGGCCGCGGTGGCGGTGCTGTGATGCCCACGGTGCCGGGGGGCACCTCAGCCGCCCCAGGAGCGGTGGCGGCACCTTCCCGACCGTGCCCAGCGCTGGGGGAGGCCGGGGAGGGGCAGGAGGGCTGAGCACAGAGCCCGGGCAGGCTCGGGGCTCCCGCCTGCTCTCTGCGGAGGTTCAGAGCTGTTGAAAGCAGCCTGGTCTGCGCGCTCCCAGCCCAGCCGCCCAGCTCCCAGGGCCCGGTCACCGCCGCTCCCCTCCCTGCCTGCTCCCCCCTCCTGTCCCTGCTCCATCCCCGCCCTTCCCCCGCAGGGCTCCGGCCGTGCCCAGCCCCGTGTCCCGGGGGTGACTCCCCGACGTTCCTCCTTCGTGCTCGGGGTCGTGCAGCGCCCGTGTCGGGGCGCAGCGCGAGTTCCAGCCAGGGCGGCCCTTCTGCCGCCGGGGACGGGGCAGGAGCTGCAAGGGACGGTGCTGAAGCTGCCCCTGGCCGCCAGAGCCGGGGGCACCCCCTGCTCCCGTCCCGAGGCTGACGCTGCCCCGTCTGTCCCCGGCCGCAGGCACCACGTGCATTATGTTATCCCGTACGACGGGGACCAGTCCGTGGTGGATTCCTCGGAGAATTACTTTGTGACTGACAATGTAACCAAGCAGGAGATCGACCTGATGCTCGGACTGTTGCTGGGCTTTTGCATCAGCTGGTTTCTGGTGTGGATGGACGGGGTCCTGCACTACGCGGTGCGAGCCTGGAGGAGCAGCCGGCGCTACGGTGAGTGCGGGCCCCCGGGCGCGGACCTGCCCCGCTGCACACGCACGGCCCCCGCACGCTCCCTGCCCCCGGCCCCGCATCAGCCCGGCCCCTCCACCCGCACATGGACCCGGGGGTCGCCTCCAGCTCGGGGCATTCCGCGGCTGGGACACCAGTAGGAATGCTGGCACGGGACACCAGTAGGAATGCTGGCACGGGACACCAGTAGGAATGCTGGCACGGGACACCAGTAGGAATGCTGGCACGGGACACCAGTAGGAATGCTGGCACGGGACACCAGTAGGAATGCTGGCACGGGACACCAGTAGGAATGCTGGCACGGGACACCAGTAGGAATGCTGGCACGGGAACAGCCCCCCGAGGGTCCCAGCCCCGAGGGCTGCGCTTTGCAAAGGGGGGTGTTGGTGCAAAGGGGTGCTGGATGAAAGGGGAGGTGTTCCTCCCAGGCAGGGTGGCAGCTGGGGGGTTCTGTGGCCGGACCAAACGTCCAAAATCTGGATTAAAAAACAAAAAAGAATTAGAAAAATCTGGATTTTTCTAATTTACGTGCAGGCTCATGCTGATGGAGAGCAGCCTCGTGGGGTTGTATAAACCTGTGACATTGTGGTGACAGTGACAGACATCTGTGCTGTGGCAGCTGAGGATCCCCACCCTCGCTGCTGTCCAGATGTGTTGGTGTTTTTTGAGTACTGAAATCAGCCTCAGAGGGAAAAGTCTTGGCCAGAGTAGTTAGTCTTTGGACCAGTGAGCTCAGCATTAACACCCTGAGGATGACAAACAGACGCTCCTTCAAGGCCCTCTGTGCCCCAGTTTGCTCCCTCAGCATGGACACCCCATGGACTTTAATCTTTGCAGGGGAAAAGAAAGACAGAAAAACTATTAAACTAGGGAATGGCTTGAAATTCCCTCACAGTGCACCTATAAATCTCAGTCTCTCCAGCTCTGACTGATGGTGGCTGTTAAATTACAACTCAGAGGAAAAGGAGAAAGAGCAAGATTTATCTGCAAAGCTATAAGAAATTCTAATTAGGGAAGTGGACTATCTCTTTCTAAAAACTCAGATAAAAATGATATTAATTTCCCATTAGTCTTCCCAAATCCCCAGCAGCCTGTGTGAGCAGGCTCTGAGTCAGGACTCTCTCTAGGCTGTGGTGCTGCTGTTTCCCAAAGCAGAAGGATGATTGTCAGAGTGTGCAGTGACACCTCAGGGGCTGAGCCAGATCTGAGGCTGTGACACCCGCTCTGAGCAGGGCCAGGGGCTCCGGGCTGCCAGGACACCTTGTGGGGAGCAGGGTGATGTTGCTCCTCAGAGCTGGAGCTGTGAGCCACAGTCGTGGTGTCACCACCAAACCTACCCCTGGTGAATGGAGGCTGCAGAGGATTTTATTTTTAGTAATTAATTTAGTATTTAAGCTAATTGATCTCTTTTTTTCTGGTTTCCCCCCCCCCCGCCTGTGCCTTTTCTAAGGCTTTAAGAAGTTGGCCAATGCTGTAATATTCCTTTTGGTATTTCCTATTCACTCAAATCAACTGTGCAAATTAGTGATTTTTGAAGGCAATAAGCAGAAGGGAATCCTATTTCTTTGCTGAACAAAGCTAAAGTTTCCTTCTGAAGAAGGAATTGGTGTCTGTGAGAGAAGGGCAGGGGTATTACAAATTCTGTGCTGGTACAAAATGAGGAGCCCTCCCTGAAATACATGAGAACCACTTAGCAGTGACTCAATGTCACATTGTGGCCTGATCAGCTTAAATCGTGGTCTGTTAGAATAACCTATAGCTCCTTCCTGATGGAAGAGATTGCTTAAAATAGAAAATATTCTATGGAAACTCAGACATCAGATTGTGCTTCGCAGTGGCTGCAGGGCTGGCCAGAGCAGTCACAGCCACCTCATGGCAGCAGAGACTCACTTAGGGTGGAAAAGGCCTCTAAAATCATCGAGTCCAACCATTTCCCAGTGCAGCAGTTACGTTTTGTACAGTCTGTCATTCCCTGGGACTTCCCAACTGTCCTTTGTGGGGTTGGACCTTGTGCATTTCTGGGTGGAATCACCCCAGCCCCTCGTGGAGGTGGATGGCAGCTCAAACGTTGCTACAGGGAAAGGTTCAGGGGCTGAGAGATGAACCACTGGATAAAAACAGGACCCTGTCCAGGCTGGGGCAGGGAGGGACCCACTGCTGCCACATCCCTCCTCAGTCCCGGAGGGAAGGCTTTGCCAAGGCTCCCACCAGTGCCCAACTGCAGTGGGGCAGGCCAGGGGCAGGTCTGGGGGAACCCAGCCCTCACCATTGCTGTGACATCTCATCTTCCCTCTCCTTTCTGCCTTGCAGACAACTCCTGGTCTTGGATTCCAAAGTTTTGTAACTTGAAGGAGTTGAGGAAACGCCACCACCGGCAGTACGAGGAGGCCACTGGGAACATGGTGCACATCAAACAGAAGCTGTACCACAACGGGCACCCCAGCCCACGGCACCTCTGAGGGACCCCTGCCCCCGGGACTGCAGTCAGCTTCTACAAGAAGGGATTTGCTCTCCCTCCTCCTTGGGGGGCAGCCGAGGACGGGATTTTACCGCCGCAGCCGCTGGCGCAGCGCGAGGCGCGACTGAGCCGCTCCCGGACGAGACGTTGCACTGTGCCCACGTTTTATCCTCACAACTCTGTATATATGTAAAAAAGCAGACTAACCAACAGACAAACAGAGACTTGCATTGTACTTTCAACCCCCTTCTCCTGGCACTCCCGGCTGTCCTGCACATCCAGCTGCCCCGAGGGGATTCTTGGCCAAGGGGATGCAGGTGGCACAGCACCAAGAAGATGCAGAGTGTCTCATCCAAGAGCTCGAGTCCCCCGTTTCTTTGGTCCTTTGGCTTGGTTTTGCTCTGCTCTGCCCCTTGTGTTGCTAAAATACCTTGGCTGGTCACAGGTTTGGATGGGCACTGCTGCCAGCGGGTTGGGAGGGCACAGTGTCCCTTTTTGCTTTGGTTCATGTTCTGGGGAGTTGCTGTGGGGGAAGGAAGTCCTGGGAATGTGTAAGTGGTTTGTTGTTTGCATTGCTAATACACTGAGACCTGCCTTAAGCAATCCAAGGATTCTTAGTGCCAGGGGAGCAGAGCCCTGAGGTGTCAGCCACCTCTGGTGGCACCTTGGTGCTGTTGTTCTTCACTAGGGCTGGAGAGGAGGGAGGGAGGGAGGGAGGAGTGGGATGGTTTTAGATCTGACTTTGCACCCTGATCATACCTCTGCTCATAATCACCCCCCACTCCTTGCCTGGGAGAAAAGGAGCTGCTCTCCCCCTCTTTTAGAGGGTGAGCCCAAGGCCCTGGTCAAACCACCCCAAAACCCCTGACAGTGCAGTGAGAGGGTCCAGTGAACAGCCTCAGTCTCCTGCACATGGACAAACACCAATTTCTTGTGTTCCTGCCCTGAGCTGAAACAGCAGCAGGCTGGGCTTGGCTCGAGGGACACGGACACGTGGCCTGAAGCCAAACTGCTCCACAGAGACAAATATCCCAAATACCACATGGTTGAATCCAAGTATGAGGATGCCCTGATGTGGTTTTGCCTTTGCTTCCCCTGGTGTGGCTTTTAAGATCTGAACGGGATCGTGGGTGTGAAACCAGAGACCTCCTTCCCTCCCAGGCAGAGGTGCCCGAAGGAGCTGAGGAAGCCCCTGTGTGGGGTCTCTGCCCCCTGCAGTGACCGTGTTCTGCTGGGGGAGAGCTGCACGTGTGCCCAGACCACGTCCATCCCTGTTGCACCTGCTGGGCAGCAGCAGTTCTGCCGGCTGTGGTGGGGAGAGAGAGAATTGACTGAGGGCAATAAAGGAGGGAGATGCCCCAAGAATTTCAGATGGTAGCCCTGAAATCATTTCTCCTTCATTCATCATTTTGTATTGAGTGGGTTTGTGCTTAAATGGGGAAAACACCCAGAACAGAAGATGATGAATCTTGCCAGAACGTCGCTGGTTTCTTCCATGGATTCCTTGACACTGTCAGTGGCTTCTATTGTTTGGAGGCAGTGTCTGTGCAGGGACAAGGACACCATCACTCCTGCTCTTTCCTTCCTGCTTCAGCTTCTGTGTCTTAGTTTGGTTTGGTTTTTTTTCCATTTCCTATACCCAGGATCAATTCAGTTATTTACAAGCCCCAAGAGCCAAACATTCCCACTTCTCTGCCATTCCTACCTTTGCTATTCCCATCTCTTGGAGCCCCATTTTCTGTCTGGACCTAAATAATTGCCTGGTCCATACTTCTGTCTGTTTGACTGTCTGCCATTCCAGATTCCCCGTGGTTGCAATGTCTGCAGCCACATGTTGGGATGTGAGGAATGACTTTTCCCTGAGCAGCTCCTTTCCAAGACACATGGCCTTGCATCTCCCTTGTGTGGTGGCTGAACTGGCAGGAAAGAGCAGGTCCTGTGTTATCAACAGGTACATGTCTCTGGAATTAGTTTTGGAGGGGGGAAAAAAGCACTTTAAATAATCTTTCCCCTTGGAGTCTCTCACAAGAGAGACTTAAGGCAGTGACCTAAGCTCAGACTGAATGTAAAGCCTGGTTCTGCCCTAATCAAGCAGCTGACCTTGGTTGAAATATCATTAAATGTGGAACAACTGGAAAACGTGAAGTGATGGCTCACACTCATTAAGTCTGACCTGTCTGATCTACACCAAAATTTCAGAAGAGCATGAGGATAAAAATTCCTAACAAATACATACTCCCATTACTTAAGAACTGACTTTTTTTTTAAATCTGAGTGATTTTTAAATGTGAGCTTCTCTCTTGTTCACAGTTAGTCAAAAAAAAAAAGAAACAAAAAATAGTCTCAGTGAAATCAAATTTACTGGGAGTAACTTATTGCTTTTTAATGCAAGGAAACCAGACATACCCTTGCAGAGGAGGTTTGTCCCAGCACAAAATAAATCAGTGGGGAACTGACAAGGTCTTTGATTCTCCTCCTTAATAAACAAGGGGCAAAATTCCTTCCCATGCAGGGAGGGAATCCTGTTCCTGACCCAAAACATCTGGTGCCTCTTCCATGCAGGGCTGGTCTCAAACAGCTGATCAGGGACACAAGGGCAGATTCCTGGTGCACGAGGTGTTTTTTCCTCTGAGTCCTGGAAGCTACTGTGGATTCCATCCTATGGAACAGAGATTGGAATGTGCCTGTTGTGGGGCTGGAGAACCTCCCACACAGGCCAGGCTGTGGTGGAGAGACCTCCCTGCACAGGAGCAGCCCAGGTCCCACGGGATATTTAAAGTTAAAAAAAAAAAGATGGATGAGAGTTGTGGTCTGCTCTGCCTCCTCTTTGGGGAACGAGGGGACAAAGCCCCCAGAGAAGCAGAAGGTGAAGGAGGTTTTTGGGTCTTGCAGCACCAGCAGCACAGCCCCTGCTCTCCCTGTTTGCCACCATCACTCCTGTCCCTGGGCCTCCTGCTGCAGGTGGGAGCCTCCCCAGCCCTGCCTGCTCCGTGCTCTCCTGTCCCTGTGTCCCAGGGAGGTTGCTACTCTTGCTGCCAGCTCGTTGTCTGTACTCTGTCTGCTGTCTGCTCCTCTGAGCACACGTTTGGTTTGCTTCTCTCTGGTCGTGGGGGTGTTTTCTCCTTGTTTAATCGTCCCAGATGTACTAGTGTTGACTTGTTTGTTGTTCTCTTGCCTCTGATCTGCTCTTCTCACACACACACACACAAAATAAGAAACAACAAAAAAAACCCCAACCACAGATGGAAACAGCAACATCACCCAAACCCAGCAACAACCCAGGCAAAAAGGGTCCAGCTGGGAGCGAGTGGCACAGCAAGGGCAGGGAGGGAGAACAGGGGTGCAAAGCTCAGAGCTGGCAGCTTGTGTGAGTGGAGGCAGCTCTGGGGGACATGGGAATGGGAACTGCAGGACATGGGAGTGGGAAGTGTGGGCCATGTCTCAGCACTCACCCGCCAGATGCTGTGAGGGAGGATGCACCAGGCTCTGATGGTGGTGGGGAGTTTGTGGGCTAATTTTAGAGCAAAAACAGAGCTTAAAACTGTGTGTGCCAATTCTCCAGAGTTGGGATTGGCACTGGGAATGCTCTCCTGTGGTTTTTGGTGTGAGGAGCCCAGGCCTGGCTGCCTGCACACCGATGGGTGTGTGCTGGTGGTTGGGAGCTGCTGCACAGGAGAGGGGTGGAAAGACAGGTGGAGAAAAGCAGGGCATTGAGAAATCCCCTGCATCAACCAGTAGCTCCTTTTTGAAATCAAATCCTGTCCTCAGTACAGGCACTGAATCAAGGATATACAGACAACCAGGACCTTTCCTCTTTGAGGAACAGTTTGGGAAGGTGTCTCATGTGATTCCCTCCATCCATCCATCCATCCATCCATCCCTCCATCCATCCATCCATCCCTCCATCCATCCATCCATCCATCCATCCATCCATCCATCCATCCATCCATCCATCCATCCATCCATCCATCCATCCATCCATCCATCCATCCATCCATCCATCCCTCCATCCATCCATCCATCCCTCCATCCATCCATCCATCCATCCATCCATCCATCCACCATCCATCCATCCATCCACTGTGCCCTTTTCCTGCTCAGCCAGCCCTTGAGCCAGCCAGGGACATCAACTGGCCCAACCTGGCCCGGGTATCTGGCAGCACTTCATCCATAATCAGGATATCTGTAATCAAAAAAACCAGGAGAGAGCCTGGAATGTGAATCCCAGGCCCTCTCAGCGTGGTGGGGTGGGTTTAGTTGCTGTCACTGCTATTCTACCTCATTTTCTGGTTGTGCTGGGCTGGGAGAAGAGAATCCCTGATAAAAGAGGATATTAAAAGCAGCCACTAAGGTGATTAAGGAACTGGAGCATCTCTTCCATGAGGGAAAGCTGGAAGAGCTGGGACTGTTCAGCCTGGGGAAGAGAAGCTCAGGGGGATCCATGGACACAAACCCCTGAAGGGAGGGTGCCAAGAAGGCAGAGCCAGGCTCTGTGAGAGGTGTCCAGTGATGGAGCAGAGGGTGGCAATGATGAAGAGTGGGGGTGATGAAGGCCTCTTCTGCATTCAGGGGGCTNCCATCCACTGTGCCCTTTTCCTGCTCAGCCAGCCCTTGAGCCAGCCAGGGACATCAACTGGCCCAACCTGGCCCGGGTATCTGGCAGCACTTCATCCATAATCAGGATATCTGTAATCAAAAAAACCAGGAGAGAGCCTGGAATGTGAATCCCAGGCCCTCTCAGCGTGGTGGGGTGGGTTTAGTTGCTGTCACTGCTATTCTACCTCATTTTCTGGTTGTGCTGGGCTGGGAGAAGAGAATCCCTGATAAAAGAGGATATTAAAAGCAGCCACTAAGGTGATTAAGGAACTGGAGCATCTCTTCCATGAGGGAAAGCTGGAAGAGCTGGGACTGTTCAGCCTGGGGAAGAGAAGCTCAGGGGGATCCATGGACACAAACCCCTGAAGGGAGGGTGCCAAGAAGGCAGAGCCAGGCTCTGTGAGAGGTGTCCAGTGATGGAGCAGAGGGTGGCAATGATGAAGAGTGGGGGTGATGAAGGCCTCTTCTGCATTCAGGGGGCTTTGAAGGTAGAAACAGCCAACAACAACTTCCAGAGCACCTCTGGGTGTGAAAGAACAGAAGTAGTTCCATTTCTAGAGCATGTTGTACAAATAGACATTTAAATCAACAGTTTTCCAGCCTGGATCCATTTGTGAGATCCATTGTTTCAGTGAGCAGGGG
Source organism: Serilophus lunatus (assembly GCA_013399895.1). NCBI lineage: Eukaryota > Metazoa > Chordata > Aves > Passeriformes > Eurylaimidae > Serilophus > Serilophus lunatus. The sequence continues at coordinate 91,921 of VXBA01004863.1, read as the reverse complement.
GCAGACAGGGACACAAAAGTGCTGGTTCTGCCTTAGGATGGAGTGAAGATGGGATGTCCTCTCAGCATGAGAACATGAAGCAGCAAGTGAACTTCCTGAAGAAAATTAAAAATGAAACCACAAGAAGCCAGGCCTGGCTGTTGGGGCAAAGAAGGAGGAAACAGAGGGGTGGGAAAGTGTGGGCAGGTGTGAGGAGGAGCTGGGCTGTGTCTGCTGGGTCCTGGCTGGGCTCCAGGTCTGTGTGTCCGCGTGTTTGTAGCCCTGTGTGTCATCACGTGTTCACTGCATGAGCCTGGTCCTCCTTTAGTGCCTCCCACTCATTTCCACTCATTTCTTTTCCAAAGGGGTCGCTGGTTTTAGCCCCCCCCCCCCCTTGGAGCTGAGCCCTGGGATTCCCAGGAGGGGCTCACACTAAGGCAGGGGAAACCCTTGCAGGACAGAGCACTATTTTCACTAGTGCTCTGCAGTGAGAACAAGGCTTGGAGTGCTGTTTTCCCTGATTGTTAATCCTTCTTTTCTTTTTTCTGCACCCAAACCAGTTTTGCATGCATCAGGCAGGGAGAGGCACACGTTGAGACTAAGAGAGAGATTAAACTCTGCTCCGAGTCTAATCACAGAATAATCTCTACTGTGGTTGAAAAGCAATAATGGCTAATTTTTTTACTCAATATACTTGCACAGGCAGATGTCACCCCGGGTTTGTGGTCTCCAGTGGCTGCGCTGGAGTGGTGACAATCTGTGCTGAGGGAGCAGCTGAAGGTGCAGAGAGAGCTTGGGGTGGGGGAGGCAATAGAAAAAGCACACTGTGATTTTATTTGGGTCAGTGAGTGAGTGTATTTCAGCCATTCCTTCCCTTTCAATAAGATGTTTGTATATAACCAGTTCAGCTCCTGGAACCAAGCCCGTCCTTTGCTGTTTGTCAGTAAAATAGTTTTTTGCATGTTTTGCATCTGAGTGTTTTTTCCAACCCTTTGAACCCAAAGGTAGCCCTGGGGTTGGGGGGCACTGCAGAGCAGCAGCTCATCAGCTTTGGGCAGGGGGCTGAGAGGAGGAGGAGGAGGTTACAAACAAGGCTGGAAAGGTGTGGGGAAAACTGTCCTGATCTCTGAAGAAGGGCTGTGTGATTTCCCCCAGGTTATGTGACATCATAAGACACTGTCCCAGATTTTCATCTGCTTCTCTCCTGCTCACTGGGATCACAGGGAAGCTCCAAGGTCCAGAACTGATTTGAAAGGAAGATAAATATTATACTGTTAAATTCTGGGTGCAAGTTACCTCCAGAGAGCAGCCTGGGTCTCCTGTGCCCATTGCCTACAAAGGCAAGAAAGGCAGGAAAAGTGCAGGAAACTCAGGGCTTTGGCAGAGAGAAGGGAAAGTGGGATCATTTCCCATTCTAGCAGTACAGACATCTGCCCCCACGAACCAGTCCTTTACCATCCCTCAGTCTTCTCCTTCCTGGAAGAGGACCACACTCCAGCCCTTCTGCACAAAGATTCTGATGCACAAGTTGTTCCACAAGTCTGGGCACAGCTGGGCAGGTCTTGGGCTTGGTGCAGACTCCACATGAAAGCAGAGCAGCAGCAAATAAAACCCAGCACCCAAGACAATGGATGACAAAAGATTCTGAGTGTTTCTTCTCCATCCAAAACGCAAACACAGGTTGGCAGAGAAATGGGACCCCAGGTCCCAGGGTGTGTGTGGCACTCACATCTTCGTGCTTCCACAAGGGGACTTGGCTTCCAGTGCATCACATTCAAAAAATACTTCAATGGATGGCAACTGAGAGGAGACAGAGATGACCATGCTGTAAATCTGTCTCCCAGCTGCAGTGCTGGAGCACAGGGAGCACCTTTCAGCTGGCAGTGGCCAGGATGGGGAGTGATGGATTGCCTGCTAATCCATCTGCTCTGGGACCTGCCCTCCAACACAAAATACCATTTTAATAATGTGCTGTTGGCTCGTAACTCACTCAGTGTCATGAGAGGAGATCACCTCAGCCTGGGCTGGCCATCCTCTGTCCCTGCTTGGAGCTGGGTGCCACCTCCATGGGCACATCCATCAGCCTGGAGCTGACAGCAGCCCAGCCTGGCCTCTGAGGCTGCCTTTGACAATGACAGGCAGCTTTTCTTCCCCTTCCACAGGAGCACCAGTGACAGCACCTGGCCCAGGTGCTCAGTGGGCAGCAGGGCCCAGGACACTGGTGATCTGCCCAGTTCTGCTCCTGGGCTCCCCAGCTCCTGTCGGGGTGAATCTCTCAGAGCTCAGCCACAACCACCGGTGAAATGGGCAAAGCTGGGGCTGCTGTCAGTTCCTGTGTGAGCAGAACAGCTCAGCAAGGTACTCAAGGGCACAGATTTGGGTCAGGCAGATGTGTTTTCATGATGTAGTTACAGAAGGGGCCTCAGAACAGAGCACAGGGTTCAAATCCAGTTCAAACACAGAAAAAAAATCAGGTTTTCTGACCTGTCTCTTATATGCATACAAGCAGAACAAATGTCATCTCATCAAGACAGGCTCGTGTTCAGGACTTGACAATGGCACAACTCTCAGCTGTTTCAGAGATGCAGATTTGTGCTGCACAAGCAGCTCCATGGCAGCAGTGGGAGCAAACAAGCCCCAGTCATCTCTTCAGACCCTGCTGGACACCTGGGTGCCACACAGACTCACCTCCTTTAGAGACAAAGGTGCTCTCAAGAGTACCTGTGTTGACTTCCAGTCAACCAAAGTCCATCTGTGAAACACAAAGTCTACTCTGAGTCTGTGAAGGACAACACAAGAGCGATGCCATAGATATGTGGAGCAAGGAGGTGTGTCATGGATCTGGGAAAAGAGGTGAGAAGTATCTCTGCTGGACATAAACCCTACAGTTAAATACACTGGAGTGTCAGGCTTGGACAGACCCTGGGTTCCCACAGTTTTGTCACTGGGATACTCCAGAAATGTGAAATGGCTGAAAAAGATTTGGGGTTTGGGCTTTTTCAGCAGGACAGACCATACAGACCAACACAGTCAGTGGTACTTCAGCAAGGAGGTCCTTTAATTCAGTTGCTTCTGCCTTATTTACACCACTTTGTTTTTCTGGTGCAGTTTAAAAACACGAGATCCAAGGCAGACTGAGGCAGGGCCCCCTCCTTTGCACCAATGGACACACTTCTCTCAGCATATGATTCCACCACAGGACCCTCCCAGCTCTCCCCCAGGCCCTTGTCCCCACACGTGCTGCTCTGAAGCCTGCAGACTTCTCACACTGGGGTTCCTCTGGGGAAGGGCAGCAGGGGGTTACTGTCAGTCCCTTTGTTTTCTTCAGCACCTTCTGTTTTCAGCCACTCCATCTTCTGCCTGTGCTGCTGCACAGCATCGGCCACGCGGGCGTCGATCATGGCCTCGGTGAGGACACCATCCTCTGAGGCATAAGCTGCTGCCTGGAGGGGGAAAAGCAGGAGAGACAAGTCAGGGATGGCAATTCCCAGGAGCAGGGGAGATCTGGGACTGGTCCCTCACTCTTGTTCTCTTCTCCAAGGGTGTTTCCCCCCACGTTTCCCAGCACAACCCCCAGTGCGGGTCTAAGCACCCAGAGCCCCTCTGCCCACCTGCCTCTGGATTTCCTGGGAGACAAGATCCCTCCTCTCACAAGAGACAAGCCCAAGGTTCCCAACTGCTGTTTGAAAGCACCCAACAAGAGTAATGGGTGCAGGATGGTCACTGACTGACCCCATCCAAGGCAACAGAAAATGCTGTGAACAGTTGCCCAGCAGAACTCAGTGCTAGGCTGAATATGGGCAAGGTGGCACCTCTGAAATGATTTCTAACATTGTTCTCCTCATGCATTGCCTTAGGACTCTCCCCTGCACCACTCCTCTGCTGTGTCAGTTCCCACCCCACACTCACCTGCCCATGGGACTTTCCCTTTCCCCTCCCTCCATTCCAGCCCCAACTCCTGTCTCCTGGTAAACACTTGGTCCTGTAGCTACTCCAGCAGGCAGCACAAATCTGCTCACAGCCCCCTGGGGAAAGGGCTGCACACTCCTGCCATCCTTGCCAAGCAGCCCCCAGGGGAGGCAGGAGTGCAGGACTGCTCTGCAGCTGCAGCCAGAGGACTGTCCCTGTGTCCCCACGTGCAGGACAGCTGGGACCCCACTGCTGGACCTTCTGCAGGTGACAGTGCACAGCCCCTCTGAGGAAGGGGAGGATGCTGATGCTGTTAACTGCACCCATCTCCAAGGAAACAGAGCAACTCCCAAGCTGCAGATTTCTAAATCTGGTTCCTCCCTCTGCTCCTGAGAGCAAATCCATGTCCTGCTCCCTGTACAGCTATGGAATAAGGGAGCTTGACACCACCCAGGGTGGGACCAGTTCAGCCTCTCACATCCACACTGCCTGCCCCAAATAGCCCCAAATTCTGTCCACATCTCCCTCCACAGAACTGGCACTTGCCAACCCTTCTGCCTGCAGGGCATTCTTCAACATCCCAGTTAGGAATATTGACTCTGGCTCTCAGGACAGACTGAAGGGTTTTTCCGAGGCATTACATACAAATTCATATAAATCATTAATGGTGCAAAACATCAGTTATACCAAAAAATGAGTCTGGCTGCAAAAGCACCCCAGAAACAAATTCCAGTGTGACCACTTTATGCACCCCCTGTCCAGTGATGTTGATGGGGGAGAAGACAAACCCCAGGACAAGCTGCTTCACTGGTACCATCCCAGTACTGTAGTTACACCTGCCTGTTAGATCAGTGCTACCTCACTGCAGCAGGAACAATTCTTTCAAGAAATGAGCAAAAGGTCACCCAAGCTGGTTTTCAGCCTCCTCTAACCTTTCCAGTCCTTTTTGGGGAACTGCTAGACCACAAAAGGTCTCCCTGCACAAACCACAGCGCTGGCAGCTGCTGGTTTTTCCTGCAAGAAGCATCAAATCCTTTGCAAAGATCCCTCCCTTTGCAATCCCCCCTTCAGGCAGCAGTGACAAGTTAAGCTAATGCTTCTGCTTAGCACTAGGAGTAAACATTGGCCACAGGGAAGGAGGGCAGAGAAGGAGAAGGTCTGTAAACAGAGAACTCCCTCTGCATAAGGGCACTTGTCCTGCACTCCCTCAGCACAGGGAGGCTGCACTTCCACAGCCACCAGGAGAAAAGCACTGCTTCCATAACCTGCCAAATACTGACACCACACCCAGCACAGCCTGACCTGTCTTCACTCACCCCCTTAATCCACCCACTCCCCTGTTTTTTGTTTGCAGGATCTCTCAGTGCCCTCCAGCCAGGAGTCTTAAAATGGACAAAGTGCTTTCCTGGGATGCACTTGTGTGTCTCCACAGCACAGAGAGGATGCCTTTGTCCCCTCCCCTCCTCCCTGCCACTGCACAGCCCATCCATCCCACCCTGGAACCTCCTGCAAAGCTGTGCAGTTCATGCTCTGTTGATTTTCTCAATGACTTTCTATTTATAGAAAGCCTTAGGCCCTTGCTGTCAAGAAAGCAAATGGGAGAAGCAGCTGCCCCTTCTGGGAGTAGCTTGCACACACACAGAAATGGTACCAAGCTTCATTTATATTCATACCTCTGCCTCCTGCATGGACAAATTTTAACCCATTTTCTCCAGTGCAGCTATTTCTGTTTTATTGCTCAGACCCAATTATGAAATAAGCTGAAAACAAAGTGTTGGGGAAGTAGAGGCATGGAACAGATGACAAGTCCAGCCTAGATGACCTAATGTTTCACTTCAGCCAAGACTCATGGTTTATTTTAACCTGGCCAGACTAATCTGTATCCCTTGAATCACATTTATAATAAAAATAGCCTCATAAAAAAGCCCCCAAAAATATAAGCACTATTTTTATAAAATAAACAAGGCTCAGGGAGCAAAAAGGCATTTATGTCAGTGGTATAAAAGGCAAGGAAATGACAGGAAACTCACACTGGGACATAAAACTCCTGGGAATTCTCCTGAAGTGCTGCCAAAACAATTTTCCAAGATTACAGCTTGGAATAGTGAAAGGTTGTGGGGTTTTTTTGACATTTCATCTAAAGCACATCAACGGGTTTAAGCACAGGGTGCAGAACTAGGAAGGCTGCACATCACTATAAACAGATTTGAAGGGAATTCTTAAGTGGATAAATGCATCCAGTTCATATTAGAGCCATCAAGGGTTAGATATGAGGGATGGAAAAGCACAAGGACAAAAGGGAATGCTCAGTCTTCTGCAGAAGAGATTAAAATGGATTTCTAGCACGCAGACTATTAGCTGTGCCAGACAGCAATATTTTTCCCAGTGCTAGAGGTTACACTCTCTGCCTTTCTGCATCTTATTTTCTTTTGTTGGTAAGCTGAGGACAAATTGAGCCAGACTGAAACAACAGTGAACTACAACTTCATGTAAATGACAGTCAATCCATCTCAGACCCATCTGATGGTGGAATTAAGCCTCTGAAAGCTGCAGCTATTGCTCAGTTTAACTGAGATGCTTTTGTTAAAGGCAACACTGGCAGAAGAATCCAAAAGCATCTTCATGGGAACTGACTACAAGGCCACAGGGCAGAGAGTGGCCACTGCTGCTGTACTGGGTAGTCCTGGTAAGAGCTGATGGTTCCTCCTCCAGCTGCTTCAGAACTTCACCTTTCCCCAAACCATCTCTGGGATCCAGTGCTGGCCAGGGAGAGATGACCCCAGGCAAGCCAAGCAGAGCTGAGGAGGATCCTGGCATCTCCAAACTGCACCAGGTCCAGGACAAAACACCTTCCTGTGCACTCACAAAAGTGCTGCTCACATCAGGCACGTGGTGGGGTTATTGAGTTTGTCCTGTGCAGGACCAGGAGCTGGGCTCTGATGATCCCTGTGGGTCCCTTCCAGCCCAGGATATTCTGTGATCACATTATTTCCCCCCATCAGCCATCCTTGGCAGGCAGCATCTTGAATCAAAAAGTTAATTAAAAGACCAGCAGCTCAAGAGTTAACAGTCTATCTGTAGCACATAACCACCCTCCAGCTGTTCCATCCAGCTGAGGGAAGCCTGACAAGCATTTTTTTGAGGCAGTGATGCTGGTTCCTACAGCCCCCCTGATCCCCTCCCTCAGATGTGCCAGAGCACTGTAGCTGTGCAGTTAACTTGTCTTGCCAAGCTATTTTTAACTCTGCTCAGCTCCCTGACCCAGTTCATGGCACAGCCACACACTGGGGTGCACCAGCACCACGGGGAGGAGAGCTGGAAGGCAGCAACAACACTGCCAGGAGTGAGAGCTGCAAAGACACCCCCAGCAATGCCCACCCAGGCCCCAAAATACCAGCACCACTCAGGAGATCAGCTGGGGTTTAGAGAATTTAAACCACCTGCTCAGAGAGGCTTCTGGCCACACCTTCTGAAGGGCCACACCTCAGAGCCTTACACAGGCAAAAGCAAAGGCAGGTGGGAACACTTCTTGCCAGTCCTAGGTTGGATCTGACAAAAGGAGCTTCTGTAATGCTCTAGTCGAGCTCCAGTTGGTTACAGCTCCAGGTTTCTGACCCAATGACTGAAAAAGAAGGCAGGGAAGATCACCAGCCCTGTCAGGCAGCTCCCAGGGCAGTGCTCAAGACAAATCTTACTCCACTCTGGGTGCCCTCACAGATCTGAATCCACCAGTCATCTCCTGAGGAAACAAGTCCAGCTGCCAAAAGCCTGGGCTACTTTAACACTGATCCAGGACACATCTCCTTTCTTGATCTACAAGACATGAAGTCCCTTGTTCCAGCACACCAACAACTTTGATTTTGACACAGATGAAGCTTCTTGCAGCTTCTACATCAAACCAATTCCTAGATTTTTGCCCACCTCCTCCTGGCATGGGTTTTTTTTCTCCTTTGACTCTTCTATGAGAGCAGAGAGGAGCATAACTTCCTGCTGCCATTTTACATAGAACCTTGTTAATAGTCTTGGCACTATGAGGCACATTTTAAAAAGCTATCAGGGCAACACTAAGGAATTAGTCAGCCCCACCTTTCCCTTCCTTCATGATCATTTAAAGGATAAATGATAACAGATGAGGTCATTCCTGGGGAGTAATGGCAAGCTTGGAGATAAGGGGTGATAAAAAGCAAAGGATCATTTATCACAACTTTTTATTACAGGAAATACCTGGCAGCAAAGCCTTTAGCACACATGGGGCAGATGACAGCACACAGTGTGAAATATGCTTCAATAACACAAAATTCATGTTAGTAAAATTAACCAGATGTGTGCTACCAAGGAATAAAACAGGGACTAACAGCACTGAAATGGCTGCTTTGGACCTCAGCTCATGACTATTGCAGTTTCAATTAATTTAGATTAGAAAGGATAAATATTTCTGAACCTTAAAAGGTGGAAAAACAGTAGTAGGAGGAATGAAATGCACAAACTTTGTAAAACATTTGTAAACTGCTAAACTGAATTAAAAATTTAAAAACTAAACAAAAAGCTGCTTTGTTTTCACAATCCCTGAAAGGAAGCTGACATGAATAAGTTACATGACACACAATTTGGGGCATATTCCTCAAACTGATATTTCTAGGTTAGTTTATGGAAAAGCAGAATCCAGTAAGAAACTGGCAGCTGTGACAAAACAAGGTGAAAGCCTGATTTAAAAACCAGCTTGTTAAGCATGTGAGTAATTGTACTCCCAGTGACTGCATTTCTTTTTTCTATACAGACCATGCATGGAAGAAATACCTATTTTTTTTTCAGCTCCATTTCCAGTTAATTTTCTTTCTTTAATTACTCCAGCTGCACTAAAAATGTGTTTAGAACAAAGTAGGGAAGGAGGCTGGTTTAGTGCCCTGATGTTGTCAATACCTGAGGGCCACAACATGAGGCATCTCTTCTGCTGAGCTTCTTGAGCTGGACCACGAGTCATGGCCAGCATGATTTGCCCAAACCCATATCAAACTCACCTGCTTTACCTAAACTCAGCAAGGGATTTTCCATCAGGGATGGACTTGATGACCTTGAGTGATCCTGTGATCACCAGAACTTTGAGATGAGGAACTGTGCTGACATTCCCACCCCAGAGCCAGCAGCGTTCTGGTACCTCTCTATGGACATAATGAACCTTCCACAGGGATACAAGTTCTGAGACTCCAAAATCAACCCCCCAAACCTTCCAGAAGGGCAAAAGGAAGCAGGAGCCCAGTGGCAAAGCCCCACTCACCTGCCATGCCACAGCAAGCTGTGAGATCTCTCGACCTGACATGCCCTCGGTCAACCTGGCGATCTCAGAGCACTTCTTCCCATAGTCAAACTGGGCCAACTTCAACCTCCTGAAAGGCAGAAAGAAGAACCAGGGTCAGTTGACATGACAGCAGTTCCAACAATGTTCCCACCTGCATTACTCCCTCCAGTGCAGCCACCTCCAAAACTTTAAGGCACAAAATTCCAGGATGGCGCCTCATCCCGTAAGAGGAAGAGGCGACCTCCAGCTTTTACCTGTGCTACTTGTTTAAAGTGGTGTGACAGAATACACAGGAAAGGAGCTGAGGAAAAGCAATAAAATGGAAACCCCTTGGGTGGGAGGTGTGCAGGGCACTCACTGTTTGCCCTCCGTGGCTGGTTTCAAGACGTGCCGGTCAAAATACATCCGGACGAGCCGCTCGCGTTCTTCCAGCTGGGGCAGATCAAAGTTCACCATCTCATCTATCCTGTCATTGATAGCCCAATCAAACTGCTCAGGCTGGTTGCTTGCTAAAACAAGCATAAACCTGGAGTGATGAAACAAGAGAGGAAAGACTGAAAAACTCATAAAAATAAAAATCAATGAACTAGTCTGAACATCGGGAACTGCCACGGTCGGTATCGGAGACATTCCATCACCTGAAAAATCCCCAGAAACAGCCTTGTGAAAGCATCTCAAGCACCACTCTAAAATGCAGGGCTGTTTAGAACAGGGACACTCAAAATGAGCACCATAAACCAAAGGTGCCTTGTTTTACCAAGCTTTGCTCCACGGCACAGATGTGCTGCTTCCAGGTCCTGCTCTCTGCAGTTTGAAGCTGGAAACCCTCTTTTTTTTTTTTTTTTGCTTTGTAATGTTGCTTCTTCCCTTTGCCAATACTTTAATGCTTTAATTGATGTTACCAGCTTAATAATGCACAATAATTTGAAATGGGCTTTTAACCACAGCTATTGGAGTATCGATGTTCCCACTGTCTGTTTCAATCATGGTCTACAAGGGGCCCTGTTCCCTGCTGTCATTTCCCAAGATAACCTGGCCAACCCAAGAGCCACAGGGGCACCAAACTGTGGCTTTTCTACCAACAAGGACTTCCCCCAAAGCCCTGCAGAAACACAGCCTGGATAAAGGGCTGACACACAACCTGATGTTCAGGCATTTCTATCGTGAGTGGGATACAAATGAGCAAGAGATGCTGGCACAGTCAGCTACCCTGCAAGAAGATTTTGGGAAGTTTAAGCCAGCAATTCACATTAGTGATGCTGATGACAATTCACTGCTCAAGTAACAGTTCTCCTCAGGGTCTCACCAAAGCAGCCACATTTACATGCACCATTACACTTGTTCAAGTGAACTCCCTTTCATGGATCCAGGACTCCTCCTTGCCCAAAGCAGCAATAAGGCTGCTCAGAAGTAAAAAGCAGTGCATGAATCACAAGGGCATGTTCAGTGTCCTAGAATGGCTCATGGTTTAAATCAGGGCTGAATTCAACATCTGTCCAAATGAGAGCACAACTGTAGTGAGGGAGGGCAGAGCCCCCACCCAGACCCAGAGCTCTGCTGAGGCAATTGAACATCAGAGGAAAGAAAGAACCCTCCCCTTGCCACCCCCTGCCACTGCCTGGCCTGCAGTGCAAATATTGATTGCATTTCTTCTTGCAAACAGCAAGTACAATGTCATTTAATAACAGTAACACGACTCAGCTTTATGGAGCAATTCTATATATTATTTCAGAAGAGACTTGCCATCCTTCCAAAAGGAAAATCAAGGTTCTTGCTTTCTAGAAATTACTGATGTGCAGTGTTGCTCACAGACACTCTGAGCAGCTCAGGTGAAAGAAATGGTCAGATTTAAACTCAGTTGTCTACAAGTTTTCTGCACACACATGCACAGGGTGGAAAGAAGTCACTGGAGAGCAACAGCAGCTCAAACAAGCACCTGCTGAAGCAGTTTTGAAGAGAACATGAAGCATCCAGGCAGGATCAACCCTGAGTTCTCTCTGTGAGAGTGATTTTCATGGGCTAAATATTGCCCTTGTATGAACAGTAACTTATCAAGAAAAAGAAATATACTGATCAAGACAATCAAGATGTTCAAATCCCAGTTTTAGGAAATAATTTCTTTACAGTTCTGATTTCCAAGTGCCAGGAAAGGACAAAGGAGAAGCAATCCAAATCCTGCACAAACTGAAAAGGGAACATTCTCTCTGCAGACTTTTTTTTTGCCCTCAGTAACACAGATCATTCCCATCCTTTATTTGTACACCACAGACCCTTTACAGACTTTCCTCAACCCAGGGAAACATCCAGTGCTGTAAGGGCTGCAGCTGGATACTCACTTGTTGCTGTGCTGCCCTGTCCTGTGCAGGAATGCATTTAAAGTTGCTCTGAGATCTTCACTGATTTTCTCCTGCAAAGATGAAATCCAAAGGAAGATCAGCTGCTGGGGTCTGCAGACAGGTCACAGCTCAAAGCAGCATTATGGGCAAAGGGAGTTCTGTTATTGTCAAGCCCCTGCCTCACAGCAGAATCCAAAGCACTGTAACACCTTGGGAAAAAAGGATCAGTTTATATACCCCGGAAAAAGGTTAGGAACTAAAGCTTTCAGTAGGAGGGATGACATATTTGTCCACAATCTTGCAGTGATTTTCCTGATTTCAAACCCAAGGCTCCAGCCACTGGCCCAGGTGGTTTTTCCTGCTGGGAAGTCCAGTAAGATACTCACAGGAAAATAAGCCTCAGCAAGGAATTCACTTACATATTCAAAGTATATTCAAAGAGCTCTTTAAATAGACCACTGGGATTTGAGCAGCAGGTCCAGACTGAATGTACAATGTGGTGACTGACTTTGAAAACACAAATTATTTGAACAGGGGAAGGTGCTGGTGTAGCTTTGTTTAATGGAGCAAAAAGCAGTTTTGTTACCAAAACCTCCCAGGGTAAATATTTGTTGTGAGAAAACACAAACCCTGCAGTGTGAACCATCTTGTCTGGTTTCCAAGATATGCCTCTTGCCTTCCTACTTCCCTACTGCAAACCCTCACAAAGATCACACCACCCATGTTCTGCAGGGAGGATTCTCAGGCTCGAGCTGCTCACTCCACTCAGCTGCAAGAAGCTGAGTTCTTGGCTCTGCCTCACTTCACCAGGTGAGCAGCGAGGCTTCTGCCAAGCCTTCATCTTTTGCTTGTTGGAGGCAGTTCCTGAGGCTGAACAGGGCTGGTGACAGACACAGGGGGAGGCACTTACTGTGGCCCTTTTCCTCAGGAACGCGTCGGCTTCATCCACGAACAGCAAGAGGCTGTGAAAGGAAAGCACTACACAGTAACAGCAGACAGGTAAGTGAGGCTCCAGTGGCTCAAGGATCCTCCTGCCCACTGCCAGGCACCCTGTGCCCGAGGGGACACCCACAGCAGGCTCATGTCTTCAGGCCCCACGTCCCAGCTAAGCTGCTGCCACCTTTCCACTGCACCCAGCCGTGATGAGATGACACCTTAGGCCACGAGTCTGGCCCCAGCCCTCGGGAGTTGGTTTTCCTGCTGTTCAGAAGCACACTGAAGCAATTCTAGGGCACAAGACCTTAAACTCCTCTACATTCTTAAATATAACTGAGAGTTTTCATGCTTTGGCAACGGGTTTGTCTCTGGCAGCGCTGGTATGTTGCTGCCAAGCTGCAGGAGACATTTGAAATTTAGAGAGGGCTGATTTTAGCATTCTCTCCTATTTAGAGAAACATGTGCAGGGGTACAAGACAGGCACACAAGCACATAGGAAATCTTGGTGAAAAGGGCATTTCCTGCCATTTTTCTTCCTTGTACCATTCTGAAAACCTTGAACCAGAGTCCTCTCCTCAACCTGCTCAATTTTGTGGGCTTTTTCTTTTGCAAACCACACTAGCACTAATGTAAGGGGTTTACTACCTGTGGAGAAGTGAATTAATAAAGCCCATGAATTATTCACAAAAATAAATTCACTTCTAACCCAAGGGCAGTGCTCTTCCCAAGAGACTGAGCCTGTAAAGATGTTTATCAATAACAGAACCAAGCTGCTCATAAAGCTGTCACAGCTTGTATTACCTTCTTGCTGAGCTTCAAACCCAGCTTTCTTCCAGGGGATTTCAGGGCCTATTAACATCTTTTACTCAATCCCAGTTTCTCTGAAAATATTCTCAGCTACAACCTCTGCAGAGAAGTGTCTTTTATCACGACAGCCTTCAGCTAATAAAGGCAACACTACTAACAGCTAACATTGGTGGATATTCAGAATAAAATCTGCTTAAACACTTCAGTGTTACTAGAGGAGAGAATATTGATGTGTCTGGGCACATGTGGCCTCTGACCAGGGCTTTTATTTGATGGCTTATCAGGACAGAGACATTCAGAGCCAGGCAGTGTTGTGAAAAAATTCTTAGTGGAAGCATCCAGCAGTTTTCATCCAGCTGAGTATCCTCACATCTCTTCCAACTTCTGTTTCTAAGCTCACTCTAATTCTTACACCTTCCCTTCTCTAGCTCCTCGGGGTAGCAGAAGTTTTAAAAATTTAAATCCTCAAGACACTTCTCTGGGGTTTTTTTTTATTTTCCAGGGGAAATAGAAACCTTTAGGTGATGAATGCAGCAAGGATTAAAAGAGACACTGCAAGATAATGTCCATCTAAAGCAATCAGAGAACACATAAATCACTGGTGAGCCACATTTACAGAAGACCTGAAATCAAAACAGCACAAAACCCAAACTGACACCTACTGCAAATTCTGTATTGAATTTTAACACCCTGGCTGGACAAGCAGCTTCTTGGCTACCTCTGCACTGCAAAAATCCATTTCCATTAGTATGAGCTCAGGACTCAGACTCAACATCAACATGCTCATCTGCAGATAAAAGTCTGCTTTTAAAGGTGACAGAAAAAGCACAACGAAGCTTGTGACCTTTACACCTTTAGCATCTGTCTCCTCCTCACCCTCTTTCAGTTCTTATAATTCACAACTTCTGCTTGAGACTCAAAAGTAAACAAGAAGCTGCATCCAAACACTGCCAAGTGTTTGAAATCTGAGCATTTGAAATGGGGAACATCATATTCAGAGACTGCAAACAACTGGTTGTACCTCCATTTGTGCTAAATATTCTAACTACTGTCAGGACACCAACCACTGAAAGAAATGTGTCCCAGCTTTCAAGTGGGCAGTATCTGTCCTCCTGTCTGCTGAGATCAGAAGACAATCAAGTTATGACTGATCTGGAAAACCTCAGGTAAACAAAAGGATTTGATGGAAGAGAAGAGCAAAAGCTTTCACCCTATTAAAGAATTCACCCATTCTAGGAAAACTTCAGGCCACGTTTGGCCAGTGCCACCTCACCTGTGCATGAGAACTGCTCAGAGACTGAGGGGCTGAACTGCATTGCTGTGGGGGTTTTTTTGAGCAAGAAAGCAACTTCAGGATGCAGAGGGACTTGTACTTACCCTCTCCTACTGGTGTTGGCCCAGTCGAAGAGTTTGTGCATGGCTGTGACCCCCTCCCGCCCCATGGGGGCCACGTCCCCTCCTGTCATGATGGCATAGTCCATGCCTGAGTGCACAGCTAATTTCTGCAGGGAAACAAAGCCACAGAGTTTCTTTCACTGCAAGAACATGCAAGATGAGGGGGAAAACCAAACCAGTTTACTCCTCTCAGTGTGATGATAGTAGAGGGCAAGCGTGCTCTTGGAGAAGGGACTTCTTTAGGCACAAGTTTAACTTGTGTGTTGCTTATTTTTTCCCCATTTCTCTACTGGTTTTGAAAATCCAAACTGTCAGAAAACAATTGTATTAATGCACTCATAGAGGAACAAAAATTTAACTTGCATCAGTGTGTCAAATCTGCCACTGTTAAATAAGTCTATGGAACCCCTGATCTTGTGGACAACACTGAAGAGCAAGGAAAAAATCAAATTCTAACTCAAATCCACATAAAAACCATGCTGGCAGTGCATCTGCACAGTGAAACCACACCTCTCTCTGCTCTGGAATTGTAATCAACAGCAGATTAACAGATCCACTGTTTAGACAAGTGCACAAAGTCAGCAGGGGTGGGTATGAGGTGGCTGCTCTTGTGATTCCACAAGCCACAGTTGCCAAGTGCCTGTTCCAGATGGAAGGGCTCCCCTGCCTACATTCAGCCCCAGTGGCTGCACCAAGTCAGGGTTGGAGCAGCCTGGCTGCCCTTTCCTCCCTTCCCACCAGACACAATGTTTATGCAACACTCCAGCAACACATTCCAGACTAAGGAAGGGGCTCAGCCCCTGAAGCTTTCAGAGCACCTTGCAACATGCAGAACCCTGGCAGGACTTTACCTTGGCAAAGAGTGTCTTCCCAGTGCCAGGGGGACCATACATAAGGATATTCCTGTATAGGCTTTTGTTCTTTTTTGTGTTTCTCGTTGCTATGGCAATGTCTCTCACACGTGCTTCCAACTGTGGCTGCAAGGAAAGAGTCAGATCTAAGGCACAGAAAGTCCCCAGAGACCTGCACCTACCAGGTTCACAGAGCAGCACCTGCAGGAAGGAGGCAGCACTCCAACAGTCTCAAGCTTTTAAGCCTTAACTTCAGCTGCTCATGACTCCAGACCAGGGTCATTTCCTGTTCTGTGTCAGGATTTACTCCATTTTCTGTCCACCTGGCTACAATTCTTTTGTAAGGAAAGGCAGCAGTGCAGTAACTACTACAGGAACAGATAACACCTGAATATTCACTTCCTATTGGATGCCCTGGCAGGGATATTTCAGAACATAAGCAACTCTCTGCAGTGCTAATTCCTTCAAAAGTCATAAACTCATGTTTGTACTTAGTACTGCATTTGTGGATACTGGGAGAAAGCTATTCCTGCAGGAGCATTTTCCCTCAGCAGCTTCAAGGAGCTCTTAAATTTGCCTCATCTCCAGGAATCAAATTCAGAAGCAAACATACAGAAGCAGCACTAATTAGAAACCATTCAAAGGTGGGCAAATGCACACATTAATTAGGCTTTTTGGCCTACAAGCAGGTGTAGGTTTAGTAATCCTTACAGATCAGATGGGACAAGTGGAATCTGAGTCTTAACATGCTGACTACAGAGAGAAACTGCAGCAGAGCAAGGACTAAACTAAGATTTCCAACTGCTTTTCACAGAGGAAAAAAGGTTTACAGGCTGCTTAATGCATGTCACACTGAACACAGGAGCTCATTTATGGTCTCAGGGCCCCAAGGGTGCTATGTCTCCAAAACTGCTGGAATTAACAGCTTTTGAAGTGAGTTTAAGGAAACAGCCATTCTTATTTAGGTTCTAAAGTCACCCTTCACAGAGCAAGACAGGAAAACAGGGTACTCACACTGAGCACAACTCCTTCAAGGGCATCCTGAGCCTTGCTGGTAAGACGTTTACCAACCTAGAGAGGACAAATTCAATTACTCACATGCAGAAAACCACCCTTTTAACAACTCCCCCGGACAGAAAGGTCAAAAAATGCCAGTGAGCTCAGCCCACCTATGCTACCTCTAACACTGAGTTCATTCACAGCCCCACTGACAGCTCCCAGCCTGACACAAAGAGCTGCAAAAGCAGTTTTGCATCCTCTTGGCTGAGGGTAACACAAGACCAAAGCTGCAGTTTACCTTGAAAGGATGTTTCAGGGCCTCCAGCACAGTGATACGTGAGGTTTCCCTCACCAGGGAAGGTTTGCCCAAACGTGCCTCTATGTATCGTCCTGCCACTGCTGTGGCATTTTTGGCAGAGTAAACACCCACTGCCAGCAGGGTCAGACCTGCCACCTGCAAACAAAAGGGGGAAGGATTAGGAAAAACCACTTGGCAAGGCAGTGCTGTTATGTGTAGCATGGCCTGTGGTAGGGAATTAAGATTCAGGACAAATGCTGACCAAGAGGGGTTTATTTTTGGTAAGATGTTTTATTCCTGCTCAGACAGTCAAGGTCTTACATTCCCTGTTCACAGGGCATTCACTGCTCCTGCACAGTGAGAGGCAGAGGAATCACAAGCAAAGGATATAATCCTGTATCCAGAAGTGTTTATTCCCTGCTTAAAATGTGTGAGGCTTTTCAGACTTAATTAACTCGAGTAATGAAGACAAATAGCCACATCAACCAAGTGCTGTCAGCCAGGCCACCCCTCACCACACAAGAAAATGAATGCTCAATTAAAGGTGCCAAGATAAACCTCTGAATTGTGGTTGCCACCAAGGCAGTGCACAGTAGGGAACATCTGCTAAAGGTGATGCCAGACCCATCACAACAGGGAAACGGGTACCCAGGAGGAGCAACAAAGCCAAAACCAGCATGGGAATTACCACCACTGCATTAGGCTGCTCAGAATCCCCAGAAAATGAGACATTCCCATTGATTTGCCAGTGAAGCAGAAAGACTCCAGCCTTAGGAGTCAGCTTAAAGCTGGTGCCAATAATTTATATCAGAGAAAGGCAAAAGAGCAAACTGCAGCAATTGCTTTTAAAGCAAGCAGACTTCTCCTGCAAGTACAGACCAAGGTCAAAAGCCTCAAGGGCAACAAGGGTGGCACTGCTCAATAAACCATGAGACACCATCTGTTTGCTTTCACTCTGCTCAGATGTGTGACATCACTTCTGCTCTGGATGGAAGGATGAAAGGCTCAGAACTGTGAGTCCAAGAAGCAAAGAATAAGGGACCTCCACACCTGGCTCAGCTCAGCTGCAGGGACTTAGAACACAGAAGAGATTTCACCTTTTCAGCAGCCTCCCTCTAAAATCAAGATACCACTGATGTCATGCACTCTTACATCATCCAGTACTAAGCAAAGTTACAGGCAAAGGAATGAATCTGTGATGAGTAACCAAAGTGAATTCCACTAAATAAACCCCATCAGACCCCAGAAACTTGGAGCAGAACATTAGGGGTTCTGCTTGGGTGGGATGGAACAAGGAAAGAGGAATACAGTAAGTAGGAAGTGCTGAAAATTCAGGCCTCATTCACAGAAATCCTAAAATAACTGTCTAGTTCTTACCTTACAGCCACTTCTCAAAGCAACAGAAAATTTGAGTTCCAGCTGTGTTATCCCCTTTCCAAAAATATACTTACCTTTTTTTTTAACCTCAATGTCCCAAATTCACAAGACAAGAGCATGTCAGAAGCAAAAATGACCATAATGCAGGAAATTAGTATCTGGGTCAAGTGAATACACAGCTAAAAGCACTGATCTGCAAAAGGCTCTGCCTACTGCAGGCATCCCAGGTACACATGACAAAAGGATCCACTAAAAGCATTCCTTGTTCTCCCCAGTGCTCTCAGGCAAAGTGTCTTTTGTATCAGCCTGTGTGTATAAAATCAGTGGGTGGAGCAGATGGTGGTGCCTGGCTTACAGCAAAATGTCCATTTTAACCAGCCATGCTACCAAAAATACATTTTCACTGCAGTTTTGTTGTCAGTAGCACACTGAGAAACAACACTGTGTCCCTAAGAAGCCACTGCTGTGCTCTTTTGTCCCGTGAAAAGATGTTGGTTTGGCTTTTAATCAATTTATTCAGGACACATAAGAGTTCTCTACGTGCTCTCCAGGCAAAATTAGACATAAAGTGCGATATAAGCAGCAAAGCAAGTTTTAGATCACCATGGTTTACAGTTTATGAACATAACAAAGCAAGGGGTTAGTTTAACACACACTTAGAGAGGGAAGTCACTGGCAGATGTCACAATCTTACCGTGGCTGTAACTTTATCCCAGTCTGTTACAAAGGCACGGAATCCTTCCCCAAAGAGCATCCCAGCTGTCCTGTGGCAAGCAGGAGAAACAGGGATTGCAAAGACTGAGTGGACAGACTTTCAAACTGACAACTTTACAACCATCTTGTCCAGAGCCAGTCAAAGCTAACAAAGGGCTCACCTCAAAAACTGACACTTGAACAAGCACAGCAAATATATTTGTAATCATCTGACATCTACACCTGAGCTGGGATTAAAGAGCAAAGAGCAAACAATATTCCAGTACTCTGATATCCTATTTCTCAAAACAATGGTAAAACTTGCTCAAAATACATTTGTGCTTCTCACAGTGGCTTGAAGTCTCACAGGGCAGCTTAGAGCTTTTCCCACAAGAACCTTCTTTCTCAGAGCAAGTGGCTTTGGGAAAACTTGTTTTTCCCAGAGAAATTCCAAATACTCTCCAAATAACAGTGAAAGCCCCCAGCCCAAAGAAGGACGGCCCGACGCCCAGCCCGAGCCAACGCGCAGGACGGGTAGGCCGACCAACGGGGAGGGGTCTACAAGACACAGAAATCCGGGTTTTCCTCCTGCAAATGGCTTCCTGGTTGGGCTCCTGTCACTTCTGTCTCCTGGGGGGGACCCACTTGAGGGACTCGAGGACGGTCTGGCGGTGCTCGGCGGCCTTGAGGCGGATCTGCTCGCGGATGATGTCGGCGTTGTCGCGCTCGGCCTTGGCGCGGGCCCGGGCCTCGGCCTCCACACGCAGCATCTCGTTCTTGTGCCTCAGCTCCATCTCCCGTTCCACAGTAGCTTGAGGGGGGGAAACCAAACCAACAGAAATCAGGAGGAGAGGTCAATCTTGCAGGTTGGCTTGAGCCCACAGGGTAGGAGAAGCCTGGGTGCGACGTGGGCCGCTCGGAAGGACGAGGCAAAAGGGAGCTGGGGGTTGGAAGTGTTGTTGTTTTGGACACCCAGATACATTAAGGTTGGTGTGAAAGGAGAATTGATGAGAAACTCAAGCATAATCCAGGAGGTGAGATGAGGATTTCACGCCCAGGTTCCTCTGTCTACAGCCAGGACCAGCTGGTTACTCCTTAGCTTGGCGTTCAGATCTTGGGGTGTGGGAGCAGGGGGGTACTACAGGAGTAAAATAACTCACTCCTGCAGGGTTCCACCACGGAGTTTTCTCACATAATTGCTACAACACCTCACTGACAGACACCAGGAGCACACTAGATGGCAGCCAGCAGCCAGCTGTCCACATCTGTGCTCAGGACAAAGCAGCCTTCTCTTGCCATTTCGTCATAAAAAAATTGCCTCAACATTTCTAAGATTTGGACCCCAATGGAATCCCCCTGGAGTTCTACAGATTCAGTGATTCTGGCAATTACACACCAACAAAAAGAAACAAAGCAAGCTGCAGACTAAACCTCATTATTCAGCTTCTATTTTCTACAGGAAACAGGGAATGGAGAAGAGGTAACACAGATTCAACAATTCCTCCCAGAAGCTGTTCTCTTTCTCTTCCCTCCTCAAAACTGGTTCTATTTTAGGTTTTCCCAGTGCAAAATCAGAACTTCAGCTGCTGTATCAGGAGATGCCAAGCCCCACAGGGCAGATATTTACCAGTGCAGCCCTGTCTAAAACTAACCTTGGAAGCAACTGGAAGTTCAAGCACCACTGGGATTTATCTGTTACTCACCAACGTGACATTAATGGAGCACCAGTGAACATGGACAAAGACTCAAGGATTGGCACAAGGAATTCATATGCCCACACCCTCTCAGCAGCTGAAGAAAAATGACTTACCACGTCTCATGGCCTCCTGCTTCTGCACAGACTCCTCCTGCTTCCTCAGATTCTCTTCATTGGCAAGTTGCTACAGGGAGAAGTGACAGCAGAAAACATGTTAAAGCTGTAAGAACTCCATCAAATAGGTTATTTGTGTAAGTTTAAAAACCACAAATGCTTTCAAGAAGCTAAGCCTGAAGAGCATTCTCCTCTCCCCATCTCCCAGATTTACCCTCCCAATTCCCAACCTTTGATTTGCCTGGCCAGCACTGCTGATGCCAAGCAGGAAGCAGAGATGAAAGCAACTGTGCCCAGCATGGCAGGGCACAGCTCCAGGTGGTCTGTGTGGTTTAGGAAGGCTCTTAGCCCACTCCCAGCTGGAGCAGAGGAGGAATCCACCCTACCTGCTGCCTCATCTGTTCGTCGTAGCGCTGCCGGGCCAGCTTGTCCTGGTACTGGGCTCTCTTCAAAAAACAGAACAGGAGGAACTCAGAACACACAGATCAGGCAGTGAAAAGAGAACCTGGTCCTGGGGGAAATGAGGTTTGGAATGTGCAGGGGGAAAAAAACCAAACTAAACTGAGAAAACCCACATAAAACAAAAAAGAATCCTGGGTCTGAATATGAGCAGCCAGCAGGAAAACTCCTCTATGCTGAAAAATCTGTATAGTCCAACCTCATTTTAAGGTATTGCAGATGTAAAAACAAAAGACAAGTGTTTCTTGGCCCAGAAATTCCTTATCTCACTGGGATAACCATGGTTTTCATGTTCTAAAACACATTACCCAGGCTGGTGACTGCAAGCAATAGAACTGTCAGATGGGGTCTGGTGTTGGTGGATTTACTTGTTGCTGATTAATTCCTCTCATCAGTTTTCCACTGTAACTGGCAAATAAACCCAAGCCATCCACACTCAACTGGAAGTGGCCTGAGGGTCCATATCCATCAGCAAGAAGGACTTTGTACAAGGCATGGAATCTTCCTCTATTCCAAGTACATGGACAGCAGAATGGCTTGGAATTTGTCTCCTCAGCCACTGTCAAACATGGCACCTCAGGAATAAACCATGATCCAGTTTGCTTTGACTTCAAATGATGCAAGAGCTGAAGAGCCAACCCCTGCTGAGAGCAGCTGACTGTGCAGCTGCTTCCTGGGCCAGCCCTGCTCAAAGTCCCAACTCTGACAGGATAAAAGCAACATGTGCCAAATCTGCAGTTTTAGCTCATTTCCCAGGCTAAAAAAAATCAATTAGGATTAATCAATCTCATTTCCTGTGCTCTCAAATTAACAAGTCTCCATATTTGAGTTATTAGCATAAAGACCAGCTTTCATTTTCCCTATTTCAGTATTATTGCCACTGCAGTGACTCATGCTAAAAGAAAGCAGGAAGCACCAACACAGCTCTCAACAGAGCCTCTGGTAACTCAGATTTGCATCACTTCTCCAGATACTTTTTTCCTAATAGATAAACTTGGAAGAAATAGGGTTACAAGCTATTTGAGACTAAAATCCAAATGACTCCAGAGCCATTTCGCTGTTCAGGTTTAACACACACACTTGATAAGTCAATAACCTTCAACACTTCCCTGAAATGTCCTCTGGGAAAATTCCAAAGGGCACACAATTAAACTGCTACTCCCAGTTCCTCTGGATGTTCAGGAACTTGTTCAAGATGTTCAAGAGCTCCATGTGACTACAAATCCAGCTCAGCATCACAAAGCCTGGACAGAACATGGGCTCAGCCTGTGAACATCCTCACACCTCTGGCTGCCCAGGATCCCCTTTCCCCCAGCCCCAAAAGGGGTAATTAATGCACTGGTGCCTTTTCCAGGGGGAAAAGACACAATCAGGGTCTCCCCTCACTTGGGTTCCCCCTCATTCCCTTACTGCTTGATGCTGTTTTGTTTCTTCATTGAGTGTTTTCCTTCTCTCTTCTGCTTGTACCCGGATCTGCTCGTTCTTCAGTTGTTCAATGGCAGCTTCATACTCCTGTGAAAACAGGGAATTATCACAAATGAGCCTCACAGACCAACCTTCAGAAAAGTGCTACTGGCAATTATAGTCCAAGAAATCCATCTGTAATCAGAGTGGTACCTTTAAAAAGATGACCAGTGACATAAGGAAGATAAAGGACGACCATAAAATAGGACTGTAAGAAATCTCATTGTTGGCCATTTCAGGATCAAACACAATTTTTTTAAAAGAACACTTAGAAAGTCACAAAACTTAGAAGTTACCTGGAAATAACAAAACCACTCAGGACATTCAAGTTTTAAACAAAGCCATAAAATATGTGCTAGAACAGACCAAATCAGCTTATGCTTCACCTTCCAGAATTACCTTTTCTTTCATAAAAAGCAAGTAACTGTTACTTGCTGAAGCTGAACAGCAACAGGAAAACCCTATCACCCTCTGCAGAGGACAGATTTCAGCTCCTGTCCCCCCCAGACCTGGCAGCTGCCTGAGGAGGGCTGGGTGTACAACACATCTGCAATTCCAAAGTTCCAACATACCTTCAGCTTTGTTTGCTGTTCCAGCTGCAAGGTCTGCTCCTGCATCTGGGCAAGGCTAAGAGCATCCTTGGCATGGCCTGTGATGGACAGCAGGAGGAGATTACCAACAGGGAAAGGCTTTTTTTTTCAGGTAAAATGATGTTCAAGACCATTCAATCCACCCTGGCTTCAGCTCAATCTGCCTGGAGCACATTTAACCTTCCCTGGCATAAATGGGCACCCTCAGCACACCCAGGAGCTGAAGCCAACAGGATTATCCTGTGGGAAAGGTCCAACCAAGGCCGGGTTGGAGCAGCCTGGGATAGTGGAAGGTGTTCCTCCCCAGGGCAGGGGGTGGAACTGGATGACACTTAGGGTCTCTTTCAACCCAAACCATTCTGTGGTTCTGGGACTGTACGAAGGTGCTCCAGTGCTTCCCTGTCCCTTCCCTGGCCCCACAGGAGGCACTGGGAGGTCGGGAGTGGCTCACACGGCCCCACCTCCCTGCTCGGCCACAAGGGTCATCCCAGAGCACGTGGCTCTGGATTCTATCCAGGAATATCTCCAGCGAGGGACACTCCCCGCACTCTCTGGGGAACCTGCTCCCGCACCTTTCAGAGCTCCTTCCACACGCTCAGCTGCAACTTCCCGGACATTCCCCGTGCCCGCCTCTCTTGTCCCACTGCCGGGCCACCCCGTGCCCCCTCCCTGCCTTATTTCCCCCCCACACCGACCCCCCTCACACTCCCTCACACCCCTTCCACGCCCTCTCACGCACGGGACGCGTCCAGCTCCCGCGCNGCCGAGCCCGAACAGCCACGACATGGGGCCGGGACACGCGGGGAACGCGCGCGCCTGCGCGCCAAAACGCCCCGCCCGCCCATTGGCCCCGCGCCGCCCGCCCCGCGCTCTGATTGGCCGGAGGGAGGAGCGCCCAGAGGTTTGATTGGCCCGACGGGGAAAGGGCAAATGGAGGCGGCGCTTCCGCGTAGCAACGGGAGTGTGGGGGCGTTGCTAAGGGCGGGGACGGGAGGGACTTCCGCCGGAAACGGGGTTGGGTCGGGAAGGGGGAAATGTGGGATAAGGAGTGTGGGGAGCGCTGTGGGCGTGTGCTGAGCCGGGGAATGGTGATGGGTAAGTGTAAAAGTAAAGAGGAGTGCAGTGTTTTAGAAGAGGTGGGAGGAGGGGCTGAGTGCCACGGTTTAGATGAGGGGATGTGTCAGCTCCTGGGTTGGACTCGATGATCCCGATGGTCTTTTCCAACCTCGCTAATTCTGTGGTTCTGTGGAGCCCATGTGTGTGCTGAGCAGGGACAGGGGGATTCCTCTGGAAATCTGGTCCTAATCCGACTGCTGGGAATGGGAATGGTGATGGGGAAGTGGCAAAGAAAAGGGGAGTGGAGGGAAAGCCCCCTCTGTGGTTATCCATGACAAAGAGCAGGATTCCCCTTGGAAAAACAACACAAAAGCCTCCAGAGAGGGGGAATGGAGGGAAAGGCATGTGTGGGCTGATCAGGACTTCCCTTGGAATCACTTCTGAATCCAACTGCTGGGGATGGGAAAGGTGCCAGAAAAGCCTTTAGAGAAGAGGGGTGTGGGGCCCCCATTTCTGTGGATATCCAGGGTAACAAAGCAATCATTCCACAGCTCTTGTATTTGTATTTAATTGTCTTCCAAAGGTGTGTTACAATCGACACATTAATGTATTAATTAACTATGCAGGGAGTTG
Organism: Serilophus lunatus; assembly: GCA_013399895.1. NCBI lineage: Eukaryota > Metazoa > Chordata > Aves > Passeriformes > Eurylaimidae > Serilophus > Serilophus lunatus. The sequence continues at coordinate 67,033 of VXBA01004863.1, read as the reverse complement.
TGCAAACTTCTTCTCTGTCCTACAGCAAGAACAAACAGGATCATCTTATTGCATGAGAGATTCCAGAGGCTTTATCACCCCCTCAGCACAGTCTCCACCCAGATTAATCAGTCACAAATGCACATTCCAAAGGAGGACACAGACCACAGGGAATCTCCCTGTTGAGTTAATGAATGACCCACCTCCCTCCCTCCATCCTTTCCTCCCGTGCAACACAGACCATGGAAGATGCTCCACAAACCTACAGATGATGCATTCAGCACTCAGGAGGCAAGGCCAGGGATAAAGTTCCTCTGAGCTCTGAAAGGAGCTGTTTGGAGGAGCCCAAAGCAGAGCTGACACTGAATGGGGCTGTGCAACAAACAGCACAGCTTTAAAAACAACTTCCACATGTAGGACAAATAAGCAATAAATTTAAAATAGAGCAAGTGTTTCTGAGGGAGGGTGTTCCCACTGATCTGGGGTTTAGCAGACAAGTATTTACATTGCTTTATAGCCTCAAGCCCCTGAATTTTGAAACCATTTGCTTTGTCACTGGATATTTGTCTTTTTTTTTTCCCACCTCCCCTTTCCAGAGTAGCTTAGTGACAGCAAATTCAAGCCTGGGGCCAAAGGGAAAGAATCAGATTTACTCTTCTCCCTTAAAAAACTGATTTTTAAGTGTAGCTCAAGCTTAGCACTGGGTGGAAGCCCAAGACAAGACACTAGAGATGTGCTAGATGTGCTCAGAGTGCAGAGGAATGATAGTGCTGGAGACTCATTGGCCATAATTATCCACACAACTGGCTAATTAATCTCCATATAGCTGCTCTGACAGCAGGACTCGCATTCAGTTTGGTGAGATGATTCCAGGTGTGCCAGAATAATCCAGTGGTGTTGATCCAGGCAGGACTGCTCTGGTGTTTGCAAGTGTGTGGTTGAAGGAGAAACAAAAATAAGTGCTTTACATGGTCCTGCTGTCTGTCTTTTCTGGACTCACTGTTGCTCCTTGAGCTCAGCTGAGGGCTGAGAGCTCTGGATAACCTGCTGGGGAAGCAAATTCCCATGATTTTGTGTTTCCTGCTCTCTCAGACTCCAGGTTCAATGGCTGCTAACAGCAGGAATGGATTTGGCCACATGGAATATTTCTCTGAGTGCAGGTGAATGAAAGGCCAGGGCTGTGCACAGTCAAGTCTAGAATGTGCTCAGGAGCTGCAAAAATAAAACTGTATCAAGATTTAATAAATAGAGAACGGGCAGCAAGCAAGCAAGAGTGAGGATTCACCACTTTGCCTTCTGTTTGTTATTTGTTGGGCATAGTTATATAAAAGGGGGTACAGATTTGGGATCTATTACTCAGATTGGTTGTTCCATCCAGCCAAGCTTTGGGAGAACTTGGCTGAGAACCTCTTTGGGCTTGACCACCAGGACTCCTCAAGGGACAGAGCAGGCTGGGAGATGATCTATGAGCTTCCCATTTTCCTTCCCTGGCCCCTCCTTTTTGTCCAAGTCTTTGTCCAAGCAAGATCCCTTGTTCTGCTGGGATTCAGTTCCCTCCAGTCTGTCATGCTCTCTGTCTGTGCTTGTACCCCTGGGCCTCTGTAGCTGGAAGAACACAAGAAATACGGTGTCAGCTTTATCCACCCCTTCTCCAAGTTTGCCTGAGTCAGAGATCTCGCCCCTGTGATCATTTTTGCCCTCATTTTTCCCTTTTGCTGGGAAAAAGGCTGTGCTTCTGCACGGCCACACAGCCTCTGTAACCTCCTGCCAATAATCCCTCTGTGTTCCATGGCAGTAAGTGGCTTCTGGGCAGCAGAAGGAAGAAGGATGTTGTGTTTTAATAACTGACTTCAACAGTTACCTTGTCTAATGGTTACCTTGTCCCCACCACGCTGGAGAGTGAAGGACAGCCAGTGTTTCCAATGACTTCTAAACAGTGCTTCCAAAGCCCATGCCAACTTTCAGCAGTATTCCCACCCTCGTTATCCCAAAGTAGTTCCAGACCTGTCTCCACCGTACATTTTTAATCCTTCCTGCAATAAGCTCCACTAGGAGGAGTCTTACTCCTAAAAATAGGGAAGAGAGCCCATCTTTGGCCACTGCCTTTGGGGCTGGTGCTGTGATGACAAGCCAGTGGACGAGCACAGAACATTCCAGCCCCGGGGGCTCCTGTGTGCTGGACCCTGAGCCCCTCAGCCCCCTGGCTAAGGCGCCCCGGGGCGGTGCTGGCTCACGTGGCTGCACGCGCACCAGGCGGCAGAGCCTCGTGCCCGGCTGCTTCTCGTACACGGGCCTGGCACACACCTCGGCGGTGCCCGAGGCCAGGTGTGTGAGCAGCACACTGTGCACCTGTGCAGGAACGCTGAGGAGGGAGGAAGGGCCCGTCTGCCGCCGGCACCGCACGCGGTAGCCCAGGACCCTCCCGGCAGCAGAGCCCCACGAGGCTCGCACGGTGTTGGGGCCCATGTCTTCAAAGCGGAGGTGCCTCACCCTGGAGCCCTCTGGAGAAAGAGGATCCCTGTTACTGTGGCACATTTCGATGGAGAGGTCCTTGCTGCAGTGCTGAGGAGGGGCTGCCAGCCAGCCTGGACTGTGTTATACAGACCCAACATCACTCTACATCTCCACACTGGGGGAGCTCGGCCCAATTAGTCCTTAACTTTGTCCTAGTACCAGCACAAAATAACGTTTGGCACCTGCTGTCACCCCTGAGCTCCTCACTCCCTAGTCCTGATAAGAGCTAGACTTTGCTTCCTGCAGTATCTTTACAGGTATTTCTTCAAAGCAGAAACTTCTGCTGGTTAAACTTCTACCCCTCTGATGCTAAATCACACCAAGGAACAGACACAGAAGAAGCAGGAGGAAAAGGCAGTTTTCTTTCTTCTTTGGGGAGGTTCAGGGACCTGCAGGTCCATTCTGATTGTGCTGAGCCAGCAGCATCAGTATCCCTCTGTAACCTCAGTCACACTGTGTGTCTCTGATTCTCTTTAGTCTTCACACATCTGCTACATCCTGAAGGCACAGCACTGCTTCTCACCAGAAGCTGCAGCCTTCCCCTTGTCATCCCACCCCAGTAACTGGATTCAGAGTTGTCTGGTCTCACCTAGAGGCAGGTGATCCCTGCAAAGACACAAGGACACTTCAGGGACTCCTTGTGCTGGCAGTTCCCTTTTGCTCACTCACCTTCCAGGGTACAGGCTTTAGCTGACAGGGATTTCTCCTTCCCTGACCTGTAGATTGCAGTCACCGTCACCAGGTAGGTGGTGTTGGGTGCCAGATTCTCCACCACGGTGCTGTTGTGCCTCCCATCCACCTCCAGCACCTTCACTGAGTTCCCTGGGAGTGGCCCATACAGGACCTGATAGCCCATCACACTGTCCAGCAGAGGAGCCCAACTCACGTGGAAGCTGCGTGGCCCAGACTCTGAGATGAGGACCTGAGCTGGGCTTATTTCCTCTGAAAGCAATGAAAAGAGATGTGGATGAGGACATAATTCCAGGCCTAGGAATGCTGTCAGAGGAGTGTGATTGACCTGCACCATATTTGGCTTCCAGGAGGTGGAAGAAAATCAAGGCAGCAAGTGGATGTTGGTAGTCATCCAAGTCACCACAACCCTACTCAGCCCTAGGAGTGGTTTCTCTCCCTGTGCTGCATAGACTGGGCAGAACGACTCAACCAGAACTGTTCTTGCATGCAGAAAATAATATTGGACTCAAGCCCACCTTGACTTTGCCAGCCCTGCTCAGGTTTTCAGTGTCCCACCTTTTTGGAAGCTGCTATCCAGAGTAAATCTGAGCTACTCTTCTGGCCCAAATGAGCAGTCTGCACAGAGGAGCTTCTGCTCTGTGTGCTCCCCCACTCCTTCCCCCTTCCCCAGAGAGTTCCCATTAGCCATGCACCTGATTTCAGCACACTACTCTCCCCCAGCTGCCCTTCCAGCCTCAGGTAGGAGACAGGGATCTCCTTGTTTCCAGAGCAGCTGCTCAAGCCATGCCCATTTTACCTGGCAGTGTAGTAACCCTGGTTGTCTGGGGAGGGAAGTAGTGGATGTTGGATTCAGGAATGAGTGCCACCTCGTAAGTGGTTTCTGGTGCAAGGTTGCTCAGCACGAGGCTGGTGTGATCCCCAGACACCTGCTTTGTCCTCTTCCTTGCTGGAGCACCTGTTGGGGCATATTCCAGGGTGTAGTACCCAGTTTCTTGGGAGAGGAGTTTGGGCCACATCAGCTGGAAGCTGCTTGAGGTGATGTCGACTGCATGGAGCCGGTTGGCTTGGATAACACCTGGAAGAGAAACAGTAGCAAGAAATCACTACTGACATCAATACAGAGAGCATGGAATATCCAAAATCCCAGCCCTTCCGGATGGGAGCTGCAGCTGGAGGCAGCACTGGCTGATATCTAAGGTCACCAAGGTGTGGCTCATCCTGAGCTCCCCATGGAAACCACCTACCAGTGAAACCAAACCACTGAATTCTGTCCTGTATGTGAAACAGCCCAGAGTGTGAAGAACTCTATTTCTCCCTGCTCTCTGCCAGTGCCCAGTGGCCAGGAAGAAGGGGCAGCAACTGAGGACTGCCCAGCTTTGCTGAGCCAGCTGAATTCATCCTGGCTGAAGTCACGCCCCACAGGGTTTCACAGAGCTCTGTTGTTCAGTGACATTTTACATTCAGAGCCCTCTTGTGCTGTCTCACCTCTCCCTGCTTCTGCACAGAGGCTTCTCTTCAAGGCTCCTGCTACCTTTGAGCCTTAGATCCCAAATGCCAGACACAAATACCTCTTCTGATGGGACAGCTCCCCAGCTTCCCCTGCCACTTGACCCTTCCCACATGCGTGGCCTCCCAAGCCCACATTGGTCAGAATTCCACTGTTCTCTGGTCTTTCAGAGAGGCAGAAACACACTGGACTTTGTTTCTAGCTCCAGGGAAGTGACGTAGGAAGACATAAAGATGCTCTTCTGTTTTCAGATAATTTTTAAGAGCACCCTGAGCCTTGAAGTGCAATTGCTCAGCATAGTGTCGCTTCTGAAACCTTATGATAGAACCTTCCAGCTCAGCTTTAATACTTCACAGAGGACTGTAGCTAGTTCTGTCTGGCTCCCCGTTGTACAGAGGTAAAGAGAGGCACAAAACTCTGCCCAGACCTGCAAAATTAGGTCACTTTGCACTCTCAGACTTGTCCTTTAACTGGGAGATGATCAACTCTCCTCCTCCGAGTCCCTGCCAGCTTCCCTGTACCAAATAAAAGAGCCTCAATTTTTCCTCTGAGCTGTTCTTTGGCTCTCCCAGGCAGGCAGGAACACTTCCCTGCTCCGTGCCCTGCCCACACTCTGCCAAGCCAGCAGCACTCCACCCGCTCGGAGGGTGGGCAGGGAGGGAGGCAGGATCGGGGCTCCTGGGGCACTGCACCCTTCCCTGAGCCCCACAAACACCAGTGGCCAAGCCACGAAGGAACAGGGAGCAGAGGAAAGGCCTCAGTGCCAAAAGTCCTGCCAAAAGCTCAGGGAATGGAAATAAGTGAGCTTGGAGGCAGAGCCCAGGGACACTGTGAATAAATTGGGCAGATCAAAGTGACAGGGTGGAGGAAGCCCATGGCAAACAGTTCTGCCCCTTGTTGTCAGATCACAGATGCCTTGAGAGTATAAAGAGGACAATAATCCCCAGAAAATACATGCCCATGGTCTGCTTCCCAGCATCTCCATGTTCCCAGGGGGAAGCAGCAAGTTCATCTCCTGCACTGGACCCAGCCAGTGTCTGGTGACACTCAGAAACAGCTCTTGACACATTTTCCTTCCACCTGCTGCCTCTTGGTGACTTGAAACACAATTCTGCAGCCACAAATTTGCTGGCATCCCATGAGCTCTGGTGAGGTCAGGATCAGCCCCCAAGGAATGCTGCTGCTTTTGTGATGGATGTAAGACATTCAGCCAGGCAGCAGGTGAATCTTTCCAACTCTGGAAAGGTCCCTTCTCTGAGAAGCTACATCTGGGATTTGGGACAAATCACTTCTGCTTCAGGGCTCTATTTCCCTGCTTTGACCTGGATGGGGGGAGGACTCTGATTCTGGGAGGGGAGGTTCTCCATTACCAGGGTGGACATTCAGGTCTGAGATCACTCCCTCTGGTCACCTGGCTACATTCAGTGCTGAGTGAGAATGTCAGAGGACTCTAAGCTCAAGGCTTTCACTGCAGCAGAAGTTATCCAGGACCTCGTTTCAGATCAGAAATGTGTTGCCCTTAGTACCCATGGGAAGTGGCTGATGTTTTGTGCCTGCTGGGCACGTAAGCTCCTGCAAAACTTGGCTCAGAAGACGATGCCAAAGGATGAAACAAGTCGGCAGTCGTCAGTTCAAGTGGCTGAGTGGAGAGCAAGTGGGTGCAGGTACAGAACCTGATGTCACCTCCAAGGAATGCCTTGGTTTCACAAGATTGGAGGGTCCTTCCCCAGTTGCCATATGTTTGGTACACATTGATATATAAGATGCAGTGAAAGGAGCCTGAGCTCCTTCACAGCCTGAGTTCCTTTCCTGCACAGTGGGAAAGGCAGAGGTACCTGCCAGGATCCAGCTGTGCCATAGCCAGGCTGGGAGCTGGAGCCTGCTGCCTTCTGCAGACTTGTGTGTGCCAAGGAAAAAGAGAGAGAGTGAACACGCACCCCCACCCACAGTGCCTGTCTTGCACCCCTTCCACGTGGCAGCATTACAGGCACTGTTTCAGGTCCACCATGTCTCTCTCTGTGCAGACTGAACTATTCCACATTGGTTCTCAGCCCACCTGAGGCAGCAGCAACTTGGCAGGGACCCTCGTGTTGGAATATCTGTGGAGCAGGCATGAAACACCCCACTCCTGGAAAGAAGGTGGAAGGGGGAGAGCAACTCTTGACAAAGCTTTTTTGTGCCTTTACAAAAGTCTTCACTGTTTTTTTAACAGTAGCAAGAGCTGAAGATAACAGTAACAATTAAACCAGTCTGGGCCATTCCAGGTTTGGAAAGGCCTAATTTCTGCCTGCCAAGGATCCTCTCTGTCCCTGCTATCCCAGGAAGGGTGGTGATTGAGGGCTGCCTTCTCCAGGCAGGGGAAGGATGGACATGTGTGTCTTTATTGAGGTGAACTTGAGTAATGTTACCAATGTCTGGTATTTTGCTTAAAGCACCAACCCCTGGATTCATGTGGGAATCTCACCTTCCATTAAAATCCCAGACTAGTAGATTTTAGAGCCAGTGGATGCACAGAATGCTGCCCTCAGGCACAGCAATGTAGTTATTACCTTTGCAGACCTTATGATCTTCAAGGCAATGTTGTGCTGCAGGAGATTTCTCATTTTTGGGATGCTGCTTTATATCATCTGGATTCAGGATGCACTAGAATGTAAATAACCACCAAAACAAAACATCTGGGGGTCTGTGTGGTGGCTGGTACAGGAGAGGGGCTGTTGGTACTGCCCCACACCTACAGAAGAGAAGGGGGAGAACACAGTCCCTGTGTCTGGTTTGTTAGTGGCTGGAAACACAAAAGAATTGCCACATATACTGTGGAAAGGGTTACTGGGACACAACCCAGCTCCAACCAATTCACACAGCAAAAGTCAAATAAGGAATTAAACCAGGATTTCCAATGGAGAGAAAACCTCTAGAAAATCCATGAAAAGCCTCTACAGTCATAGTAACTCAACATTCCAAACAAATCCAGAGGCATCTGGGAGGCTGCTCTGCAGTCAGGGCAGTCCCATGGTGATGGCACTCAGTGTGCAGTGAAGAATATAGATCAGCAGGAGATCAGCCCTTGGCCTCCAAATGCCTGTCCTCTGGCCCAGAGTATGGCTTTGGATCTCCTCATCCTTTCCTGGATGCTTTAAAAACCTGGGCTGCTGAAAAATTTAATCTCCTGCCTGTTCCCTCTCTCAGCAACCACCACAACCCTGCAAGAAACAGAGGTAGCACTTGGCCTGTTGAGCCCAACAAGTCAGGGCTGGGATGCTCTTCCAAGAGCTGTGGCCAAGTCAGGCTATGGATCTGGTGGGTGTGGAACACGTTACAACAAGGGATTTATGGAACAAAAACATTCCTTTCCTATACAGTCTTAATGCTGACAGCAAGCACCATCCTTAACTGTGCTTTTTAAGAGAACAAGAACTGCAGGAGCTGGATGTCTCAGTGAGTGCAGTATCTGGGAAGTCAGACCTACCCTAGACAAGAGTTTGAGGGAGCTGACAGGACCAAATCCTTCCCAGGCACACACATCCCATTTTGTATATGGAATGTGCTCAACCTGTTTGTGTCCTCCACCTCCATCAGCTGGCACAGAGCCAGACAGCATTTTGGGGACAAAAAATTCACTCTGAATGTGAAAGTCAAGTTCAGGGGGCGCAGGCACCTCGCTCCCACAGTCAGCAGCCTCTTGCTGAGGCGAAACCACTGCCTGTTTGGGAAGCCTTTGGTTAACAGCCTGTGCAGGTGGGGACATTTTCATGGTCTGCTTGGATTGGATGGATGCCTGACCTGCATGACTCATTTCAAAGGCTTGTGGGGTTTTGAAGGAATCCAGAGAATATGCTGCCCAAGCCTCCTTCCCTCCTTCCCAGCTGAACACCTCCTTACAAGCACAAGTTCACCTCACCAACAGGTCTGTGGAAGGGAATTTGTCCCACTCAGCCATGGGACCTTCCAAGGGGCATAGAGATGTTTGTCCCAGACTTCCCAAAATCTTTGCTTTATACTTGGACCTGTAGAACTGTGGGCAAAACACCTCAGTTTACAAGGGCAGCAGCCGTGGGTCAGGAGGCCCATTGGTTTTGGGGGGATTCTCCCATTAACCCCAAACTCCCCGTGACCACAACCCCACCCCAGAATACCTCGGATCCCATCCTGCAGCTCCTTGGTGATGATGGGCAGGTCATCCACGTCCACAAAGTGCAGGTGTTCCTCTGGAGGTTGGCTGGCAGCAGCAGAGAGCTCCAGGTAATTCCCCCTGCCAGTGCTGACGATGAACACCGTAACCCCCATGTCCTTGAGGAGCTGCATGGGCTCCGAGATGTCATCACTGGAGAACCCATCTGTCACCCAAACCAGCACCTTGGGCACCTCTGGCCGGGCTCCAGCCTCACCACTGAAGAGTTTCTCCTTGGCATAGGAGAGAGCTTTGCCTGTGTTGGTGTCTCCCATGAGCTGCCGTGTGTCCCGGATTGCCTGTTTCAGGGTCCCACTGGACAGGTACTGGTCAAAAGGGAACTCCATGGTGGGAGTGGTGCTGATGTGGATGATGCTGGTCTGGACATCTTTGGGGCCAAAAGTGAAAGGTTGCAAAAGGTCCCACATGAATTCCTTGACCCTGGAAAATTCATAGTGGGAGACGCTGGCAGAGCTGTCCAGCAGGAAGAGGAGGTCCCCCTCCGCATTGGAAATAGATGGCTGGGGACCTGGGAGGGAAGAGAGAGGGGAGAGGGTCAGTGGAATGATGTGGAGCCAAAACCTGCACAGGCACCTCCTAGGAAAGCTTGGTTGTCCTGTGCCAAACCTGAGAATTCAATGAGAGGTGCTGGCTGAGATGGCAGAGGCACAGCAGATCTCCTGAAACAACAGGAGAGATCAGACAGAGCTAATGGAGAACATCAAAGTTACATGGAGGTAACCATTGACAAGGGCCTGGAGTGACAGGACGAGGGGGAATGGCTTCAAGCAGACAGGGGAGGTTTAGATGAGATATTGTGAAGAAATTCTTTATTATGAGGGTGGGCAGGCCCTGGCACAGGGTGCCCAGAGAAGCTGTGGCTGCCCCATCCCTGGAAGTGTCCAAGGCCAGGTTGGAGCCCCCTGGGACAGTGGGAGGTGTCCCTGCCCAGGGCAGGGGGTGGCACTGGATGATCTTTAAGGTCCCTTCCAACCCAACCCGTTCTGTGATCCAGTGACTCTCTGACTAAGCCAGAGAGGCCAGGAAGAGGCAGGAGCCCTGCAGTCCACCTGGATTACAGCCAATTCCATGTGACCAGCACAGCTCATCCCTGTGCCACAGACACCCCCCACCATGACCTGGCATTCAGAGCTGAGCAGAAAATGAAAGTAAAGTCCAGTAAGTTTTCCTGTGTGCCTGCACCAACTGCAGTTTCATCACCACATCACATCAGGGAGAGCTGAACTGTGACCTACAGGCCACTGCCACTGGTTCCCAGAACTCTTTGTTTAGTGCCTCTGGCTGCATGTAGCAAGGCAAGCACATGTAGCATGGCTCTGTGCTTTTTGGGGGGGAGGTTTAGGTGGGATCTCAGGGAAAGGCTCTCCCCCCAGAGGGTGGCTGGGCACTGAACAGGCTCCCCAGGGTTTGGTCACGGCCCCGAGGCTGCCAGAGCTCCAGGAGTGTTTGGACAACACTCAGGGACAGGGGGGGATTGTTGGGGTGTCTGGGCAGGGCCAGGAGTTGGACTCTGATCCTTGTGGGTCCCTTCCAACTCAGCATATTCTATGATTTTCCCTCTGCTGGAAGAAGTACAAGCCACTGACTTGGCTGGCAAAGACACAGGGAGAGATCCTGGCAACACGGCGCTGCCTCCCTGGAGGAAATCATTGTTCCTCCCCTCTGCTCCTCACCGGTTTGAGAAGTGTCCCAGGCTTCCCTAATGTTGCCACAAACAGCTGTGAAAGCTTTTGGCCCTGGCAGGGCAGGGATCAATGCCCAAAGGACATTGCTCACAAGCAGTAAACAACAAGGTCACATGCACAAGCACCGTGAGGGGAATTTGGAGCTCACCTCGAGGGAGCAGACCCAAGCAGAAATCCCACTGCTGCCAGAACTAACTGCATGGAGAACACCCTGGGGAAAACCAGTGGGGAACACTTGCTCAGGAGAGAAGAACATCCAAGGAGAGTCACAGCCATGTCCTCTTGACTGTATCCTGCAGCTCTGGGGCACTGAGAGAGCCAGGTGTAACATTACCACCATTTAAACCCTGGTTTTCCCCATCATACATTGCTGGGAATAGCTGTGTTAGTTAGGAAAAACCACAGCCTGACACCACAAGGTTCTGTCTGGAGGGCAGAAAGCATTGGTTAACAACAACTGCTTCACAACTGGTTAACAAAACCAACAGCTAAACCCAGTGGTGGGCAGGTGTGTATTTTGGAGCTAAAGGGACTGTCTGTGGGTGGAGCAGAAGGCTCACCCCTCATGCAGACAAATGCCATCACAGTTACCTCTGTGTAGCACTCAGCCCTGCATAACATGGAAACAAATTCCTCAGGTTCAGATCTTGTCAGCAGTAAGAATCCATAAAAAATTTGAGGCAAAGGCTCTCCCTACATCAGAGTGTGGCAGTGCTTATAAAAAGACTGGACACTCCACCGTCCTTCCCCTCAGGTCTAGGTTTTCAATTCCCTCCTCTTCCATCCAGCTCCTCATCCTGCATCCAGTACAAACATGCCATCCCTGCCAGAGGTGGGGCTGTGCAGATTGGTGGATTGGTTTCCAGTAACTCCCTGCCTTACGTAAGCAGCTGCTGCTTCCAGGCAGCGTCCTCGCTTTAGACAGACAGAGAATCTGGCAACACGCCAAATGAGGATTCCTTACTTCCAGTGGGATTTGGGGGGAAGAGGCCATCCATGGGCATTTCCCTGCCTCCTGAACTGCCAGCTCTTTGCTTGGAATAACTCTGCAGACCTCATGTCACTGCTGTCCCTGTGCTCCACTCGAGTGCAGGGACTCACAGGGAGCACAAGGCAGGCTCCTGTTCTCCCTCTACCTGCTCAATAGACTCAGGTCAGTCATTAAAAGAAATGTTTGAAGGGGATTGATACGGGAGCAACACATCACTATGGAGACACAGTGCTGCCTGTTGGCTTTTCCAGGAGAAAAACAGCTGGCCAGACCTTCCCTGTGATGCTGACAGGAGACATCCGCTTGCAGAGCTCCCTGTGCTCTCAGCTGGGACCTGAACACAAGCCACACGCCTGATTTACACAGGGCTTGGAGCTTGTAGAGCATAATTACAGCCAAAACAGATCATGTCCTGTCTTGGTTAACGATATTTGACATTCCACGTTTGTTTTCTCATCTCACTGTTTGTCCACACAAGGAAAAAAAAAAGTTCTACTATGAGCAGAGGCAGGTTTGGAGGCTGAGGAACACGGCCTGTGCTTCCCTGCGGCCCCTTTGGATCACAGTGAGGGGCAGGAGGAGAAAGGCACCTCCTCTCCTAGACAGAGAGGTGTCAAACCAACCCATCCAGGAGGGGTTTTACTCTTCCAACCACACCAGAGAGGTCTGTGCCACGGGAGATGGGCTGATTAAGGAGCTGAGCCCCACCAAGCACAATATACTGTGTGACTAAAAGCCCAAACTGCCTGTGCAGGTTCCAGCTCGTCTGTGCCACTGACTGAAGGCTGAGGGTTGAGAAATGGCCCTTCAGACAAATCCCAACAGCAGGAAGGAAAATGTGCTGCCATCTCTTATGGTCTTCCCAGGAGTTTCACTATCTCTGCTGTTTTGTTTAGAGCCTCAAGAGTTCTGGGATCATGGAATTACACCAGGTGCTGAGCTGTGCTTCAGAGATCAGGAAGGGCTCCCAACAAAGAGTGGATGGATGGGCCATGTCCTTATTTTTCACTCACTGCACCCATGGGGATGGCAACATCCCCATCATTTCTTGCTGATGCTAGTCCAGGAAATGACAAACTGATTTCATTTCTCAAAGCTCAAACTATCAAGTGGTCACACTTTTATACTGATGCAACAGAGATCTGAATCTGGACCTAAAGAGGAAAGTGGTGGAACTGGTTGTGTGATGTTTTGCCTTGACTTTATGCCTTGGTGCACAAAGTCAGTACCCATTGCCCTGAACAATCATTCCTGAGCATGTGGGAGCATCACTGGCCACCCAGCACCTTCCTCTCTTTGTTCACTGCACCCAGAGGAGCCAAAGAGGCTCCACATCAAAGCTGGACGGGCTTCTCCCCGACCAGCAGGTTCATGTCCCCTTTCCCCAAAGGCAGCACATCAGTAACACAGCACACACCTCTGCCTCTGGAGCAAGGCACAATCCTTCTGGAATGCCATGGCTTGCTTTGCCACATACCCTGAAGGTCTGAGCATTGTTTTTAGCCTGGGCTGGGAAGCTGCCACATACACTCCCAGGGCAGCAGAATGGCAGGACAATAGGAATAACTGCTGCCTGTGTGGACTTTGAGCACTGTGACAATGCCAGAAGCAATAGTACCATTCCTGAACCAGCCTGGGACACTGAGGGGCAGAATCTAGCACCCTGTAAGGGGATGCAAGCAATGGACACAGCTTGCTCTGGGTACCAGAAGCAGAATCAGACCCCAGCAGTCTGGGTTGCTGTCTGAGACCGAGAACCTCCTGCCCACACAGACAAGAGGTTCTCTCTCCTTTCCCACAAGATTACACTTCTCAGGTGCAGTGAAAACCAGACACAACCAGCAGTAGCTCTGTGGTCACAGAACCTTTTCTACTCGGGAGCAGAAGACAAAACAATATTAATTGCACCAGCTCAGCCACCACAGTGTGGGATAAATCCCTGCCTAAGCACCATAACCCAGGGACCAGGAATGAGACATTCAGCTGCTCCATGTCCCTTTTCCCACTGTCAGTTGTGCAGGACCGACCTGCAGTCATTTTCCATGAACAGTATCCAAGAGAAAGCACTTTAAAGAGGAACTGCAATGATTGAATTACAGAGATTAGCAAGAGAACAAGGCAGGGATAGTGTTAATCACTGGCTTTACTTAATGTCCCTCAGTACACAGGTACAGAGAGAAGCGAAGATTCTTTCCATATGATTACACTAAACTCTGCAAGTTTTTGAAATAGTTTCCTTTTCCCTACTGGAAACAAACAAGACAAAAATCTCTTTCCAATTGGCAACTTTAGACAGGATTATTTGTTTGTTTTGTCCTTGTGCCAGCGAAGGAACATACAAGTATAACCATACACCTAAAGCAGCGAGATAACCTCAGATTTTATTCTGAAAAGGTTTAACGAGGAGCTCTGAGGAGCAGGAGGTATTAAATGGGGGAAAGTACCAGGGGAATGCCTCGCCTTTCCAGGCACTCACCTCGCTCAGGTGTGTCCTGTCCTGCAGCAAACCGCAGCCACAGACCAAGAGAAAGCACAGCCTTGGCCAACATAGCACAGCCTGGTCCGGGGCAAACTACCTTAAATCCAGCAGCTCGGCTCTGTGAAGGCAGATGAAAAGCTCAAGATCAGTCATACTACGTGCACGGATCCACCAGATCCCAGGGTGCCACTTGCAGGCTGCTCATGCCTTGAGATCCGGCCGCTTCTCTCCGTGTGTTCTCCTGGGCTGTGGTGGAAGCTCTGGCTCCTGGAGGCAATTTTCCTTCCTTCCCCCCCACCTCCTCAACTCCTTTTAGAGTCATAAATCCATCTTGACAGGAATAGCTGGAGGAGAGGCACACACAGCACCCCTGCTGCTCTTCCTCTCCCGAGTTAAGCTTGCCCCAGGAGTGGGGATTCAGCTGCAGCCCGAGCGCAGCTGGGCTGGTTTGAAAAATATATCCCTATAGATAAAACTTTGGCCCTTCGAGACACTGGCAGCAGGCCAGCTACTAGGGGGGGGAAAAAGGGAGAGAAAAGCTCAGAGAAATCCAAAGCTCTCTGCTCTGGAATGAACTAGAAGGAGGGAAAACACGTATAATAAAGGGAAGAAAAAGTAGAGAGGCTGGGGAGCTGCCCTGCCCTGGGAATATTGGCTAATCTTCTGGGAGGAGGCGCGGAGCATTCCGCAGGTCCTAGCGCTGCCCAGCGGGTCCCTGCCCTGGCTGCCCTGGGGTTTGGGGACAAGGGGACCTGCTGTTCCCTGGGGAAGGGCTGCTGCACTCACCGAGACACGCGGAGCCTGCGGGAAGGAGCTGCTGCGGGCCGGGAGCGCCGGCTGTGCGGGAAGGGCACGGGGACTGCAGCTGGGACAGCGCGGGGATCATCGCCCTCGGCGTGGTCTTAAATACACCCTCAAGTCCGTGATTCTGAGTCAAAGCGGACTCACACGCCTAAAGATAAACCTATGACAAGCATCTGACGGGATGGAGGGGCAGAGTTTGGCAGAGAGCGAATACCAAAGACCCCAAGGTTCAGCCTCCACTGGCTGCAGCCTCTCAATTCCCCTGTGCAGGAGACTCCTGCCAGAACACAAACCAAACCTTATTTCCCTCCTCATGGCTGTCCTGCTGTCCTTTTATCTGCATTTGGCTCCTACTCATCAGGTAGAGGTGACAACACTCCCTTTCCCTTTTTACTGTAGGCTCTTACATGTGCTACATCTGGACAGATCCAAGATGTTACTAGTAGAGAAAAAGCTGGAAAATGACACCTAATTATGAAGAGACCCATCAGTCATCACCTCCTTAACATAGGGAGTGACCAACAGGGCAGGCTGAAAAACAGCAAAGTAGGAATATTTAGAATCTTGTGGGATTTATGAAATCAGTGAGCAATATTTCCTCCAATTTGATTTTCTCTCCCCTGAGAACTGTAAGAAAATGAACAGGATTTAAAGGCCAAGAAGTGTGCAAGGGTGGAAAAAAGTTGTATCTAAACTCATCCACCAAATGGAAAGACAGAACAGGCCCAAGAAATCAGGTCCAATTGAGAGCTCATGGATTCCCTCAGCTAATTAAACATCTTGGACACTTGTTTATGTTCCCTCTCCCAGTTTGGTACCATCTTCATCACAAAGGAACCGTGCAGCCTTATCCACTGCTTCATACAGGCTGGAATAAGCATTATCCCAGATACTCAGGAGAATTAGATACCATTGCTCTTGGTGTGAGTGTCTTGTGAGACCCCTCAAAGGTGGCACATGGATCCTGAGGCAGCAGGAAGAGCAGGAATTCTGGCAGTGAAGCTGTCAGTGTGCAGCCTCACATGGCAAGGAAGCTTCCAGGGAAAAATTACACAGCAAAGCAAATCACACCATGGTCTAATTCACCAATCTGAGCAAATTCATCTCTTCCCATTACACAGGTTCACATTTGGTTCAGTTGCTGCTGTATTAACCATGGTGGCAGCCAAGGCAAAAGGCTTTCCAGTGCTGAGGGGAGGACTTGTGCAGTCCCATCCTTGCACTCTCTGTGTGTGTGTGTGTGTGTGTGTCCTCCTTGCTATTCTCACACTGGTTGGATTCTGGACCTGGGATACAGAAGGGATGAGCTGGAGGAAACAAGTGTTGCCCCATTGCAAACTGTTTGCTTCTCATCAACTAACCCAGACATCCATCCCCTCCCACCCCACCCCATTTTCCTTCTGCCCCATTGTCCAGTGATCTTTTCTAAGAAAATGGGCTAGAAATGCTCTGGGTCTGGTTGCCAGGGCTCTCAGATGCACATCCAGAGTCCCTTGCCTAGGGCTGGTGGGTATTTGGAGATGATTTCCTTCCATTACTCACTTCCCAAGGAAGTGTTTCTCATCTTAGAATAATTCCCTTTTTTGTCAGTTTATCAATGTGAACACCGTTCAGTCTCACACCCTGCAGCCTGGAGGGATTTCAGCCCTTATATCCCTGTAAGTCCTGCTGGAATAGGTGGAAGCAGGAAAAAGCAGCCTGGAAAATAATTAGATCTTACACAGTTTGGGATTATTTTTAAACTTTACAGTAATTGGCAAATCCTGTTTCCAGTAAGAGTGGTGCCTGCTCATGCTGATTCTTTCCTGGATGTGTCCTGCACTCTGAGGCCAGTGGTGTCACTCCAGGTTTAAATAAGATCAGAATTTGGCTGCAGGGCTCAGCTCAGGCTCAGCTCCCCATCACTGCTAAGCTCACGTTCTCCACCTGCCTTGCACTTGGCCAAAATTCACCCAGGGTGCTCATCCCCTCACCATGCCAAGCTGCAGAACAGCTCAGGATCCATGGGCAAATGTAAGAAGAAAAACAGAAAAACCAAGTGAAACCCACCACCACCCAATCAACCATGTTTGGATTGGGCTGTTGCTGGGGCTCAGGTACACACACACACATATTGCAGAGCTCAAATCCTCAGTGCCCTGCCCTGGGAAGGCTCTGGTGTCGTTCTGCAGCTGCTGTGACATTCTGGGGATGTAAACAATACACAATTTCTGAAGAGATGCAATATCCTTTCCGAGACAAATTACGGCAGCTGGAACAAACAGGCTTTTGGGAACACAGCCTTGTTTCAGCTCTACATAGGCGGGTTTGTTTGGAGGGGTATCTATATATGGCAGTTTGGAAATTCCCCACTTGGAAAGGAAGCAAAGCAGCTTTGCAAGCACTGGGAGAATGACGAGGGTGAAAACTTCCCCTTGAACTCCAGGGAGGGCTTGTGCAGCCCAGCACAGGTGGGAGGTTACCCAAGGTGCCAGGAATCCAGCTGGGCTGAATGCACCAGTCTCGGGCTGCAAGGCCAGACCTCAGAGCAGTTCTGACACAGAGGATGCTGAGAGCAACTGAGATGCCAACAGCATTCACAGCCAGCCCCTGCTTTTCCCCCAGAACTGACCAGGCACAGCTCATCTGTCACACTCTACACAGCTCCAGGCTGCATGGCCAGAGGGCATGAACTTAACTCCCTGACCCCAGAAATGCCAGTCTGATTTCCAGCAGAGGATCAGGCCCTGTGTTGCCACTTCTCAGTTAACAGTGTGTCATGTAGTCTCTGGCCTCAAGTCATCTCTTATTTTTGACTTGGAAGACAAACTACAAAAATAGATATGTTTACAGGCTGCATTCACCAGTTTTATGTTTCTCAGAAGTTGACCAGTGCTTAGGAATGACTCCACTGTGAGGTAAGGTTTAGCTTATAGATGATGCCTTTTATCCCAAAGCATCCTAAAAAGTAACACAACACAAGAATACAGCCACTTCTGAGGTGAGGAGCAGCAGCAGCCTAAACTCTCAGCCCTGAATACAGGATACTTCAAGCTCAGAGTTTTCATTTTCTCCTTGTTCTTGCTTGGAACTGCTGTAATTCCTTTGACTCATCCTAACTGCTCACAGCTAGAGCAGCCTACCCCACACAGGGTAGGCCAGTGAAGGGCTAAACCAGGAGAAACAGCAAAAGACAATGTGGATCATTGGTCTTTCAGAGGCTTCTGGATTTCTCCCGTTGTCAGGTAGGTCAGAAATAGCCCAGATGTCCAGCCCTGCCTCTCCCGGTTACTGTGAGGCTGCCCTGGTGTGCAGCAGGCTGAGTGCAGAGCTGTTGGGATGTCAGGATGCATCCTCCACCTCTCTGCAGAGAGGCCAGTGCTGTCCACATGCATCAGCTTCCCTGCCAAGGAAGAGCTGACAGAGAGCTCTTTGCCTCACTGCTTCATCCTTGGCTTCCAGCTCAGCCCAGGATGAGGAGGAGGAGGAGGAGGAGCAGGGTAGGAAACACTGATCCTCTAAATAAACAAGGAGGACACAGGCTCAGCCATCCTGGTGTGTACAAAGTCACAGACTCCCCCAAACAACACAGTCTGTGCAGTGACCACAACCCCAATCCCAAGGGAAGAGGGCACAGATGGGCAAACCCCATTGACTTCTGGAGCCTGAGGCTTTCCCAGAAGAGGGTCCTCAATCCCTGCTGTGCATAATTCCACGGGTGGAAGTTGCATCTGAAGAACTGACTCCCCAGTGCCAGGAGCTGCACAGGAGGGAGGGTACAAACCTGGGCAGAGACCCACCAAGTCCTCAGGGACAGCATCTCCTGCCAATGACTGGAAAACTTGTGTTAGGTCGCAGATTTCTGTACCCTTGCTGAACCAGCTTCTCCATGCAGCTCACTCTTAATTCCTTGGACTTATTGGCCACATGAGTTCAATGTTTCATGTTTATCTCTGAGAATCTCTAGCACAGATTCTCCAAGACTTCAGATTCTTGTCTTGTTTCCTTCACAAGTCAGGATTTTACTGCCTTTTCCTCATCTGGACCTGGACTGCAGCCTCACTTGGCTTGCCAGGAACCCAAATAGATCCGAGAATTGGACCCACTTCTGAGCAGTTCAAGTGAGGTCTGGATGAAGTGGTCAATTTTTAACCAAAGACTATTCTTTGGAGTGGATAATTTTCCTTGTCTCCATCCTGTTAGGAAAGCCCAGGCAGCTGGCAAAAGCCAAATATAAGAGAATTTCCTTAGAACTGGGTTTCCTGAGGAATTTCCATTTATGCAATAAGCTGCTATTTCCCACTGAACAACAAGTTCTCAGACTTGAGAACTCTCAGCCTCTCTCAATAATTGTGAGCTCTTAACATGTCAGTCTGGGACAGAGAGAAGACAATTTAGTGCATCCTGGAGGCATGTGCACACACACACGAGAGGAAGACAGAGAAAACCTCTTGCACAGATGCAGAGGAGACACACATTTGGCCAGTCTTCCCAGCTTGTTTGTCTGCAGGGTGTCTCAGGGAGGAGCCAGAAAAGAAACAACCAAAGCAAGGGATATCAGATTCCCTCCCCAGGAGGCTGCTTTGTCATCTGTTTTGATTATTTCACCTTCTGTCTCCCATTTCTTTGAATCCCAGCAGTAATTGTTAAGGCAGTTTGATTACAGCCTGATGCCCCACGAAGCTCTGGCAGACTGCTGGCTGGGTTTTGGAGGGCTCATTTAACTCTGTCATGACTTGTAGCAGCTTATTTGGACAACAGTGCTGTTCCATCCATCTCTGGCTCACATTTCAGACAGTGGTGGCATAAGGAGAGGCCATCAGGGCATTATTTCCCCCTCCTGAGCTCACTCCCTGGAGACACAACCCATTGATGGTCAGGAACACAGGACAGCTCCTGCTCCTATCAGCTGGATTTTAGGTGTGCTCTATTTTTAGAGGCTTGTCTGAACCCTGCCAGGCTCTGTGAGCTCTTAGCGTGGTGGGTGGGGGGAAGCAGGAGAAGACAGTGATGGATGGGCCTCCGAGCACCCATCAGCCCCATCCAGTCACAACAGGAAAGGGAAGCCTGTGTGGCTTGAGTTCCTATCAGGAGAGAGTGCCTGGCCCCCACTTCAAGTGCAGCTGCAGGAGTGCTGGCCAAGCTGTGCTCGCTGCTCACAGCCTGGAATTCATGAGGCTCATTTTCCATCAGCCTCAACACCCAGGTGACAGCTCGAGCCTCTCCACTCCCAGCTCTGCAGCTTTCCTGTCCTCCTCTCGTGCCAGCAGCCTTTGGGACTGGAGAAGCTTGGCTTCAGGATAAATGCAGTCTGAAAACTGGCATGTTGGGGTGGGACAGGTTCAGCACTGGTGTGGCTGCAGCAGAGGAGCACAACTGGACCAGTCTGGGGCAGGGATTTCCAGTTATTTCTCTGGTCCAGGCTGCCAGAAAGACACCAACCCTCAGGGTTTATAACTAGGCTGCCTCAGAGGTGGGCTTTGTATCTTGAAGCCTTACAGCCCCTCTCAGTAGTGAGCAGGAGCAAAGCTTGGAGCACAAAAAACAATCACCCTTTCTGTGTGAACCCAGCAGGGAAGCTGGAGAGTGAGTGGGAGGAAAGGGAATGACTCCCCGTGCTGTCAGCAGGGCTCCTCCAGCCCAGCTGACCTGGGCCAGCTCTCCCCATGCTCCTGGAACGCTGGAAACTTGTCCCCCCCATGCTGGTCAGAGTCAGAGGGGGCACAGCAGGGGATCAGCTCTGAGCCAGCCCCAAGTTTCTCCTTCGAGGCACTGGTTCTTCAATTTCCACACGTTCAGCGAGTTCTAGAGGTGCAGGTGCCTTGTGGATCCAGGCTTTGGTGCACACAAGCCACAGATGGGATGGGACAATCAACACACTGCCCCACAGTGCAAATGCTGGAGGAAAGTCCTACCTGGACATCAGCTGAGCATGAGCCACACAACCTTCCCCTTCCCCAGTCCCCCAGTCTTTCCATGGGGAGTCTGACTTTTCTGGCATGAAAGAGCTGAGCCAGTCAGGCTCCTGGAGCACTGGCAAACTCAGGAGGGAAAGGACGTGGAGCAGGACACGCTCTGTCCCTGGGCAAGGCTGCCACTGCCCACACAAAGCAACCCTCAGGAGCTGGCAGGGCTCAGGTGTCCTTTTTCACCATCACAGGCTCAGTTTGAGGGCAGTGATTTTATCAGGTAGAGAAGGGCTGGTGAGATTTCCAAGGGCTGAACAGTTGCTTCTTTCTCTGGGAAGGGACCAGTTCCACCATGGGCCACCCATTGCACTTGATGCCAACACTGGGGGGGCTTTGGGGACACATAATCCTGTATTATCCAACTGGAACTCACTCCTGGAAAGAGCCATCCTGAGATCTGAGAGGGCAGGATGAATTTGCTGAAATCTTAAAGTAATAAAGGGAGGAGAGACTTCCTGCCATCAACAAGTTGCTGTTTACAGTCAAAAGAAGGCAGATTAGAAATGCTGTTGCATAAACAAGCCTGAGGGAACAGAGGGTTCTGCTGGGAAATGCTCTGCCAACTTGACAGCCATCCCTTCCTCACTGCAAGTCCTGCCAGCCTTATGCCCTCCCACGTCAGACTGGGGAAATAGCTGCAATTCCAGTAGTCCACAAAGAAAGAGGTGACTTGATGCATGCAAACCCATCAAAACAATTCCCATCTATTTTGGGGATAAGAGACTTTTGTTCCAGAGCTGGGTGCTGTAATGCCTGACCCAATGATGAAAGAACAACAAGAGCACAAATATTCTCCCACAAATAAGTGGCACTATTAGGCAGAAATGTCCTGTCTGCTCCCCACCCTTCCATGGAGGCTCAACCTCCCTCTGCAAGATGAATTTCCTGCTTCAGATAAGAAAGAAGAGGCAGGTGATGTGAATGCAGAGCCCCATCTACACTCCTCACTTCCCAACAGGAGAGGAAAAAAGAATTAAATCAAATCCAGTAAGTAGCATTGCTAAAGTTGGAAAGGAATTGAAGTCCATTGTGGGGTTTCTAAACAGATTAGCCTTGTGGAAATCTGCCAGTGCAGCAAATTCCTAGAAAATGGTCCTAGAAATCCCCCAAAAATGTGATGGGTCACAGGGAATGCCACTAAACATTCAGAGAAATAGAATATGGAAACAGCAGGAGAGAAAAGGCTGCATTCTCACTAACACTGACCCACATCTCTGTACATGATTATACTCAAATCCTGGTCTTTACTGAAAATTTGCAATTCCAGCTATTCCTCCCCTTCCCAGCTGCCCTGAACCAAGAAATGAAGTAATACTTACCACTTCTACAGTCATTTTCACTCCTAGCTCTCAAAAGAAGGGGACAACCAAAGCTGTAGATATTTATATATAGATGGGATACAGGGCAGAAAAAAAGGGAAGAAGGGCTCATCACCCTGAGGCACGTTCAGCTGGAAATCTCAGGGGGTTCTCTTGCTGTTCAGGAGAGGTGGCAGGGAAGTTGTGCTCAAATTGGGCTGCTCTAAGTGTGGGGCCTGCCCTGATCCCTGGGCCTGCAGAGGAAGTTTGGCAGATCCTGTTTTGCAGAGTTCTCCCACACATGGTGCCTCTGCATCGCTTCCTGGCACCTGTCAAGGCCATTGCTGTCGTGATACTTTGCCAATAAAAGACACTCAGGGCTTCTCTTCTCTTGTGTTCTCTCTCTTTCCTCATCTCTGTGACTGACAAGCTCTTGAGAGGCTGTGCCAAGTTGGTCAGGAATGGAGCTGACACATGCAGAGGTGTCCCAGAGGGTGAACAAGGAAAATTGATGCAGAATGGGTCTTTGAAACTGGAAAAAAGGGCCTTTGCAGTCTTGCCTTCAGACTATTTATGTCAGTGCTTACATCATCCTGCACACGGGCTACTAAGACTTTTCTCTGGAATTCCCTGCTAATCTCCAAGGCAGTGGTGAAATTCTGGGGGCTCTTCACTCTTCTCTCCTGGCCCTTCAGACAAGTCTAAGTCTGGGTGGGAGGAGACACCCATTGCTCCAGCTCTCATCAGCAGAACCCAACAAAAACGCAGTGATTTCACTCCATCTGTCAGACCTCTGACCCCCAACTGGAATCAAATGTTTTCCAGGATTGCAGATCAGAAAACAGCCAGTTTTACTACGGGGATTCCTGGAATCATTTTTGTTACGGTTGGTCATTAATCAGGGGTGACAAGACTTTCCTGTGTTGCAGTTTTGGAAGGAGCATGAAAGCTGGAGAGTGAGCCATGTCATGTATGCTGCAGTGAGCATCCTAAATCCTCCTGGAGCAGATATGGAGGATGCCAGCAGGAATGCAAAGACATGTATGTCCCATGGTGGACCATAGTAAAACATCCTGCACAACAAGAGTCATGAGCTCAAAGAGAAAATGTTTCATTTCTGGTTGTAAACGATCCAGACACAGGAGGAACTCCAACAGTGACCTCATGGAAATGTCTCGTGCCAGAGAAACGCTTGGCCAGGCTTTGGAGGGAATTTTCCTTGTCTCCAGAAGGTTTATGGGGTTTTGCTGAACAGCCACATCCAGCAGGAGTGACAGTGAGATGGTACATCTGTTCTGAACAGCCCTGTCCTGGGGTACAGTTACACGGGAGAACATCCATCATCTGGGGGTTGCCTTCCTCTATCCCTTTAGTCTTTCCTGGGACGAGAAAGGGGACTTTTTTCTTCTAACCATTCTTAATGGGAAACTGAGTTGCTGTGGAATGGTTCAGCACAAACGTGGCTTTGTTACCTTCTGGTGGAAGTGAGGGGATTCTGCTGCTGCAACATTTGTACTCCAAGAAATCCCCAACTGTACTTTTCCAGCTCCCATATCATAACAAACCCCATTCTCCATCACTGCCATCTTGATGAGACAACCCCAAAGGCTCATCACACCCTCTGGATACCACACTGGTGTGGCTAAAATTAGGGCAAGGAGCAGCAAGACATTAAATAATCAAGACAAGCACCAAAAGCCCCATGAATAAAGGGCCCTTCATCAAGACACCAAGAAGCTGAGGAGAATTCCACCCATTAACTATTCAATCCCAAGGAAACCTGATTTTCCAGGTGCTGACAGGAACGGTCTAGCCCAGGTAGGCAGGCAGGCAGGCACAGAGCCATGCCCAGGTACTGAGAACAAACTAGAAAAATAACAGTTATTCACACCCCTACTGACATCCTTAATTGCGGCCAGGCAAAAGGGGCTTCTGTCTTACCCTTCTATTTATGTGGGATATGGAGTATTGAATCATTGATTAGCAGTAAATCAGGAGGTTGAATGAACCCTTTCCCTGTTATCTGAACTGAAATCCTCTGGTTCTCTGAAACACTGAATGATTGATTTCCTCTCTATGCTTTATTTTTTTTTCCTCTGGATTTCTAAGTATCTGGAGCCCAGCTGTGATTAGAAAGCAAATGCCAGAATATACCCAAGCAGAGTGTTTGCCTGGTGCATCTGGCTCAGATGGAGTCAGACACCACAGCAAATTAAATGTGTCCAGCAGCAGGTGAAGTGCAGCTGGTGCCTGCAAGAAAAGTGCTCTTTGTAACCAGCATCTGTCCCCAGAGCTGAGACAATTCCACCCTCCCTGTCTGTGGGTCAAGACCTCATGAGGAAAAAGGCAGTGTGAGAGAGGAAAGCCATTTCCAAGATGAAATGGGAGCTATCCAAGAGCAGTTTGCAGAGAAGTGGTTGGATCTCTTCCCTCCTTCCCATGCCCTGTTGTGGTAAAGCCCAAATCTCTGGCAGGAACGCCAGGCCCTGGATGTGCTGCTTGGCTGAGCTCGTGGACGAGGATAAGGAGTTTTGTTTCCCTGCAGGACTCAGCTAACCTTTGTTCCTCTCAAAACAGTGAGTGCTGTGTGAGTGCAGGGCTCTGTTTTTCAGCAGCAGCTGACTTAGGAAAGCTGAGGGATCCAGGATGGCTGCAAAGGTGGGACTGCCACTGTAAGGGCTGGTGGCCAGGATGGGACCATGGTCAGCACTAAAATAGAAACCAAAAGGCAATTCTTTTCAAAATGTGCTAAGCAGAGCCTCAGCATCACACCGGGAGCTGAAACAGCCTGGATTGATGAGGGGAAGCTGGTGAAGGAGCCAGGAGCACTTTTCAGGGACAAAGCAGATATTCTGGGCTCTCAGCAGCAAGATGCTTTTGTGTGGAGGAAGTCTGCTCCCCTGGTTTCTAATTTTACTTCTGTTCATCTGTGTAGGGTCTAGGGCTTGGTTTCCTCAGCTCTATCCAAGTGCTTGGGAAACAATGAGAGAGGCACGAGTGAAGCTGGCAGCATCAGAAAGCAGAGAGGCAAACCAAACAGCACCACTGTTTCCCTGACTGGTTTGTCTGGGTTTTTTTGGCTTTGCTTCTTCTCTCTCCCTGAGATTCACACAAACCATTGAAAGCCAGGTCTGGCCCTGCACGTCCTGTCTATTTTTTACCTGCTGGAGGATTGCCCACCGTGTCCCAGGGGGCAGGAGCACGCCAGTGTCTCCTGGTGTGACCCAGCAGTCCTTCCCAGGATGGTCTGGATGACCTTCATGATGCTGAACCCACCACTTGTGCCGACAGTGGAACAAATTGCTTCATGCAGAGATGTCCTGTCTCCCAAAGCAGACCCAGAGACAGGATGTCAGAACAATCTCCAGCTCTTAAAAGGGCTGGGAATGGCTTTTCAGCTTCCTCTTAAATATCCAGTGTGATAACTTGTGCCAGTAGATCTGGTCAAACCCCAGTTTCCAGAGCCTGACAAGAATATGCTGAAAAAACCACAGGAAAAGAACAGGACGATTCTGTTTCACCTTCCTCCTCCCCAAATGTCTGTGACAAGGAGTTCCCTTCAGTGGTATCAAAGGTGGGCCATGGCCATTCTGTGTCACCAGGAAATCCTCAACAGCCTTTAATTGCATCCTGCTCTGTCCCACACCTTGGGGATTCCAGGGATTTGAGAAGGATTCAGTAGCAGCTTTTCTGAACACCAGATCCCAAGTGCAGATTGCTTTCATAGGGACACCCACTGCAGCCAACTGCATCCCTGTGTTTTCTCCTGCAGACCAGGGACCCGGCGCCAGCTCCCTTCACACTCTTGGCCACCTGCCCTGTCTGCTCCCACACCAGCCAACACTTTCTCTTTGCAGTTTTCACCGTGTTATCTAAAACCATCTTGCTGAGGGGGGCAGGGACAAGATGATCTTTACAATCCCTTCCAACCCAAACCATTCTGTGACCTCTTGGGAAGGTTCTCACTCCTTTACTGGGCAGAGACAAGGTGGGTGCAGGGGCTGGGAAGTTCTGATTATCCCTCTGCACTGCTAATCACAAGCTGCCAGCCTGTCAGGATGGGCAGAGCAGTCACACACGATGTTATTGCCATTCACAAAGGCTTTAACAGGCTTCAGCAGCCTCCTGCTTGATGCCAGGCTGATGGAAAGGTGTTGACAAAAGAGTAATTTTAGCACCTTGGTTTATTAAGTCTGCTGCTGAAGAACAGGAGGAGAACTGTGCTTTGGGGTGACAGGGGGGAATTAACCCTCCTGTTCATCATCACGTCGCTGCTGCCAAGGAGTTCTGGAGCCAGCACCTCTGTAAAATGCTCTGGTAGCGGCAAACAACTCCCTAAATGCTCATCAGCTGGCACAGCTCAACAGGCAGCTCAGAGTTGGGATGCTGTTTAAGGGCCAGTGCCTCTTTCAACAACTCCCAGACATCTTATTGAATGCAGGAGAGTCCTGAGGAAACATCTTTACGCTTTTCCTCGCAGCTGGCTCAGGAAAGAGGAGTCCTGAGGCCTGGGCTGGGGGAAGGAGGCCAAGGACAGGTCCCCAGTGAGCCAGCATTCCTGGAGCACAGCTTCAGGTTGCACTCCATCTGGTGTAACCAGAGTAAATGCTCAGTGTCCCTCGTCCTCCCCTCCCTTGTGACACAGGCACTCGTGTCTCTGCTGTGTGGCCAGGGAGGAGCTGGCTTGGAAGGCTGCCAGGGATTTAATTGCTTCTGGCATCCAAGGGCACCCACCCACAGCATGGGCTGGTCCTGCTTACCCACAGAGCGCCAGCATTTCCATGAACTCATGCACTGGCAGAGGGGAGAAATGCAAAGCACAGCCGTGCCAGCGGCACAACCACTGCAGCACCAAGCATCCAACGTGGACAATTCAGGGCTCTTCTCTTGAAAAGTGGCCCTTTTGTTGGGCTAATAAATGTCCCTATTTTTCCCCCCTGGATCCTTCCCTTAGGCTGCCACCACACAACCCGGCTCCCTCAGCATGGGGATGATGGCAGTCCCAAAAATGCTGCTGCCACAGACAGGCAGAGGGATTATTCCCATCAGCAGCTCAGTTCTGTGGGAGTTGGGTTCCTGTTCAGCTGCAGGAGGTGCTGGGGGTAAGGTCAGAGGGGGAGCAGTGACAGCAGCTTGGGAGGTGACTGCTGGCACTTTTAGGGATAATGTGTGCATTGTGCCAGGACACACGGATCCCCCCGAGCCTCCTCTTGGGAAACAACACTGTATTTTCCAGCAATAGATCATAGGGTCATACCATCCCTTACCCCCTCCCACTCTGCATTTTTCAGCTCTCACCAGCTAAATAGGGTCAGATCTGGCCAAAGCCCCAGGGGTAGATGTTTTAACCAGCAATGGCCCTGCCCAGTAAGAGGGATCCGAGCCAGAATCCCTGCCCAGGTGCAGGGATGGAAGGGATCCTGCAGGATGGGCAGTGTCACTCCAGGCTCAGCCCCACAGCCCCATCTCGAGGCCTGGGCACACCCAGAGCAGCTGCTCCTCCAGGCACAGAACCAGCCACAGCAGGAATTTGCAAACAATATAAGAAATTAGGGGAAATTCCATCCTGGAGGATGAGAGACAGCTAAAAGGGGGGACCAAAACCACAGTTAGTGCCCCAGCCAAGTCCCAGGGGAGGATTCCCAGGATAGGGTGCAGTTTGTGACCCATTTTGCAAACACTTCTGTACAGAGACCAGAGGGAAGGAGCCTTTGGCAGGGATTCCCTGATTATTCTTTCTTTAGTCCATTCCATTCATTCTAACCAAGTTCTCCAGCAGAGCTGGAAACAATCACCAGTCACCATTTAGCTCAGAGAGAGAGAGAGAGAGAAGAGGGGAAGGGGGACAGTGGAAGCTTCTCCAAAGACATTCAAGTCACAATGAAGCAGTTAGCAACACAAATGGAGACAGCACAACAAACTGTCCAGAACATATATCACTGGGGTTATATTACCAAGCAGATCCTGCCAAATTAACCTGGAGAGTTATTCATGGAAAACTGAGGACTTGGAGCATTAAACTGCTTGTGATGAGATGGGGAGCAATACATCCTCTCATGGTATGTGCAGCAGGTTCCAGCTTCCTTTCCTCTGGCCTCCATCAGAGAGGAATGTAGCATCCTTCCAATAAAATCTATGTTATCCTTGGCTCTAAAGATGATCTTTCTGATTTCAGCTCAGCTTGACAGATGGTTTGTATTTGTGCTACCCCCAGCTGAGAGCTCCAATAACTAGAGGCATCAGAAGACTGATAACCACTGAGACATGGCAAATTCCTAATGACTTCATCTGGTCTGTTCAGTGATGGAAGAGGAGCAGGGAAGCACAAATAAACACGTACCTGACCAAAGACTGGGTGGAAATGTATTTTTGTGTCTTCTGAGGACCAGGTTAGTGCTGTGGCTTTGAGCATGCAGGGAAGTGAATTCCATACGTACTTGGACTTTAAAACACCCAGTTAAAACACATTTCTGTCCTCCTGCAGCACCTTGCTGAGCACATCTGTGCTCTGGGCTGGTTTGGCAGCTCTCAGGACAAAGCCCTGCCTGTGGGAGTGCAGAGGAGGCATCACCACATCTGTGGGCACAGTCCCTGCCTGGCACATCAGCCCTGCAGGCTGGCACAGCTGCCCTCAGCGTTTGATCCAAGCCTGGGGACATTGAGAATGGCTCTGTATTCTCTACAGGAAATTTGGGATCAAACCAGTTTCACCTCGGAGCTACAGGAATGCCTTGTTGTGGGCTCTGCCTGTGCCAGGACACCCTGAGGTACAGCCTGAGCTGTGTGTTCTGCTACTGGGATTTCAGGTAGATTCATGTCCCCTTTGTTATTAAAATTCTCTGTAAAATACAACCCCAAATGAAATCAATTTTGGCTTTATTGTGAAGGCTGTAGCAAATAACTCTGAATTTCTTTGCAGGGCCAGCAGTGGGGATGGTTCACTACAATACTTGCACCACAGCCAGGTTGAAGAATTCTTTCCTTGTAAAAGCAGTTGGATTAAACAGCAGGTGAGCAAAAGGAACAGCAGCTCATATCAAGTATCTGTACCCAGTGAGCAGACATTGCCCCCAGGCAAAACCTTGTTATCCTGTAGCAGGTATCGCCTTTCCATGGAACAGAACTTTCTTGTTTTTCCTCAGCCCTGCCATAAACTGACAAGTATTTTTCTCCTTTTTTTTCCCCTCCAGTTCACTTTCATCTGTAGCCACCCCTGGTTATTTCTCAGGGTGATACCAGGGCCACACAGGGCAAGTAGATTGAAAAAATCAATCCTCAGAAGGCAAACAGAAAATACCTTTTACCTTACAGTGTGTGGAACAATAGGTGTAGCATGGCTGGTGCTGCTGCAGCCAGTGCTTTGAGACAGAACACAGAGAAACACTCTCGGGGGGGTTTGGCATCATCTTTATTTCTACAGAACACTGGAAATGGTTTATACTGGGGAGACAGGAGAACACCATCCAGTGGGAACACACAGCCTGCAGTGATGAGCAGCACACAGACCCCACTAACAACACTACAGAGACCCAAGGGGGGGGTTGAAAGGATGAAGCTGCCTTGCCTTTCCCTGCCTGCCCTGCCTCTCACACACACTGTGCTTTCACTCAGCTGCAGTTTTTGGCACACTGCATGACAGAAGATCTGTTCTATCACTTCAGACACCACTGAAATCAAGAGGGAGCCCCAGCTGACCTGGCTGAGCATCAGCTCAGCCCCTGTGGGAGCTCTGCAGAGCCCCAGGAGGGGAACACGAGGTGATGAGGAGGGACTGGGCAGGGAGAGGACAGTGCTGGTGCTGCAAACTCACACCCAGGCCTTGACCTGAGTGTTCCAGCCCCTGGCACAGCCACACAGAGCTCCCTCCCTCGAGTGGCACCACCTGCCCCCCTTGTAGACAGCCAGGCTGAAGGGCTGGAAGCACATGAAGAGGTGCAGGCGCCGGGCCAGGCTGCAGTAGAGGGCCATGGCCATCACGATGAGCGGGGACATGATGACAAAGCCCAGGATAATGAGGGCAGAGGAGCTGTTGTCATCCAAGATGCTCTTGCAGTAGCGGGCAGAGGAATGCAGCACCTGTGGGGAGAGCCAGGCAGAGCTTAGAATCACAGAATCACAGAAACATTAAGGGTGGGAGGGACCTCCAAGGTCAGCAAATCCAACCACTAACCCCCACTGCCACCCCTAAGCACCACGCCTACAGCTTGTCCTGGGTCTGGTGGCCAAAGTAGCCTTGAATTTTCACACAAAGACAGCTCTCCCCTCTCTATGAGCCGAGCTCAGCAAAATTCAGGCTCCACTGTGGGATGATATCACATCTTAATCACGATTTCAGTTATTCCAGTATCACTGTGAGACAAGAACACTGCACACTGATCGTGGAGAGGGAAGCACTAATCTTTATTAAATCATCAAATAGTGTTTGATAGGCAGACACCAAATCAAAAGGCCTCCTAGTGGGCTGCACAACACTGGAAATGATAACAAAGTAAATAAAAATACAGCAAGATGTGAGATTCTGCAGACAGAGGTTGGTCATTCCGTGGTTACTTGCTGGCTGGAGACCTTCCAGCCCCCTGTCCTGGAACAAACCCTTTCTGTTCTGTCCTCTGTGTACACACTGGACTCATTTCTACCTCCAAGCATCATTTTGCACTGAAAAACCTGCCAGGAGAGACCATTCAGTCCATTTGCTGCAAAGCAAAGACTAACTGGGCCTTGCTGAGTGGTTTTTAAAGGCCTCTTTTCATGCTGGCAGCAGGAGAGCCGAGTTGAGCACTCAGTTGTTCTGCATTAACGAATGCTGCAGGCAGCCCCCACGTCCTCAGACTTCTTTCTTTTCTCCCTATTCTTTCAGCAGTAAAAGAAACACAACCCATCATACTCAAAACCCAACAATAAATCCATCTAATGGACCTGCAGTGCAGAAATCAGCCTCTGGATACCAGGAAGGCTTTGAAAAGCCGTGCCCCAAAGACAAAGGGCTGCTCTTGTGAACCCAATAGCCACAATTCCTCCCTAGGATTGTATTAAAGGAAAGTCTGTGTTAAAAGGCTCCTCGTGGCTTCCAGCAACACAAGGGCTTTCACTTCTGGTCTACTTGGCTGCACTCAAAAACCTTTTGCATCTCCTCAAAGCCTTTGACTGTGCGTGCAAAGGAGAACTTGAGGTTTTCCAAGGTGAGGGAAGCTGGAAGAGGCAGTCTTTATACTTTTCCCCATTTTCAGTCCAATTTGGCGTCCATATTTATGGCTTATGAAATGATCATATGTGATCTAACAGTTACTGCCTGTGAGGAAACAGGAAAACTGCTTTTTCACAGCCCTGCTTAGTCAAGTGATCCCAAAAATACTTACAGGATTACACCAAGAAGAAATATGTGAGTAAGGAAAAAAATGCAGTCCAAGAGACAGCAAACAACTGGAAGAGCCATGCACACAGCCAGAGCCTTTATGGACAAAGGAGGCTCATTTTTGGTGTGAGAAACTGCACAGCATATTTGGGAACACACCCTAATCTTAGCTTGGCATAAGAAGGGTATTAAATATTCTGTCAGACTTTACTGGTTCTATCTTAGTTACGGAGGAGCTCAGGTTGGCAGCTCTCAGTAACAGAAGTCACAGACAAGACAGAAATATTGGGACATTAAAATGCAAACAGCATTCTATCCATCAAGGCAGGGAGTGTGTTCACCTCAGCTGGCATTGCTGCTTGGTATTTCCATGGACATTCAACTTCATTGCCCAATGAGCTGCCATTTCCCACAATACCTGTTCTTGTCAGCCCAGACTACACACATACACCCCTTAGGAAAAAATCTGTGCAGGCACACACCCCTTATGAAAACAAAGCCAAGGTTTGGGGAGTCTTACCTTGCCTCACCATGGGCTCAGAAAAACCCTCAGGGATGGCCTTAAGGTTTCTGGGAGCAGCCAAAGGGAGCGAGGCTCACTTACCTGGGAGTGGCACTGGAAGCCAAAGTAAACCACCACAATGGTAGGGAGCAGCACAATGGTGAAAATAACAAACAGCAGGAGCAAATTAATGAGAAAGACCAAGGAGTTCATGACCCCTATCACCAGGGTCCAGGCCAGGCAGCACCAGGCACTCCGTGGCTCCCTGGGAAGGAGCTGGTCATCCATGTCATAGGGTGGGAGGCCAGGGATCATCCGAGACTTTTCTGAGAGGTTTTCTGCTCCCAAGTCCTCAGTGTCCTGGGCAGACATCCTTCAAGAAGATCAACCAACCCACGCTCTTATCCGAAATGGTTGCTTTGCTTTTGGAAGCAATTTGCAGGGGCTTTTTCTGCCTCTTCCACAAGTGGACAAGAACCCTCAGTCAGAGATCATAATGGAGCAAGGAAGGAAAGGCCTCCTGTTTTCCCAGGACCTGGCCAGCACAGCTTGATTCCTTGAAATGCTTTCCCAGCAGTGTCCCAACCTCAGTTCCACGTAGATCTGGCTGCTGGAAGTTTGGCAGTAGCTATTATTTTGGTTTAGAATGCAGAGTCCTACTGAGTTTGTTGTTCTTCCTAGGATTATGATCCCAAGAGGTCCCAAAGACTCGTTGTCTTAGCTGTGATAGGCTGCTCACTTCCAGAAGGTGCCCGGTTTTAGTGTCCTCCTCCACCTTTGAGCACTGTTAGGAATGTCACACTTAGCCACTCACAGACTTCAAATCATCCTTCCACGCTCTTCACCCTGTATCCAAGCGAATATTCCTGCTCAAGTTTCATCCAAATGAAGTGAGCAGTGAAGATAAAGAAGAGGAGCTGTTTCTCTTCCAGGTGCAGACCTGGAAGCAGAGATGGGAGCAGGGTGGTGTCACTGCTCTCAGCTGCCTGCAGTCACAGACACTCAAATCCAGGCAGTGTCGTCCCTTCTGAGGCAGCTCCCAGCTTTGCAACACTGCTTTGTTTACAGAACAGGCTCAGAAGCTGCTCTCTGTGCTGGCCAATCCTTCACATCTCTCTCAGGAGGGATGTGATTTAGCACACAGCACCCAAGAGCCACACTCGAACCATCCATTCCCTGGTCGAGATGGTCCCTCTTCAACTTTAATTATTCTGCCTCTGATTCATTTTCTGAAATTCCTCTCCAGATTAAAAAGCCTTAGAGAAATTGGTGACAATGTTTGTATAGCTCAGAAATCATCTGTCCCCGCAGTCATCACTGTTACTCTTTGCAGAACATATTGATATTCTTGTTGTGAAGGCTCAGCAATTATCAATTATTTCATCTGCCTCCTATGATCAATATTAGTCAAGAATTTCTAGCGGCATCTGCACGGTTATGATACAGTCACAGTAATAAGAGAAAGATATTAAAAAATACATTGAGAAACAACCTTTAAAACAGACATCAGAGTATGAAAAGTCCATTTTCATCATGTTCTTTGCCTGCACTCTCGGGCTGGATGGCTCCCAGGGGAGATTGCAGGGCAGCAGCCTCCACTCAAGCTGCAAAATGTGAAATCTCTTCACAGATCTGTCCAGACACCCAGAGGGAAATAACTCCTGCCTCCATCCTGCTTTCAGTGCTGAAAGACAGTGTTAATAAAGCCTGAAGCCGTGCAGGAAACCAGACGGTGTTGGGAGTAATAAATGTGACAAGTGGCATGGAGGCAATGAAAGAGTCTCAGTATTTACTCAGCCAGTCTAAAATCTGTTGATTTAAAGAGGTAATATTTTTCAAGCTCGATTTTTGCCTTCTAAGTGGAGAAAGTACAAGACACACTAATAAAAAATAAACCCCACCAAAATACAGGAAGGAGAATCGAGGTTGGGCTTAAACCATGGAAAGATGAACTTGGTGAGGGCACAGTGGGGTAGTATAACACAATGCCATACGTTCCCAGAAGCTTTGCTAAATCCAGTGGAACATTCCAAAGAACTTTTACGTAATGAAAATGCATTTTAACCTGCGGGAAGTCTGAAAATTAGGTTCTGTAAATTTATTTTCCTTTGGGGAAAACCCACATTCTAATGATTCCTCAATTAACCAAGTGAACTTCATGTCAAACAAACCCAACGATAGGAAGAGAGAATCTCCAAGCCTCAGATTCTGTGAGAGTTCCACTTCCTTAACAAGCACCTGCCCACAAGTGGGAAAGATATCTTGAAGTTGGAGCAATTTCTACCAGGAGCATCATCGCTTTGAGATGCTGGAACTGGTAATGATTAAACAGATCAGACAAATTAATTCTCTGACGCCAAGGACTGTTGCTGGTAAGGAATAACTTTCTGGCAGCACCATCTTGTGGTTTGCTGAGGTTCGTAAATTTTCATTTTACGTCTCACAAGGTCTTGCTCACAGGAAGGTTCTACCCAGTGTGGGATCCTCCCAAGCACCTGAAAACAAGAAGCACCAAATCTTTTCACGGAGCTTTAGCACTGCTGGAGTTACACAGCCCAAAAGTCACACAACCCAGAAACACCTCCAGGTCCTGGAATCTGCGAGGGGGAGGTTTCATGTCTGGTATTTCTCACAAGGATGGAAGTGGATGGACTTAACACAGGCGGTTAAATGCCATCAGGTAAATCCCCGGTGTGCTGCAGGACAGGACCCAGGGAAGGGCTGGAGCTGTGCCAGGGGAGTTTGGGATGGATCTCAGGGAAAGGCTCTCGTCCCAGAGGGTGGTCGGGCACTGAACGGGCTCCCCGGGGTTTGGTCACGGCTCCGAGGCTGCCAGAGCTCCAGGAGGGTTTGGACAACACTCAGGGACGGGGGGGGTTGTTGGGGTGTCTGGGCAGGGTTAAGAGTTGGGCTGGATGGTCCCTGTGGGTCCCTTCCAATTCTGGATATCCCGTGATTCTGTTATTCCGTGACAGCGGGAAGGAGCGGGGGAAGAACTGGGAAAAGGACACCGGGAAGGAGCGGGAAAGGCTGAGGGGGGGAAGGATGAGGGGAAAGATGAGGGGAAGAAGTGGAGGAAGGAGCGGGGAAGGCAGAAGGGAAGGACTGGAGGAAGGATGAGGGGCGGGCTCAGGGGAAGGATGAGGGGCAGGGGAAGGATGAGGGGCAGGCTCAGGGCAAGGACTGGAGGAA
>VXBA01004863.1:17095-31536 GCA_013399895.1 Serilophus lunatus | reverse complement strand
GGGCGGGCTCAGGGGAAGGATGAGGGGCAGGCTCAGGGGAAGGACAGGCTCAGGGGAAGGATGAGGGGCGGGCTCAGGGGAAGGATGAGGGGCGGGCTCAGGGGAAGGATGAGGGGCGGGCTCAGGGCAGGGACTGGGGGCGGGCTCAGGGGACGGAGCGCGCCCGCCCCGGAAGGCGCGTGAGGCGCGGCGGGGCCATGGTGGTGCTGAGCGCGGCGCGGTGGCTCCGCAGCCGCCTCACAGACCGCTTCTGGAGGGTGCAGGAGGTGCTCCGGTATGCGAGGGTGAGTCCCGGGCTCTGTGCCACACACACGCACCGCCCCCGGCTCCCCCAGCCCGTCCCCGGGCACTGCGGGGCCGCCTGAGCCCCCTCGGGGCCGCGCCGTCCCTGGGAGTGTCCAAGGGGCAGGATAGGGAGGAACTGCTCTCAGGGTTATCCTGGGAGCTGTAGTACGTCTTGCTGTAGTATTGAGATAGAAAATGGTGGAGGCAGTGAGGTCGTGTGGGGTTTGTAGCACCAAAGCTGCTCACAGGAGGAGTGGTAGTTATTTTTTGGCTGTGCATATGCGCATATTTTTTGTCCCCCTGCATCACTTTGGGTGGGTGTCGGTGGTACTGGTGGTACTGGATGACTTTGAGGTGTCTGAGGCTCCTGCCCCATCCCTCTGTGGGTACTGACAGAACAAGAATAAATAGGTGAGTTCAGGGTTGTGTGAAAGCACTGACGATGATTTTGTGGTTGCAACCACAAGCCCAAAGCGAGCTCTGAATTTTGGCTCCTGCTGGACTGAGGTTTTCCAGCCTGCTCCAACTTCTCAGCTTCACGTTTCCCGTGCTACAAACCAAGGCAAGAATGTTTTCATCATCTGATACTTGTGAAGTATTCAGCGATCCTTCAGCTGTGAAGTGTAAATGAGTTTGTTTTAGTACGACTGCAGGGTTTGATGGCTTTAAATGTAACTCAGTAAGAACCCCCTGCTTTTGTTGCAGCACTTCCGTGGGAGGAGGAACCGCTGCTACAAGCTGGCAGTGAGGAGTGTTCGCAGGGCCTTCGTGAGGTCCACAAAGGCCAGGAGAGAGAAGAAGAGATTCCTGAGATCGGTAAAGAGCAAAATGTTGGGTGAAACCACCAAAACGGGAGAAGGGCGGAGCTGAAATTGCTGTTTTTCTTACTGGGGGTTTCCCTCGAAACCAGTGGGTGAGAAAAGAGTGTTTAAGTGAAGGGTTTTGGTGCCTGTGTTGCTCTGAGGGGGCTCTGGGGATTAGTCACAGAACCCAGGGAAGGGCTGGAGCTGTGCCAGGGGAGTTTGGGATGGATCTCAGTGAAAGGCTCTCGTCCCAGAGGGTGGTCGGGCACTGAACGGGCTCCCCGGGGTTTGGGCACGGCCCCGAGGCTGCCAGAGCTCCAGGAGGGTTTAGACAACACTCAGGGACGGGGGGGGTTGTTGGGGTGTCTGGGCAGGGGCAGGGGTTGGACTCTGATCCTTGTGGGTCCCTCCCAGCTCAGGACATTCTGTGAGTCTACAAAAATACTGTGTTTAGTAAGTGTTTAGGATTACTTTTAAAGTATTCCATCAACCAGTA
This sequence comes from Serilophus lunatus, assembly GCA_013399895.1. Lineage (NCBI taxonomy): Eukaryota > Metazoa > Chordata > Aves > Passeriformes > Eurylaimidae > Serilophus > Serilophus lunatus. Next base: position 29,952 of record VXBA01004863.1, on the reverse strand, counting down.
TGTTCATTTTTACCCTTTCAGCTCTGGATCACAAGGATTGAAGCAGCTTCCCTGGAACATGGTTTGAAATACCCAGCCTTTATAAGCAACCTGATTAAAGTAAGTAGAACTATTGCTTGGAGGATTCTTACTTACTAATTCTAGTGATGAAAGGCCTTCTGCTTGTGAAAGCAGCTTCATTTACATCAGGAACAAAGTTCTGCCCTAAACCTGTTTCTCTTCCTTACATGTCCTTTTATCCTGGTGAACCCTGTGGCTCTTTACCTTGTTCTGGTCCTGAAACTTTCACTTTTGAAATGCTTTTACACTGTTGCTACTGTGAGCAATAAGTGACAACTTCCTTTCCTTTTCCTTGAAGAAATTTGAAAATACAAAGCTTGGATTAGCCAAAAAAAACCCCCCAAAAAACCCAAACACCCCAAGAAATCTCTTTTCACCCCCTTTGTGTTTTGGTGAGCATGGACAGTGTAGAGAATTGGTGCCATTGTCCCTGTTCTTAAACATGCTGGGAATTGGTTTTAATTTGCTGATACAGGTCTTAATTTGTTTAGACTGTTGGGTTTTAATTTTAGTAGTTTCTTTATTTGTTGATACTGTTTTAATTGGTTTGAGCTGAAACCAATGCCATGGATTAAGCTGCAACACATGGCCTGGACAAAATAAAGAGATTTTTCTTCAGCTCCTTTTTTTTTCCAGAAAAACTTGCTAAACAGATTTTACACAGTGGCTTAAATGAGACATCCATGACCTTAGTGGTCATGGCTTTAACAGTTCCAAAACTGTGCAGGGTGGAAAAAAGATAATTTGCCTTAAGGTATTCAGCATTAGGAGTGTTTAATTCTATTTAATAATGAGTATTTATTCTATTTAATGTTTAATAACCAACAAATTTTCTTGCATTTAGTCCCAGGTGGAGCTGAATAGGAAAGTGCTGGCTGATCTGGCTATTTATGAGCCCAAAACCTTCAAGTCCCTGGCAGCTTTAGCCCAGAGGAGGAGGCACGAAGGTTTCCTGGCTGCCCTGGGAGATGGAAAAGAACCAGAAGGGATATTTTCCCGGATTGTACACCACCACTTCTGACCTCAGGGTCTGTGTATGTGCGATAAGCAGGGCTCTGATGGCAGAGCAGACCTGCTAAAATGGAAAAGGTGGGACAAAGTCCTCCAAGGATGGTTCCAGCAGGAGGAGGGGTGAAGCCTCCCCTGGGTGGTTTTTCCCTGTGTTGTTGTCACTGAAAGCTGTTAAATTAAAAGCACAGTTCCAGGTTGTTGTGGGGACTTAATAAAGGTGGGGGTTTTTTTGGTAACTGTTGGTTGTGTGGTGAATTCTGGTGTTTCAGGGGGAGGGGGGGGATGCCGACCCTCACACGTGGCCCTCACGTTCTAAAGACACAACTCCACACAGAGGCATTCTTTTAAAGATTAATAAACAGATATTTTTTGGCAACTGCCACTGGAAAAAGGCCCCAACCGATGATTTATGTGGTGAATTCTGGCGCTGCACAGCAAAATCCCGGCGGGGTTAGAGGGGGACAGTGACCTTTGCACGCAGGGCCGGGGTGTTAAGGACAAGCATTATCCTTTTAAAGACTAAAAAGACATTTTATTGGGTTACAGCCACGGGAAAACAATTTCTGTGGTGAATTCTGGTGCTGCACTGGGAAGGCCCAGACGGGGGGGAAAGTCAACCCCCGCGTTAAAGACACACGTAAGAACTTTATTAAAAAAGCGGCGTTTTTTTGGCCCCCAAACCAAAACAAATTTATGTGGTGAATTCTCACCGGGCCGGCGCTGGGGGCACGTCGACCCTCACACAGGCAGCCCCGATGTTAGGGATACCCACAGGTTTAATAAAGCCATTTACCGGGTTTCTGTTGAGGACAAACAGATATTTATTGGTTTTTTGCCGAGGACAAACATCCCCCCGTCGGTTCCGAGCCCTCCCCTCTCTGAGGGAGCCGCCTCCCCCCCCGCTCCGCCATTACGACGGCGGCGTCTGACGTCACGGCCGCCCCTCCAATCAGCGGCGGCGGATGCGGGCGGAGCAGGAGAGCGGAGCCAGCGAGGCGGCGGCGGCACAAAATGGCGGCGGCAGCGGCGGGAGCGGGNGCGGTGCTCATCGGCGACCGGCTGTATTCGGGCGTGCTGATCACGCTGGAGAACTGCCTGCTGCCCGAGCACACGCTGCGCTTCACGCCGTCCATGAGCAGCGGCCTGGACCCGGACACCGAGACCGAGCTGCGCGTCACCGGCTGCGAGCTCATCCAGGCGGCCGGGATCCTGCTGCGGCTGCCGCAGGTGGCGACGGGGACCGGGACGGGGCTTTGGCCCTGGGCGCGGTGTGCCGGGGAGGCCGCGGGGCCGGGCCGGGGCCTATCGGGGATCGATCGGTTGCCGGTTGGGGGCCGGGCCGGGGTCGATCGCGGCTCTCGGGCCCGGCCGAGGGAGCGGGTGATGTCAGCGCCTTCCTGCGCCGCCCCCGCCGCGCTGGGTCACGGGCGGGGATTGTGCGGGGGCGGATTTCTGTGGCGACCTCGGAAAGGCTTTTGTTTCCTGGGGGGGAATCGAGCCCTGGGAAGGGAAACCTCCCTGGTGGCTTCGGCCTCCCGAGCTTGGGGTATCCAAATGTAGGCAAATCGTGCTGTTATTAGTTTCCTCTAATCTTTCCACGCCCTGAAATGAAAGTCTTTCCGGGATGTCCTTGTAACTCTGTTTTGCTTTTCGGTCGTCTCCACTTCCCCTTCAAATTATTTCATGAATTTGGAGCCTATTTTCAGGTTTTATTAAAATAAATAAAAAGTGATGTAATGCATGTCTTCGACTTACAGTATTTATGGTGTTGATGGCATTTTGGGCAACTTAATTATTTAAGTAGCAATTCTAGTTTTCTTTAGGTACCACTGAACTTAGCCAGGCTTCTGGGTCTTGAATCTCTTGATGGTCCTCTTTAGGCCTGACAGTTTTGTGATTCTCCCTTTTTTAGGTGGCTATGGCTACAGGACAGGTGCTATTCCAGCGGTTTTTTTATACCAAGTCTTTTGTGAAGCATTCCATGGAGGTAAGAACACATTAAATGACATTTGTAGCCCTTGTACGTCTTTGGTCTCTTTTGGCAGGTTGTCACCTGAGGTTTGCTCAGTGTTAACAACTGACCTGGAGGTTGTACTTGTGGAGCAACAGGGTTTTACACAGCTACATATTAATGATTTTTATGGATTATTTAGTATTTCCTGGGTTTAGCACAGTTTTCTCTCGTTATCCCTCCTTAAGGAGGGATCTCCTCTCTAGGAGGAGATCAATTCCTGGCAAGACCTTTTATATAATATGTTATCTCCTTGTGTTTTCCAGCATGTGTCCATGGCCTGTGTCCACCTGGCCTCCAAAATTGAGGAAGCCCCAAGGAGGATTCGGGATGTGATCAATGTGTTCCATCGCCTCAGACACCTGAGGGAGAAAAAGTAAGCTGAGACTCTGAAATCAACTGTTTGTGTTGGATTTTAACTATTAAACTTCAGCCTCATCTTGAGATCTCACAAAGGAGAGCTGACACAATTTATTAAGTCATTTTTTCGTGGTGTAAATAGTGAGATCTCTTACACAAATATGGGTCCTTTACAAGGTTAAGAATTTGAACTTGCCTTGCAGGAAGCCTGTGCCTCTAATACTGGATCAAGAATATGTGAACTTGAAGAATCAAATAATTAAGGCAGAGAGAAGAGTGTTGAAGGAGTTGGGATTTTGTGTTCATGTGAAGCACCCTCATAAGGTTTGTAGAGTATAAGTTCATACCCAGTGTCCCATGTGTTGTAAATGCTCTGAGGAGGCTGCCTGACTGTGTGGAAGCTCTGGATTGTACTTGATAACTTTAGCTAATGCAGAAAGATTAGTTTCTTACCATCCTGATGTTTTCTTTCTCATTTAAGAGACTCTTACTAATTGGTCTTGTATCACTGCTGAGTGGCGACGAGGTGGATGCAGGTGCTCAGTATCCCTTGAAGTCAAATTGGATAAGTAGGTAGCTGTGGTGTTAGAAAACATCACCTAAACGTAGATTCTTAAGCAGAAAAGGAGTTTGGAGACCTGGAGTTGTCATGATCACTCCTTGTGGAAACATGCTGAGGTATTAAACCCCATGTGAGCTAGTTAGTGGGTTTTGTGTTCTAAAAACTGCACTCAGGTGTGAAAATGGCTAGAAATGAGACAATTCTCAGTATATACATACCAAGTATCAGACTGGGATGATACTGCAAAGAGACAACTCCTGCAGATGTAAATGTGGTGCTTTTTTACCTTTGTGCCTTAACTGTGGTAACTGTGCCAGCAGGACTTGGAGTCTTGCACTTTCCTCCTTTAGAAAACCACTGCTTAAAGTCTTGTTGTTGATCCTACTTGACATTCAGAATTCTCTTGTGTTACCCACCCCAGAGGGCAGCTGGACTCGTGTGTTAATTGGTGTGAATTTTGCTCTTTAGGTTTTTTCTCTGCAGCCTTGTTTTCCTTTCAAACTGAAGGAAAAAACCCCTAGAACTGAGCAAACCAGTGGCACCCAGTGTGTCAGAAACGTTCTCTGCACACACTGCTGCACTTTGCTCACTGCAAGGGGCAGTGAGAGATGTTTCCTCCCAAGCTGCAGCTAAAAGGAGTCGTGAGGTTTGTAGGAAAACACCCTTAGGTGGAAACCAGGTGAAGCCAACACACCTGGCTGAGCTAGGAAGGTCAGAGCTGTGTGGATAAAGCACTGGGGATGGTGCAGACACTTCACGTGGAGTGTTTAGGACTTGAAATAACAGATGCCTCATGGATGTCCCTCTGAAATAATGTGGTGGCTCTGGAGATGCTTGTTAATAACTCAATGACCCATATCTTCCAGATAATCGTTATGTACCTTCAGGTATTAGAATGTGAACGTAACCAACACCTGGTCCAGACCTCATGGTAAGTTGATTTTCCTTGTTCTAAGAGACCAGAAGGGGCAGTAGCAGAAATATGTCACTTGAGGCACTGGGCAGCATTGCTCAGGAGTGTTGAGGCCACACCAGACAGACCCCACTGTTCTTGGTGTGCCCCAAACTACTTCCCAAATGTTGAGCGGCCTCTTAAGTTCGAGGCACAGTTTTAATGGTAAGGTAGCTTTCCACCCTGACTTCTCACTTCCCTCCTCTCTGCTTTCACTTTTCAGCTGAAGGGCAAATGTGGGGGTGGGGGTTGTAGTGTTTTCCTTGGGTTTTTGTTTTCCATGTGTAGTTCAAGTCTGATTGCAGTGGTGGGAAATGGCTTTTCCCAGGGCTTGAGCTTGAGTACAGGTGTATCAAAACCCAAGCACAGATAAATTTCTATTATCTATGTGGATAATGCAAGTTGTCAGCTCCTAAGACTGGCTAGATGGATAGACTGGATTCATGTTTGCCAAGAAATGTCCTCTGCCTTACTGCTCTCATTACAATAAAGATTTGCTTGGGGGTGGGAAGCTTTTGTAAAATTTCCGGGTCTTAACAAATAAAACAATGCTTTTAAACCATAATGCTTTTTTAACAATACCATGGTCTAAAATACCTTTAGTGAATCCAAAGACCATATTTCTGCTGACTGAACTGTCTGGTACTGTGGACCTGTGTGTGGAGAACCAGTTTTGACTTTTCTTTTCTGTACTCTTTTAATCAAAGGGTAGCCTCTGAGGGTAAGTGACTAAGACTTCTCCTCTGCTGCCCATGGTGCAGGGATAGCTGCCGTCTTCAGTCAACCCAAAGCTCTCCAAAGAGAAGGCTGGCTCTAGACAGGTGGTATATACATGATAGTAGAGTAACTGGCCAACTGCTTCTTGTGCTTATACTTTTATTTTTATTGTGCATTTTTTGACTGTTTGTATATTTTATAACCCGGTTGTTGAAGTTAACGAAAAGATTTTTTTTTTTAATGTTCTATTTTGGTAACTGTTAATGTGAGGTGTTCTTAAGTGATAAAAGCAAGTTTAAAGTGGGGGTTAAGTCTTAAAGGGATGAATTAAAACAAAAAAAAATAGTTTTCATTTGTAAACTAGTCAGAAAATATTTGAGTACTTGTTTGAAGCTTGGAGACAAATGGAATCCTAAGAGACACTTCCTGATTTCCCAATCCCATTGCATGGAGCAGTGGAATGTGAGTTATGGATTGCTCATTGCCAGTTATCTGCTTGTAATGGGAGGAGGGAGGGCACTACCCTGCTAGAGAAATGGGTCAGATGTGACAGGAACTTACCTGTGTGCTCATGTCGGTTGCTTCCAGTACCTGAAAACTGGTGGGTATCCAGTATAGTTGGTTTTTTTGAAATGTACATTTTTACAACATTCCCTTTTTCTTAAAATATTGTGACAAGGATTCATTTCCTCACGTGTCTGATTCTGAGCCCACAGGGAAGGTCTGCTTTGCAAAGCAGATTTGGCAGATTAGAAAAAGAGATCAAGTTCCACTCTATCTCTTTTTTTGACCAAAAGCTTTGTGTTCTTTTTGTAGTGGGACAAGAAAAGTAGGTTTAGAAGTTCTTTTCTGCCAGAAAGATGAATTGATGGGTAATGTTGCTTCTCTGAGGCAGCAGTTGCTCTTTGTGTAACCAAGAATGTAGGACAGCTGGGGCAGTGGGAGTTGGATATTCCTGGGACTCAAGTTCCTCCTGGCTGTCCTTTAAAGTTGGTTGCAGGAGTCTGGCCTGTGGTCTCTGCTTTGGATGTCTTGAGGGTCAGTGGATCCTTGTATACTGGGTACCCACGTGGTTAATTACTACTTGAAAACACACTATTTTAAGGACTTCTCCTGTGATTGGTTTTAGTTTTTCTCCCATCCGATGTTTTGCAAAAATCTAGATCTCTTTAAGCACATCAGCTGACAGATTCAGAGGAAGTTACTTTGTGTATTTAAGATTTAGCAGGATATTGCTTAAGTGTACTGACTGGAATATGTGCAATATTTTACAGTGTTTTACAGTTTTCTCATTCTGTGAATATTCATTTTAAGCATCCTTACTGAAATGGGACAATTTGGAAACCTTGTTTCATGTGCCAAAGAGGAGATCTCCCCGAGTACTGACTGTTCTCCTGAACTGACGTTCCCAAACACCCTGACTCCTTCTCTGGCTGATTTTTGCATCAAAAGGAATTCTGTTCTGGATGGAAAACACTTCTCCTGAGAGGAAATGGACCCCTGAAATCCCAGTGGAAGTTGTCAAATGCTGAAGACATCGTTTTCCTGGGATAAACCACCATGGGAGCTGCAGCTTCTGCCAGACACCTGGTTCTGCCCTATTGCAGGGAAACATGTGCACCTAAAATTCTATAACTGAGTACTTCAGACTATATTGTATGTTGTCCTGAGGAAAAATAACTTGTCTCTGTTGCATGAGAGCAGGCCAGTAGAGATCCAGCAGGAAAAGTGAAGTTAAAATTGGTTCTCTTCTCACAACTGCATTTTCAGCAGTCAGTCAGGCTTAATTTCTGTCACAAATCCCTCCCCTTGAGGGATTTATTTTGCTTTTTTTTTTTTTCTAGTAAAATCATTCAACTTCTCTTTAAAATTACAGGAGTATAATGTTGAAATCTAGTAACTGAATGCAGAAATAGCCCTTGTAGAAGTAAAAAACAAAAGAAAAAACCAGAATAAACCCCCACCAAACAGCTTTGCAATGCCTTGCAACCTTCTGCTCTCCTGTCTTTCAGGAACTACATGAATGACAGCCTGAGGACAGATGTCTTTGTGAGGTTCCAGCCAGAAAGCATTGCCTGTGCATGCATTTACCTGGCAGCCAGGACACTGGAGGTGAGCCACACTTCCATGCGTTTGGGGTTTTTTAAGCCTCCCCCAAAGGAGCAGGGAACCAAGCAGGTCTTTCTCTCCATTTTTTTCAGATCCCACTTCCCAATCGTCCACACTGGTTTTTACTCTTTGGAGCAACAGAGGAAGAAATTCAAGAAATCTGCTTGAAAATTTTGCAGCTCTACACACGGAAAAAGGTTTGTTTCTCTTGCATGTCTTGAGCCCTCATTAAAGGCTGGAAAACCTCATCCCATCTGAATGCAGCTGCAGGCCTGGTCAGGGAGGGGACAAAAAGCAGACAGTGCCTGGGACTCCTTTAGATTCTCATTCCCCTCCCTCTGAGTGAACGAGCAGGAAGTTTAGTTCACTTAAGTGTTGTCACAAGTGGTGCTCCTGTGTTCACAGGTGGATCTGTCTGATCTGGAAAGTAAAATAGAAAAGAAGAAATTGGCTATTGAAGAGGCAAAAGCACAAGCTAAAGGTCTGGTACCTGAGGGAGTCCCGAGTTTGGATAACACATCAGGATTTTCCCCTGCCCCAAAAAATGGTAAATAGTGGATAACTTGTTTTTAATAACTTTCTCATCTTTCATGTGTGTTTACCCCTTTGGGATGCATTTACAAGTGTGGTTTGGGGTTTGAGGAGTTTTTTCAAGCCCTTCAATTGGCAGAGTTTGAATAGTGTAACTTTGGGATTTCTTGTATCAGATAAAAGCTAAAATCAAATTAGTCTAAAATTAAGACTAGTTTAGACTCATATAGTGCAGGGACTTGTTTTTGCGTGGTTTTGGCAATAAATACCTGAAACTGGCATGTTGTGCTGAAGCAATATTAAGGCAGAGGTTTGTTAGGAGCTCTGGCAGGAGGAACATTTTGGGGTGTTGGGTGGAGAATATTTTCCTTCACTCTTGGTTGAAAGTTTCCAGTCCAGTGTGTGTCTTGTCTAGAAGGTAACACTTGCCATCATCTTCCTCAGTTTACCTTTGAAATGATACTGACTAATTGGCAAGAAAAGGAAGTTGCTCTTCTGCCTTCTCTTGCAGTTCATTCCCTGGGGTTACTTCAACACTTTGGCAGAAATATTCCAGATTAATTTCTGCTTTCTGTGGACTTGTTCAGATCTGCTTGTGGGTGGTTGTGTGTGTTTCACATCTGTGCAAAATACAGCTGCACGGTTGTGATTATTACAAAAATGATGAAATGGGGCAGGGGGAGGCTTCAGTCCTTTCAGGTACTTCCCAAACTTTCAAAGGAGGTAACAAAGGCTTGGGATTTTTTTCTTTTTAGAGTCTCCAAAGGAGGTTAAAGGAAACAAACCTTCCCCACTACCTGTCCAGGCAATGAAGAATGCTAAAAGGAAAACAGAGGGAGCCAAAAGAACGAGCTCCAACAGCCCAGTAAATGGGTAAGGCTTCATAAGGAAGCAGCTAATTTTTTCCCCACAACTACTCGAAGCAAAATAACTTAAGTTTTTACTCTCTTGCAGTGTCCAGAAAGGAAGAGAAAGCAGAAGTCGAAGTGGAAGCAGAGACCAGAGTTACTCGAGGTCACCATCGAGATCTGCATCCCCTAAACACAGGTATGTGCTGCAACTTCAGTGCCAGCCCTGGGAGCCCATCACCAGGAGGCTGTGCAGTGACACCGCAGCGTGTGCTGTCAGCCTCCACCCTCGGGCGCTTTGGTGTCAGTGTTACTGTCACTGCAGAGAGTGAGCCTGTGGCGAGTTCAGCACGCAAGGTTAAGACACAACATGGGTTTTCCCGAGGTGCTGAGCAACAGGACACAGAGCCAAGTTCTCGTGACTTAAGCAAACCATCTCCTTTTCCCTCCTCCCCGCAGGAAAAGTGAGAGTTACTCCACCTCCAGCGGCTCCAAGTCCCACAGCCGCTCCCGCAGCCGCAGCGACTCCCCTCCCCGCCAGTTCAACCACGGCTCCGGCTACAAAGCCTCCAAGGCCGGCAGCTACAAGAAATCCAAAGACTACAACAAATACTCGGCGCACAAACCGCGCAAATCCCGCTCCCGCAGCTCCTCCCGCTCCCGCAGCCGCTCCCGCGAGCGCTCGGGCAAGTACAAGAAGAAGAGTCACTACTACAGGAACCACCGGCACGAGCGCTCCCGCTCCTACGAGCGCGCCGGGCACCGCTACGAGCGCGAGCCCCCCGGGCACAGCCGGCACCGCCGCTGAGGACCCCGGCACAAGTGATTCCCACCCTCCCCAGCCTGGCTTTTGGGGTTTGCAGGAGCTCTGGAATCCCGTGGAGGCTCCAGGCAGGAGTGGCTCGGTGCTAACAAAGCTGTCTTGTCCCCTCTGTCCCAACAGGATGAAGTGACTTTTTGTTTTTTTTTTGTTTGGTTTTTTTTTTTTGTTTTTTTTTTTTAGACCTGTTGCCTATATTAGGTTCTATGTGTATATATATATATATATATATATTTTGCAGTGTTAACAGTATAAGATTATGGCCTTACCAGCCCTTTACACTTTATCCATAATGTAAATAAGCATTTGTTTAATACAGGTGGAGATATATACAGAAAATCCAAAACATGAATTCTATGGGGAAAAAAAAACAAACCTTGTGTAGAAAATTCTGATAAATGTGCAAGTATTTAGCTCTGTGCATTGAGAGTAGTATATTTTTATCTGTGCAATGCTGTGTGCAGGCCACCAGCTCATAAGACATTTCCTATATATACATTTAAAGTGGTTTGGAATTCTTTACTCAGGATCTTTGACACTCTGAAGAATTAGTAGTTTGTCAATCTGCATGTTTGTTGGAGAACAGAGCATTTAAAAGCAAATTAGCAGGCCCTCTCCACAGCCAGTAGTATCAGTTCTAGTGGTATATCTGAGCTGTTACTCTCATTCTCCTTAATTTCATTAAAGTATTTGATTTTCTATTAAATTTACTTGATAGTAGTTTCTTATGAGCTCCCACCACTGTGCCTACTCCTAAGGAAAGAAATTTGGTGCTGAAGGAAGAGATTATCAAACTGCAGTAAATTTAAGACTTTGAATTAAATCCCTATTCCCTTGGAATTAGGAATTTTGGACATTGTATTTTTTAGTTAAGCCACTTCTCCAGTCAATCCCAACCATGACATCCACCAATCCACAAAGATCTGAGAGGGGAAAGTGGACAAGGAGGTAACTCCTGGGGCTCCTGAGAATCCTCTGTGTGGGCTTTGTGCCTGTTCTTGAGGGGTTGAGAGTGTTTTAAGTGCTTGAACATCTGTGCTGGTTTTGGTTGAGGCCACGAGGAACTGCTGGGATATTTTGGAGAAGCCAGTGCTGCTGCTGACTGTGGCACGGGCTGTGGCAGAAGAGGAGCTGAAATAAAAAATATACCTGAAATAAGAACCCCACACATTTTTATGTCCCTGCAGATCAGGTCTGGGCTCTTAGTCTGAGTTATGACTTTGCTTTCTCAACATCTGATGACTCTTCCATGGCTCTTACTCATCAGAATATCTCTCCGGTTACTCTGTGCTCTTGTTTCTGGTGTTCACCTGCAATTCCCTCTGCTTGGAGAGATGTTCTGTTCCTGGCCAGAGCTTTGAAGGGATAGCACTTACTGTAACCTGACCTGTAGAGGAACCTGCAGCCTGGGCCAGCTGCTGATTCCCTTTCCTTAGATAAAGCCTTGTACCTGCTCCTGTCCTTCCTGGGAAACTGTCGTCTTGGCTCTTCCTTCCTCAACACACAATTCACAGTGCAGGTCCCAATTTCAGAGCTGTTTGTGCCAGCAGAGGCTCAGCCACCAAAGCTTCCCTTCCCTTTTCCAGGTGAGAGCCTAAAGAATTCTCTCCCCGAGGCTGCCTCTGCTGCCTTAGCTGTGCACAATTCCAGTTCTGCAAACAGATCCCAAGCACAAAGGGGCCACTAAGCAGCTTTATGCCCGATTGGGACTTTTTAAAGGATTCTGTTGGTAATACACAAAAGGAATTGTGAAATGCACAGAGTCCACAGGGGAAGGAGGGTAATGGATTGAAGCACCTGGGAGAGAAGAGTGTTAAGTGTTTGTAAGAGGGTTGGAAAGGAGCTTTCTTGGGAAGAAAGAAAAGCAGGTCTCAGTGTCCAGGGCAGCCTTTCTGGTTTCCTGCCACATCCAGTCTGCACAGAGCTGAGCTTTTCCCACCAGGGACCTGGAATCCAGGCTGCCCCAGAAGCCACAGGTCAGCTTTGCTCAGAGCCAGCACTTGGTGTGTGTGAGGGCCTGAGGAAAGAGATGTCTGCAAGTGTCTTCATCTCACCCTGCAGTGTGAGGGGACATCAAAATTGAGCTACCCAGCACCAAGAGACACTTTCAGATAATAAATCCTGTACGTTTTTGGAGCTGCTACAGTTATTTAGAATTAAAAGAAACCAACACCAGGGGAATGGGGCTTTTCCACAGGTTTTTAACAGTTTAACAACCCTTTTTGTGCTTCCTTAAATCCAGTGGGAGGGGCTCTCCTTGAGCTCTATCAGGATGAAGTTCATGTTTTAAAAAATTTCGTGATCTTTTAATAAACTACACCATTGTGCTAACAGCCTTTGTCCCTGCATGCAGCAATTTCTCTATCAGCGTATGGATCAGTATTGATCGGGGAAGGCACATAACAAGCCCTTCTGGGATTACGTGTGAGGAATGGCTAAGGCGAGGCAGCCTGTAGTGATTTCTAGGAACGAGTTCTGCGCAATGTAGAATGGACAGTGGTGTAGTGCTTGGAGCGCCCGAAAAAGCCTCTGCCGAGGATGTGGGGAGCCCAGAAACGGGTTTTCAGTTCCTGCCTCTGCTTCATCCCCCTCTTAGGGACCCGCCGCCTTTGCTTCTGCTCATCCTGGATGCCCGGGGTACTGATTTCACCTTTGTCTCCTGAATGCGGGTCCGGGGGTTCCCGCAGCCACGCTCGGGGCGCTCCGTCACCTCTGTCACACCCGCGGCTCTGGTTCTTCCCTGCAGAACTTTGTGGAGCGGGGTTTGGGCAACAGCGAGGAGCGAGAGGGGGAAGAGCAGATCCACCTTCCCCTGTCCGAGCCCGGGGGAGGCGCCGGGCGGGGGCGGGACCGGGGCCGGCTCCGCATCGCGCAGG
>VXBA01004863.1:5277-16989 GCA_013399895.1 Serilophus lunatus | reverse complement strand
CGGGGGCGAGGGGGAGGCACTTTGGGACCGCGGAACGTCTCCGAGCATCTCCGCGCCCAACGCCGGCGGCGGGTGCCCGGGTGGGATGGGATGGGATGGGATGGAGCCGGGGATGGGATGGAGCCGGGGATGGGATGGAGCCGGGGATGGGATGGAACCGGGGATGGGATAAGAAGGAGCAGAGGATGGGATGGAGCTGGGAATGGGATGGGATGGAGCAGAGGATGGGATGGTGCCAGTGCCAGAGAGGTCTTTGAGGCTGGAGCGGGAAATGTTCGCTCGGGAGCGTTCCCGGGAGGAGGAGAGCGAGCGGGACACGCCGCGGCCCCGGCCGGGCAGCTGCAGCAGCTGCAGCGCTCCTGCCACCCCCTTCCTCTGATCCCGAGTTTCTCGCTGGATTTGCTGCTGGAGATAAGTCTGTCCGGGCTTTCTGCAGTTCTGCGCGGACCCGGAGCCCTGCAGGGGCATCCATCCCTCAGAAACATCCCTAGTGGGACCCGTCAGAATTTCCCTTGCCTCTCTACGCGGTGTGTCTGTGTCCCCAGGAGGAGCTGTGCCCCACCTGCCTCTTCCCTTTCTCTGCTGCCCTTGGAACAAGTGAGAAAGCCCGAATGAACGATGAATTAAACGCTCCTCTTGGTGCCTCTCTCAGCTGGGCAGGGACCAGAGCTTTCTGCTGAAAACAGCGGCTTTTGTTACCGGCTGCTGGTGGATCCACTTGCAGCCCTCTCCTCCTTCAGGCCTCATCCCTGCTGCTGCAGCATCACAGGGCTGTTGGAACTCTTTCCCTATCCCGAGACTGCTATGAATGACTGTCAGACAGACCGGGGAGACAAATTGATGAGGGTTATCAGTCACTTTGTGGTCTCTAGTGATGCATCTCATTTGATCAGTAAGGCAGAATTAGAACAGCATGGTAATATGTGCAGGTATCACCCTCTTCCTTTCCTAGGAAAACCCTGGTGCTCCAGAGCTGCAGGAATCTGAGCTCTTGCCTCTGTGACTGTCTCAAACCCCTCTGTAATGCCACAGGCTTTTGGTAGGAGAATTAATACCCAAAGCCCTATTTCGAGCATGGCACATGCTGCCTTGGGAAAGGCAAATTCCCTGGCATGTGCAGGGGTAAACAGAGCTGCTGTGGCTGTCCCTTATGGGGGGTTTGATTCCTTTCATACAAACTGTGATCAGCAATAAAGCAGCAACTTTGGTTATTGCTTAGCTAGATAAAACCTTTGAAAGTTGGTGCTGAGGATCCCCTTCCTGGACATGGTGCAGGGTTGGTCAGGTAACACCAATCTGACACTCAGAAGCTTCTGCTGCTCTACAGGTACCTATGAAACTGCAGGGAAAAGTCTTTTTTTTTTTTTTCTTGTTAAAAAATGTCTCTCCAGCATAAAAAGACCTTTAGGATATTTCTAAATAGAAGTGATGACTGAGAAACAGCCCAGCCAGGCTGAAATCAGGCTGCCTTTCAGAGCTCCCCCTCATCCCCTTCTGCACCATCGGAGCTCCTGAACAGGTACCCACTGCCATTCTGTTCCCTTTTAACTCCTGTTCCTGTCCCTGGCATCTCTCCCAGCCGTGTTTCCCGTCAGGGATTGCCCAACAGGGGTGTAGTAGTGGCACAGGAAACCAGCAGAGACATCTGACCTGGGTTAGATAGAAATCTCCCTGCGCAGTTTTTGTTCTCAAACTGCTTTAGCTGATGCTGAGGGAGGTTCTTTCTCTTTTTCACCAAGTGGCCCTTGTGTTCAGCAGTCATTTCTCATTATAATGGTCTCGGATTGATTACATGGAGAAGCCAAATATTCCTTCGATAGGAAGAGCTTCCTAGGGAACATTACACGGATGTATCTTAACACAACTCACCAGGGTTTTTTTGCGTTGTCAGTACTTCAAAATCTCGAGCAAAAAGGCTGTTAAACCTGCACAAGAAGATTAAACAGCCTTCAGACAGTGCAGGGTGTCTGGGAACAGTCTGGGTCACTCCTTGCCTGGGGTAGAAACCTGGAAAGACTGCTGTGTGTCTCCTGGAGGCAGGAAGCTGGCCAAGAGCCACATTCCAGTAACCCCACTGGGGATTCTGCAGGACACATGGGGTGCATCCTAAGCTTTTTTTTTTTTAGGGGGCAAAGTTTGTCCTTGGTGTATCAGGGTGGGTTTTTGTTCTTTGTAAGGACCTCCAGGCCATGTGCTGTGCTTTGGCAGGACATCAATAGAAGCCTCTGCAGCCAGCTGAAAGCATATTTCTAACAGATGGGTTTGGAAACTCCACAAGGGAGAGAAATCTTTACTAAAGGTATTGTGGTGGTTTCACCAGCATTATCTGCCCCATCTGCAATGCATGAAGTTGGCACAAAACCTTCTGACCTTCTGAGTGTTTCCACTGTGCTCCTGGTGCTCTGGGCTGGCAGAGGGCAAGCATGGACCTGCTGGAGCCTCCAGCACTGGGAGTCCTGGTCATGGGAGGGAGCACAAATTCAACTGGTGATCTCAAAGCTTGGATCCAACCTTGCCTGGTAGGAAAGGGAAAGGGTCTGCGATTTTCTTCTTTTCTTTTNTTGCCCGGGGGGAAAGGGAAAGGGGTTTGGTTTTTTTTTTTTTTTTTTTTTTTTTTTTTTTTTTTTTTAATTTCCCAGAGAGAAACCTTTGAGTTCACTTTGACCTTCCAATCAAATCTTGGACACCCAGAGTTCAGGTTCCTGCTCTCCAGGGGCAGGCTTGGCTTAGGGCAAATGGAATGGGCCTTGCCCAGCTAAGACCTGTTTGTTGACCATGCAGACTGGGCTCTAAAGTTGAGGGAGTTTTTTCTTTCTCTGCACACCTGGGTGTCAGTGCTTGCTTTTTCTCCTGGCGATGATTCTAATGATCTGATTTTGTTTTCCCCACTTTGCTTTGTGGTAAGTGACCATATGACAAATCCTCCCTGAACTGTCCCCCACTTCCTCTCCTGCTTTAGGGAGTGAACCTGGAGAGCAGCAACTTTGGACAGTTCCTTCTAATTCTCTTCTCTGCTTTGGCAGAGGAGCATTTTCCCATTGCAAAATGCAGAGGGGGTGGGGGGGGAAAGGATGGAAAGAGCTTAAATCTAGACACTTTTAAAACTCACCTCTCAGTTTTTAGAGGAAAAGTGATTGAACATCCTTAGCTGGTGGCAAATAGAGTGTCCACCTTGGGCAAGAGTCTCTTGGCACAGTGGTGACTGAATACTTTGGTTTCCTTTGGGCAGAAAAGAAGCCCTTGAAGGCCTGACTTGAGGAAGATGCTGGGGAAAACTGACTTTGCTCTGCTCTGCTTACCAGGGAAAGCAGCACATCTCCTGTAACTCCCTAACCTTGGGATAATGCTCAACAGCTGCAGGCTTTTGCATGTGAGGCTGTGCTGGCAGAAGTTGTAAAAGCTCCAGTTCTTGTGCTGAGTAGCTCCTAGGTGGCCTCCCCAGAACATTTGCCTAACAAATGGGCTTCAGATCACACGATAACAAGCAGGGCCTGCAGGCACATCCAGATAACCGCTGCCCCTCCTGGAAAAGTACCATCGGAGACTCCTCCAGCCACACTTGGATTCCAATCTGCCTTTCCTTGGGCTCTGTGAGTGGAAGCAGCTACAAATCTCCTGCAAAATAACCCTGACATCCTCTCTTTGCTCTCCAGATGGACAAAACCACAGTGCAGTCCCTATCAGCCTGCGAGGGCTCATGGACACAGCTGTAATTATCCCACCACTCCTATTTTCCTGCCTTACTTCCCTTCTTCCCTCATCCTCCTTTCCCATGAAAGGGAAAAACTCTGCCCAAAAGTCTAGGACAGCGCTTAAAAATGGTGTAGCCCCTGTAGCCACAGGGGAAAGAAGAGATGACCAAGGTGTAAATCTGTTCCCAGAGCTGGGTGTGGGATCCCAGCACAGGAGCATCCCTCGATCTTCCTGCTCTCGCTGCAGCCCCTGTGTGTTCCCAGGTGAACAAGGAATCGCTGCTCGGAATCCTTTCCAGAGCTCTGGAAGGTTTCCAGGGTTTAATGTGCCATTTCCCTTCCTCTGAAGCAGGAGCTGCTGGTGGGGACGGTGCCTGTTCCCTTGTCAGACACAGCTCTCGCTGCTGCTCTGTCAGGTTGGGGGGTTGTTTTTTCCTTTTCTACATATTTTAGCCATGTGGGTTGCAACTGGGAAGAGCAGCTGAGGGATCTGTGGAGCAGTGATAGATGTGTCACATCAGGCACAGGGGGCATTCCTGAATATATATCAGGCAAAGAGGTCGTTCTTGAAGTCTTTCTAATTTTGGGTTCTTGCAGTGATTTTTTTTTTTAATTTCTGGAAGCGTTTTACACTTCCTACAGCATTAAGGTTTGACTTTTCTTGAGTCAGAGAGGACTGTGAATCGGAGCAGTGCTGGTGGAAGCTGTTACACAGTGGAACGCTGAGTTGGCTGTACACTGTGATAAGAAATAATCCGTCTCAGAGGGACACAGACAAAGAGGATACACCTCTGGTTTTGTCCAGAGTGCAGGCAGGAGGATGTGAAGGATACCCAAGCACCCTTTATCCCGACAAAGCTGCCCACGGGCTGTGTTTGCTTGGCTTGATTGCTTCCAACTGGCTGAGCAGGGCCAAATCCTTTCCAAGAGCTGTAACTGGAGTGGATAATGCTTTCTTAAAGAAGGCAAAGTAAATCTTGCTAAATGACAAAGACAGCAAAACATTCCTGGTTGAAATCTAGCAATAAATACCCTGAGTACTCAGGAATCTGTATCTGGAGCCTCGAGTGCCAGAGGATCTTGTTTAAATCAGAGTAGGCTGACTCTGGTAATCGTAATTAAAAATCAGCAAGCAGGAAACAACAGATGCTAATCAGAGTTTAATTTTTTTACTTGGACTCCCTAAGACTTGATTCTCAGGTGCAGAGCAGTTCTAGAGCTACTTTGCTAAACACAGTATTAAGGGCTCTGTGTTGTGGGTTTTTGTTGGGTTTTGTTTGCAAATTGGCTGTCACAGCACACTGATTAAAAGTGCCTTAGCTGGGATATATTGGAGGGACCTGCCTGTCTCTGTCCTCCTTTCCTCATGTTCCTTCTAGTCACAGTAAGGGGAAAAATAGGCTTTCCTGCAATTTTTAAATTTCCTAACTGGATTTTTCAGCTTATATCAGGGGTACCATTCTTGAAGACCAGAGCTGTCTAGGGGAGTTTTATGCCAGGAAGCTGCTTCTGAGGAATTTAAAGCCCTCAAGTGGGAGTCACTCGTTAACTAAGTAATTCACTAACTGGAAAAACTATTGTCTTTTAAACTTGATTTTCATGCAATTCCATGCTGTTTATGTGCTGGAGAATGCTGAATGCTGCACTGCTTGGAGTTCTTAATTGAAAATATTCCTTTCCTCACTTCAGAAGCCTCTCAGTGGCTGTTGCTACACAAAACAGCTCTGGCCTTTTAGCAGCAGTTAGTAGCTTGTTGCTGTCAGAGAGTAAAGCACATAAATAAATGAACTACAAATAGATGAACAAACCTTGAGAAGCCAGAGCACTTCTGGAGTTTATTATCAATTACAGGATACTGTCAAACTGAAATCCAGCAACAGTCCAAAGCCACAAAATTATTGCAGGCCTTGACATGGCAGAACTATTTCAACCTGGACTATCAATAAACAAGACAGTGTGTTCTGGGCCTTTAATTTGTTGAAAACTGTCCCACTAAGCCCTGTCCAAGGGAAGGAATGTCTTCTGGTTTTGTGCTTCTGACTTGTTCTCCTTCCCCCTCCCCTTAATAGCCTTAACTGCAGTTGTAGACTGGCCTCAGTAGAACAAATTTCCCAAACAAGCCTGGAGAGAAACCTGCAGGGTAAGCACTGAGATAAAAGATGTAATGCATTATAGTTTGTCAGAGGACACGGAGTCCTTAAGTGTCTCCAAGTGGCAGAGAAGGATTCTTTCAAAACCAGCCCTCCTGACCCCTATTCCCAAAGGGCTCCTAAAGAAATGGATTTGCTTGAGCTGGAATGTTTGGCCAGGTTGCTCTGTCTCCTGAACATGACTGGGAGTATGTAATCCATCTGTTGTGTTTGGCCACACTTCCCACTTGGCTTCATGGCACAGAAACCTAAGTATTCCAGCTGGGCCTATAAATCCAATTTGGACACACTTTGTGCAGCCCTAACACCACCTAGGCCTGATTTTCTCCAGGAACAACAGGCTCTGCTGAGAGGCAGAGGACAGATGACTGAATTACAGCAGGGAGGGGATTGTTCCCATGGATAGTGGCTGTGCATGGAACTGATTTCACACGGGCTTCACCTCCAGCTACAAGAATTGACACTAACGAGGCTGCTGGGGAAGCAGAATTTCCATGGGAAAACTGCTAGGAAGCTTTTCCTGCCTACAGTAATTCCACTTTAAGCATTCCTGTTGCTCTGAAATGATGTTTGCACTAGCTGAGCTTTAAAAGAATTAGGCTTTCCTTATAGAATTGGGGAATTACTGGATTTTTACTGGAATGCTGCCTGTGCCCCAGGCCTGCTGTGGAACTGCTGTTTGGTGCTTACACTGCAAACACACCCTGGAGCAGAACACACTGAGAACCATCCCACTGAAATTCCAGCAGCTTGGGATCTGGTCTAAGCAAGGGATGAGCCCAGTTTCTTGGAGCAGTTATCTGGCTCTCAGGAAAGCTGCTCAGCAGGATGGAAAACAAAGTTGTATCAATGCCTTCAGTTCAATCATGAAAATATTTCAGTTACAATTCTAGAGGTGCAGATCTCAAATTATTTTATACAATAGCCATGGAGATCTCTCTTTGTCTCTCTAGATATATATATAAGTGATAACAAAATAATTTCTTCTTCCTAGGAACTCCAACAACTTAGCAAGCAATACAGCAATATCAAGCTCCTCCAACTGGGTGAGTAAAGGGCTTTATTTCTGTATCAGATGTACTTTCAACTAAAGGTGAGTTCATCTTAACAAAGTAGTCTCCTGGGTGATCAGTAGCTGGACATGATCTCCAGCAGCCAAAAACCAGCTTAAGGTAACACTGGGGGAACAGAATCATGTAAAGTCTAATGTGCATTGTCAACTGTGTGCTGCCTAAATGTCCCCACTCAGCCTCAGCTTTGGTTTGGCACATGTAGTGCCGTGCCAGACTCTGAACCACACACTTGGCTGCTCACTGTGGCTCCTCTGTGCAGATGTGGTCTGTGAGAACAGCATCAAGAAAGTAGTCAAGGAAGTGGAAGAAATTGTGGGAGACAAGGGCCTGAACTGCCTCATCAACAACGCTGGTATCAATGTGCTGGCATCCTTGGAAGAGGTGACAGCAGAGACAATGCTCACCATCTATGAAACCAACACTGTTGCCCAGCTGATGGTCACCAAGGTAGGAGCTGGGAGGAATGTAAGAGCTTTTCTCTTATAAACAAAGTATTTGTCCTTTGGAATGCACAGATAGTTGTGATATTAAACTGTGTGTCTAGAGAGCAGCAAGAGATCCTGTTTGCCAAGGATCTTTCTCTTTATTTAAATCCACCTGGTGTGGGGTCACTTCAGTGGACAGGTGGGTTTAGGAGGAGGGCAGAAGGGTCCTTGCTCCTTCCAGCTGGCTGCTGTAGAAAGGTTTCCTATGGCCACTGTGTCTGAGCAGCCATCACCATCCTCTGCTGGTGGTACTGGAATTCTTCAAGAGTCTGACTTGCCTTGAATGGCAAAATTACCCAAACTAATTCAAAGTAAGCTCCCCAAATTAACTCTGTTTTTCCCAGGCATTCCTACCCCTGCTGAGGAAGGCAGCCCAGCTGAGCACAGGAATGGGCTGCCACAGAGCTGCCATTATCAACATGTCCTCTCTTGCTGCCTCTATGCAACTCGTCCAGGCAAATGAGATGTTCCTCAAGGTCTATCCCTACAGGATAGCCAAGGTTTGTTGGCTTCTCTAGGCTGTGGCTGAGGGCAGGCTGTGAGTTAGACACTGCTCTGAGCTTAGGATGGTGATGGGGGGTGTGCAGCATGTCCTGGGACACAGAAACCATCCTTCTCCTTCACATGGGTGGAAATGGGACCTATCAAACAGCCGAGCAACTTCTGAAGAACAGGCTCCCAAATCACTGCTCTGATATAGATCCTTCTCAGAGGAATTTGGCATTCAGGGAAGAACTCGATGCCATGAAATGTGTGTGTTATCAGCTGTGTTCCTCTCCAGTTGAAGCAAGACAGCATGAAACTCAACAAAAGGTGTGCTGACCTGTACGTGGTGCTGTTAGTTAGTGAGAGGTGGGATTTTTAGTTTTCTCACCTCTAGAGACTGAGTTTGTACAGATAGTCAAGAGCAGACATACAGTTTCTCCTACACCACCTACTCATAAGCTGTTAAACACTTGTTTTCCCTGTTCAGAAGTAGATGAATATTTGTGTAGTGATTATTGCAGAAAAACACAGCCCTTATGTCAATATTATTTTCCTCTCAGCTCCTTGAGAGTTTCAAATGCTTCTTTATCTTTCACCATAACTTATTTTCATCTTGTGGTTACAGAGGTGGTTTCACAATGCTTCTATTAACAGGTATCTCTGAGAATGAAGGCCCCAGTAAATCTGGATAAGTTACTGTGAGCCTTTTACTGCCCCTTCCTTTGTCAGGAGACAGAAGGAAGGTGCCAATTAGCTTGGCTTGAGGTCTTGCTCAGGGCTGATAAACCAGCACACTAACAGCTTATTTCCACTCCCATAGACTGCACTGAACATGATCACCAGGTGTCTTGCTGCAGACTTGAAATCAGATGGAATTCTCTGTATTTCTTTGCATCCAGGCTGGCTCCAGACAGACATGGGTGGAAACATGGTAAGTGACATCTGTGAAAATGTGAAAGTAGGGTTCCCTTGTTGTCCCAACCCTGAGCAAGAGCCCCTGGCACAATGTGCTGCAGGGGCACACTGTGAGACAGGAAAATACATCCCCCTTGATTCTGGTAACTCCTTCAATCCATTTGATTCTCTTCTCTTAAGAAATTCCCAGTAATGACCTAAGCTTGATTCATTCCAGGCTCCCATGCAGGTGCAAGAGGCTATTCCAGGTATTCTCTCTGTTCTGGACCGTCTTGGTGAAAAAGAGAATGGTTCCTTCCTGGACTGGCAAGGGGAAACTCTGCCATGGTAGAAGTGCACAGGTTACTACACAAGGAGCAAGTCATTCATGATCTAACCTGTGCCACTCATGTCTGTGTCTCCAGGGTTTTCTAGTTGAAATAGCCAGTCTGATACCCAGCCTCTCTCTAGGTGTATTTGGAAAATAAGGTGGCTGACTCTTTCACTTGGTATTGCTACTGCTCTGTTCTAATGCTTCCTGCAACCACTTCTGTGCAAACACCTCTGTGCTCCGGGGTGATGAGTATCTCCTGGAACCATCTGAAATGGGTTCAAACCTGCAAGCTAAACCCAGAGGCTGGTTCCTTTTCATGTCCAAAAGCAAACCGGGCTTCTCGCTCTCTGCAGAATTAAATGACCTGACCTCAGAGCAAGGCCAGTGTAGGCTGTCAGATTCCAATATGTTCAGTCTGCTGGAGACATGTGTCCAGAAAAAAGGTCCTTTGGTTTCCTTCAGTCCTAAATGAGCCAAGTTTGAAATTGCCCAGCTCTAAACCACGTGAATTTGGTACTTTTGCAAATTCCTTGGCAAACTGTCCCCAGGTTGACAGCGTACACCAGGCACTGCTTTGTTCCCAGTGGGTGACTAACATCCTGATATGGGGGTGGGAATGTTGTTTTGTACATAAACTTCTGAAGTGTCTTCAATAAAATCTTGTTTAAACAAACAGTCTGTTTACTGAACAGTTAATTTCTCTTCATAGGTTTCTCTTCCCTGACCAGAGAACTGCACCTCGACCTTGCAGGAAGAAACTCCATCCCTTTCAGGGTAGATGTGTTTGACACAGTGGGAGGTACCTAAAACTCAGAAAGATCCCTGTTCTGGTCTCAAATACTAAAAGCAGCTGGTGAATAAATCTCCTGTGCTCTGGCTGAGGGAGGTATAAAGCAAAAAGTTCTTTGAAGTCTGAGATTGGCTTCCCCATCCCTCTCTCATGCCAGCTGATTAGGCACTTTCATGCTGTGCCAACATGGTGGGTTCCTGTGCTGAGAATGAAAAAGACAAACGGGAGCCAGGTAAGAGGGAGAGACAGGTGTGGCTGTGCCTGGACAGCAGCCACTGAGACCTGCCCGCAGATGCAGAGGAGGGTGTGTAAGGGAGAGGTGTCTGCATGATCCCCATGCCAGCAGGGAGAGACAGGCTCACTGGAACAGAATCACAGAATCACTGAGGTTGGAAAAAACCTCCAAGATCATCCAGTCCAACCTTTGATCGACCTCTACCTTGCCAGTTAAATCAGGGAATTAAGTGCCAAGTCCAATTGTTCCTTGAACATCTCCAAGGATGGTGACTCCACCACCTCCCTGGGCAGCCCGTTCCTGTGTTTAACAACCCATTCCATGAAGAAATTCCTCTTGATGTCCAAAATTCCTCCCGATGTGGCTTGTTGTGCCACTCTTCCCTGCTCAGACTTGTTTTAGTGAAGTGTGGCTGTGACTCAGCAGGTGAACACAACGCCAACATCGACTCTCCAAGTGTGACTGAGTTGTCTGTGCAAACCTGGTGGGTGAGGGACACGCTTGGTTTCAACTGGTGGAATGATTTAATTTGGAGTGAAGCTGGGGAAGGGTTTGTAGAACCAGGAGCCCCTGAGTGGGCTCAGCCTGGAGAAAAGGAGGCTCAGGGGGAACCTTCCCACTCTCTACAACTCCCTGAATGAAGGGTGGGATCGAGCTTTTCTCCCAGGCAAGGAGTGACAGAACGAGAGGAAATGGCCCCAAGCTATGCCAGGGGACATTTAGTTTGGATATTGGGAAAATTTCTTCCCAGCGGGAGTTGTGAGGCTTTGGAATAGGCTTCCCAGGGCAGTGGTGTAACCTCCATCCCTGACAGTGTTCAAAAAACATGTGGATGTGGCAACTGGAGAACATGTTTTATGGTGAACATGTTGGTCGTGTTGGGTTCACAGATGCCCTTAGTTGGGGACACAGGGACACAGCCCCTGCTCCATGATCCACAGGGATGGGAGAAGGAGAGATGGAGGCTGCAGGGCAGGGGATGGGCTGTTTGTA
This sequence comes from Serilophus lunatus, assembly GCA_013399895.1. NCBI lineage: Eukaryota > Metazoa > Chordata > Aves > Passeriformes > Eurylaimidae > Serilophus > Serilophus lunatus. The sequence goes on along the minus strand of VXBA01004863.1, from coordinate 5,857 downwards.
AGAGCCTTGGAGGTGCTTCTTCACAGGGATGCACAGAGATCAGGACAGAAACCAGAACCGTGAGGGACATGAGGGACCATGAGGGACTGTGAGGGACATAAAAGACCATGAAGGACTGAGACTGCGACCATGAGGGAACATGAGGGAGCCTGAAGGGCCGTGAGGGACCATGAAGAACCGAGATGGACCCTGAAGAACCACGAGGGGCCGTGAGGGACCATGAGGGACCACGAGGGGCCGTGAGGGACCATGAGGGACCACGAGGGGCCGTGAGGGACCATGAGGGACCACGAGGGGCCGTGAGGGACCATGAGGGACCACGAGGGGCCGTGAGGGACCGAAACCGGGACCGCGAAGGTCCGACACGCACCGTGAGGCACCGTCCCCGCGCCGCCCCCAGGGGGCGCTGCCCGCCCGGCGGAAGTTCCGGTGGCGGCGGCGCCGGTGGGTGATGGCGGCGGGTCCGTGAGGGGAGAGAGCGGGGCCGTGAGGGGAGAGAGCGGGGCCGTGAGGGGAGAGCTGGGCCGTGAGGGGAGAGAGTGGGGCCGTGAGGGGAGAGAGCGGGGCCGTGAGGGGAGAG
>VXBA01004862.1:978794-1008550 GCA_013399895.1 Serilophus lunatus | reverse complement strand
CCTGGCCTGGCCTGGCCTGGCCTGGCCTGAAGGACGCGGAGTCTCCGGGCTGCCTGCGGAGGAGCCCTCTCAGGCGGGCGGCGGGCCGTCCTGTCTCTGCCTCCCCGTCTCCCCCGGCGGCACAGCCGGTCCCGAGCGTTGGCAGTTTGCAGCCACGTGGGCTGGGATCCCAGAATCGTGGAATGCTAAGGGTCCCGACCCTCCCCTCCCCCACCAGACCGGGGCCCCATCCAGCCCGGCCTTGTGCACTCCCAGGGGTTGGGAAACTCACGGCTTCTCTGGGCAACCTGTTCCAGTGTCTCACCGCCCTCGCAGTGAAGAATTTCTTCCTTACATCTAACCCGCAATTGCCCTCTTTCGGTTTGTTTCCATTACTCTTTGTCCTATCGCTACAGCTCCTGAGGAATATTCCCTGTCTTCCCTGTGGTTTCCCCCTCGCCCTTCCAGGTACTGGAATTCTGCTGAAGAGAGCTCCACGCAACCTTCTCTTCCCCACCTTTCTCACTCTTGTCTTTGCAGACGCACAAGTCACCGTTAACCCTAACCCAGTCCGAGCGCTGGCTGTGAGTTTGTTGTTCAGTCGGCCTGAGTCCGTGTGCAGCCGCGGTGGGAGTGCACAGCACGGGGGTAACTCCAGGGATGCTGCTGGGCTCCCTCTGGTCTCAGATCCCAGGCAGGGTTTCAGGGGATCTTGTGTTTTGGCTGGGGACACAGGTGATGTATTCCCTGCTATACAGGCTTAGCTGCAACCATCTGCCAGGAGGTAGGCAATGCTTTTTGTTGGATCCCTTTAGGTCCAGGAGGGAAGTGAATAGTGAATGTTACTTTCTCACAGCCTGGACAAGCGCTCTCACTGGTGGTCTGCTGTGTAGAAGCGGCTGTGGTGGCTGGTCCCTGATTGTCAGCGTGGTTTGGGCCCCCTGGGAATAGGAGTGTAGCAAGATAACTCATTTTGCAAGCAGCTGTGCTGGCTGAAGATGCAACTCTTCCCCCAGCGATTTGCTGCCTTTCCTCTGCCAGAGTTACCGCCCCCACAGCTCTTGAGCTGATGTTGGATAAGTAAGCAGCTGGATGAACTGCACTAATGCTGCCTGAGGCACCCTAGGGAGGATTCCTGCACTCCCTCTTGCTGACAGAGGTTTGGGCTTGGTTGCCTATGATGGCAGCGTTGTATGGCAGTAATGCATTCCCCCAGTGCAGTGATGTTTGACAGGAGATCCCTGCTTGTTGCTTTAGGCACTGGGAAAACTTTCTTGTGAGTATGTGGGATTCAGGGTGGGTGGACAAATGCTTGGGTCATTCTGGCTGGTGACACCCCTGCGTCTGTTCACAGCAGGCCTAAATGCCAGGTGACCTCTTTGGGTGAGGGTGTGGGCAGCTGGTTTGGCTTTCCTGTCTGGGCATCTCGCTTGCATCCCGAGTGTGTAGGGCTACGTTCAAACATAGGCCTGGCTGAACGACCTGCTGAAACACAATTCTAGGAAAAGAAATCCAATTCTAAAATGTAAACTGTTGCTAAATAGCGTGATAATTAAATCGTTACCTAGTTTTGGCTGTTAGCTTTGCCAGTGTGGGAGCATCACTGGGATTATCTATCTCATGCCCCTTATTGCTTGCACCACAGACTGTGTTTTTTTCTGGAGATTAACAAAGAAAATGTAAATACCAGATTTACTTAGTATAATTCCTCCAGTGCTTGGGGTGTCAGGAAATCAAGCCATTTTAATTGTTTCCTACTGCATAGTCTTTTTGTGCTTCACTTTGTAGGTCAGCATCTGAAGCTTGATTGGTTTTTAAATTGTAGGTTACAAAGTACTTGATGTTACATTTTTCTTGTCTTCTGCTTTTATATCAATGGAGTTCAAAAAAGAAATTTCTCCCACTGAGAGATTTAGCCACTTAAGTGATTCAGGATTTCCACTGAGTTCTGTTCACCTGGGGAGTTTTGTATGTATTTTCTAGCCCTGATTGAGAAGACAGATTAATTTCTATCTGCAGATAAAGTGAGTTGAATAGCGATACTTCTGATTTCTAGGCACTAGTCAGCTTCCTAGGTCATATTGGATATAGTCCTTTCTCGGAGAAGTTGGAACATTTTTTTAATTTCACTTTTTTTTTTTTTTTGATTTATATCCTTCCTTGAAGTGCAGAGATGATGTCAGCCTTCTTCCATCATCTTTCATGGTAGTATCAGCTTCAGTTCTCGTTGGAAGTGGTATACTTGAGTAATTGCCTTCATGGAGAGAAACCCAGCAGTTCTGCAGTTACTTTACCTGTTAGGAGGAGAATTTTCCTGGACTAGACACATGACTGCATAGGTGAGCTGAAACTAGGAATAGAGCAGTTATCTGTGACAGATTCCCTCTGATGTTTTCCACCATTGCAATAGGAAAGATTACCCATGGCATCATCAGTGGGATAGATGATGTCTTTGCCTCTACCTAGTCATCTCCTAAGTATGAATTCCAAGCCATTGGCAGCTGTCTAGAGGCAAGGGAAAAGGATGAAAGGATCTAGTCATGAACGAGCCCTCAAACTAACCTACCTTTCTGAAAGTGGTGGGGTTGAGTCACAGCACTGTCTTTCCAAGGATAGTTGACTTAGTGTTTCGGCCCTGGGATATTTCAAAGAGAACTAGAGAACTTTGAGAGGCTTTGGACAGTGCCACTGGGCATGAGACCTTTACATGGATTTGTCCCAAAACACTGTTAGCAAGCTTCCATTAAACTCATCTTGAGCTTTTTGTTAGTGGGCCTTGTGCCATTTGTTGCCTAAAGGTTTCCCATGGGTTTCAAGTGTTTTAGTCGTTGGCTGTTTTTAGGTTTTTGATACCAAGAGCACTTAGGTGTGCAGTGAATGCTCTTCCTGTGGAAAGTCTAGAGTTGGAACACTTGACAGTGGGCTGAGGAATGCTGACTTTTAGACCATGTCAGTTCTTAATGCTGGGTCCCAAGGCCTTGAATTAGGGGAGGTAAAAAAGGTGGGAAGTTAGAGGTGATCTTGGTGGGGCTCAACCCAAACCAAAAAAGTACCGACTCAGTCAGTTCCTGCGCACAGAAAGTAATTCTTGCCTGTGAGTGACTTGTTTGAGTAGACTTCTATAACTACCTGAAAGGAGGGTGTAGTCAGGCGGGGGTCGGTCTCTTCTCTCAGGCTCCCAGTGACAGGACGAGAGGACACAGTCTTAGGCTGCATCAGGGGAGGTTTAGGTTGGATATCAGGAAAAATTTTTTCACAGTGAGAGTGATCCCCCACTGGAATGGGCTTCCCAGGGAGGTGGTGGAATCACCATCCCTGGATGTGTTTAAGGATAGATTGGATGATGAACTTAGTAGCATGGTTTAGATGTTAGACCGATGTTGGATAGGTTGTTAACCTAGGTAAAGGTTGGGCTTGATGATCTCTATGGTCTTTTCCAACCTGGTTAATTCTGTGAAAGACAAATTAAGCCAGAACAACGATAGAGCTTAGGGGAAAGCAGAGAAAGCTGAGTATGATACAAAGTCGTAATGGCTTTGTACGGTGTGGTAGTAAAGAAAAAAGCTAGTCTTCTTTATAGGTATCTTCTATGGCTTGGATTCCTCTTAATTCTAAGTACTGGGAGTAAATGTTCGTTACAGTGGTGCTGTCTGTATCAGGCTAATTGATGGTGTTTCTGTCATTGCAAATGGTAAACAGTAAAAATATATTTGCAGCAACACTCGGTGACTGGAAAATCAGATATTAATATGACAATATTTTACATTCTTTAAGTATTTCTAAAGAAGTGTGATTGTGGGTGTGTGTTTGTTTGTTTGGTCTGGTTTTGCTTCTATTTTTTTCCAAAGGTTTCCTCTCTTAACTTCAGGTAGACTGGGATGCTTCTGTCAGTGAAGCCACTTCAATCTGTTTTACACAATTCAATTTGTCAGATATCTTTTTTTAATACAAAAAAGAAAAGCATTCTATTTATTCTGTGATATGTGTCTAGGAGCAGATTTGCTAACTTTTATCTTGAGCAAATTCTTGTTGCTTCTTTTCCAGAAATGTTTCACTTATTGAAGAAAATGAAGTTAGAAAAACATGTTTGGATGGAATATAACAATGCTCATGATTGTATTAAAATCCAGTTTGGTATTTGAATTACTAAAAATTGTGGCTTGGTATGGTTCTCGAATATGATTGTAACAATACTGTATGCAAGGGTTCCATATTCTTAAAAAAAGATGTAATTGGCATTGTTTTCCTTGTTCCCTTGTTTTTCATGTAATGAGAAGCAAAAATGGGATAGAGTGGGACATCGTAAGCAGATGAGCACAAGATAATGTGGTTTGTTAATGTCAGCCTTCAGCTTACGTCTGTGGTCATGCTTTAAAATACCCTTCTCAGTTTCTCTGCATGCTGTTCTTCTTTTCAGTCCAATATCTCTTCTGCCTTGCACTTCTAGAGTTTCCAGTCTCTCTTTTGGGTCTCTTTCCTTCCACAGTGGTTCAGTTCAGGACTTTCCTGCTTCACATATCCCTAATTGAATAATTTTGTTCATTTATGCATTAAAATTAAGAAGTGATTTCATGTTAGCTTTCTAGGGTTTTAATAACACTTATATTTACCTTTTTTCTTCCAAGATAGTCTCCCTGTGGGAGAAGTGCTAATGAAACCTATTAATGTCTAAAGCATGTGTGGCTTTTTCTTTTCTACATTCAGCCTTTTTCTAAACATTTTGTTACATTTGGCTTTCATTATGTACTTTCCTACGGACTTTGTTGTTCAGAACTGACTTTGGTCATGAATCAAAACTAGAAAGCAGTTCTGCTCTGGCATCTGGCATGTAGCAGAGACAGAGCTACTTGTCTATGATAAGATCTGCACATGCCTTTACTTATGATGGCCTTTCTACTAGTGGGTAGATCTTCCCTCACCCACTTGTTTTGTCTGCAACTTGCTCAGTCTCTCATGGCAAAGCCAAGGCTTTTGCACTGCAAAGAAGAAGATGCAAGCCCAAGATGTGATCTCTATGTTTCTTCTCTTCTTTAATATTCTTAAGGCTTTCAAAGCCATAGAACAGCAAGTAGTCACGGAGGACTGGGGACTGCTTTCCATTTCCCATTCCCCCAAGCTGATTTGGAGAAAGACTAATCCCCTCTATGTGAGGAGAGGCAGTGTGGTCTTTCTATGTGTGAGGGGCACTGGTTACTATCATGCTGGCCCTCTTATTTTTGTGTGCCAAAATGATTTGATACTGTATGCATTCTTAGTAATTTGTTTGCAGAAATGTGCTTGGGTAAGTTTGCTGATCTCTTTTAATTAATTTGATATGTAAAAAGTGCATGGTGCGCTTAATTAACTGCTTACACTTGGTTGCGGAAGAAGTTCTACAGAAATAAAGGAAGGTAGAAATAACTAGTGCAGCCATCTGCAGTATGTTTGAATTTCATTTGAATTTCTTCAGTCAGTGATGGGGGGGAAAAGCTAGAAAATCGGTGATTGAGGGTTTAAGTGATTGTTCTTGGCTGTGGTCCTTCAGACATTGAGCCAATTGTTAGTGGAGATGGTTGGGTAGGGGAAGGGTAGATGAACCAGAGAAGTAATTTGAAAATCGTTGTTGGTAGGACTCAGTAGGAGTGATAAAACAGGAGGAACAGCAGGTAAGAAGTCTTGGTAATATTGGGTAAGATTCCTTGCAGGTTGTAAAGGCTGGAGTAAGTGGACTGAGATATTTTTCTTTTTTTTGAAGAACCACAAGAAAAATATGGAAAATGTCATGCTGAAGTTCTACAACTCGAGTAAAGATTTTGCTTGATTTAGAGCCCCTTTTTTGAGAAATGTTACAAAACCTGATGATTAACCGCTACTTCTGAATGCTTGCATTGCCCTTGTAAAACTAGTTTATGCATCTTGGTATAGTAACTGTATAGATGTAAAGATTTGTGCTTGAATGAACACTTCCACATGAGCTGTAAATATTTTTTTTTTAAGAACTGTCCTAATTGTTTTTTAAAACTGAAGAAAGGAGTTAAGCACTAAGCTAAAGTAAATTCTTGTCTGAACAGTGTGTGGGATTCAGTAAAGTCAGGGATGCGTAATTGTACAGATTTATTTATATTTAGACAGTTTCCTGAATTCAGATTGTGCCTCTCACTTGTATAGATACTGAACCACTCCCTCCCCCCATAATTTCACAATAACTTCAGAAGCTACAAATCCTTGTGCTCCGGTTGGCTACTGACTTTTAGTAGCCAGTCATATGGTATAGATTTGCAAAGCTGACGCAAAATGGAGCAATTCATCTCCTCCCTAATACAGGCTGCTGAAAGCATATCGCCCTGAAGCTCTGCTCGTTGCACTGTAACCCCGCTGAGTACCAAGGCAAGTTCAAGGTTTTGGTTTTGGTCTTGGACTTTACAATGCTTGATGGCGGTGGCCCAGGCTGCCCGAGGGAGCACCTTCTGCAGTCACGGCCGCTCTTGACAGCTGCATTCCACTGGAACAATGGCATTGTTGTCGAAATGGGGAATGAATAGGAGAGACAAACTGCTTCTGCAGCTAGCCCACAACTGAGGGGTTGATTCCTGGAACACATCAGGGTGACTATAAACCTCCCTGTCCCTGGAATTAAGCGTAAAATTCACTTGCTTCAACCTCGACTTTCCACAATGACCAGGGGAAAAAAAAAATCTCTGGGGTGTAGACAAGGATGATCTCGGTTTCTTTTTTAAAAACCCAAATAACAATGTATACAAAAGTATAGAAAGAATAGGGGAAATTTTGTCCACTCTTCCTGTGCAGTTTTTGGTAACCTACATCATGACTCTTGCTTTCATAACTTTCACTTTCTTGGCCAGCAGTAAAAATGTTACTTAGACTTGGTTTCTCGGGTGAGGAAAAATCCCAGTCTAAGAGGAGACTATAGAAAGCCAAGTGGAAAAGCAACACAGAAGAATCTTTATCAAAATTTTAGCTTAATTTTTTCTGTTCCTCTTTTTCCTCTGCACAGCTATTCTTACTATACTTTTTATTTACAGATGTGTTATTGATTGTTGAAATGGAAGAGTCATATTTATTAACTGCTGCAAGAGTGTTGCATCTGCTCGTGGGTCAAGAATTTCACTGATCTGTTGTAGCTTACATTTGAATGAGAGTAAGGAGATCAAATAGATTAAATAGCATGATGAAATACCCTCTACAATTTTTTTCCAGGAAAGTGTTGAACATTGTTGATGTCACAGTCTTTTGCTTGATAGTTCAATTTTGAGCCTGAGCCTAAAGAAACTGTGAATCTGTTCTGAAATAGCTAACGAATGGTTCAGCCTTCAGAAACAGAAGTCCACCAAATCACGGGTGTCATTAGAGGGTGACTAGAGCCCAAGCGCCTCTGATGCCAAAGGAAGCTGGTGGGTGTCAGGTTCAGAACAAGAGGAGGTGGTTCTTTGCACAATGTGTCACTAAGCTCTGAAATTCCACACCCGAGGACATGACAAATGCTAGAAGTTTGCATGTGTCCAAGGAGGCAGCAGGGCAGAAAAGCAAGCCAAAGTATAGAGACCCTGCATGCAAGCTCGGGAGTGGTTGAGAGTGGAAGGTGTTCCGAGGTTGTGTTCTGATGCTGTTGCCTGAGCATCTTTTTTTTAGTCAATATTGCATAGAATGTTTGGTTCGGGTGAGTCACTGATCTGGCACAGTGCAGCTGTTTGTATTTTTATGTTTAAAAGCAGTCTGAGGAGAATGAGGGGAATGCCAAAGCTTATGGAGATATCAACTCTAAAGCTGGCTGCAAAGCAGTGGAGGAGATCTTGCTGTTCTGCATGACTTAGTGAGACAATGGGAGAGGAAATTCAGAATTGATGAATGCAAAATAATGCACATGCTCTAATTACGCATACACACTGACTAAAGTGGGATGGTGCTATGTTTTTCTCAAAGAAGTCAGTATTGGCCACCATGAGGGACGGCAGTCGGTGAAATTGTGCCTGTTGTGGGGAATGTGCCTTATGTTCCGAGCCCTGACATCAGGAGTAGTTGGTGTGGTGCTCTGCAGCGTGGCCTGTAGTGGAGGAAGTGTCTTGTGCACAGGATGTGGTGTGTGCATGTAACAGTTGGGAAAAGGAATGCTTTGTTCCTAAATATAAAAAGATGGAAATGATTGAAATTCAATGTAAAATCATAGAAAAGACTGTGGCGTGGTTTGTTACTCACCACACCTTTGTTTGACAGATATAATATAAAAAATGTTTATAAGCTTTTAGTAGGCTGTGGAAGATGATCAGTGGGATGGTCCAAGGCCACATAGTCTCAGCTGTATCTTAGTGATGCTGATGTACCTGTTTTCATCCTTGGGGCCTTTAACAAGCGAGGCAAGAATGAAAAAGTTGCTTTTATGGAACTTTTTAGAGTTGTTAATTTTGTGAACTCGGGAAAACCTAGCAACAAAGGCAGTCTTGTGAACACATATATGTACACTATGTCAGATGCATCTGCTGGACCACAGTCTAACAATAAAAAGAGAAAACAAAACTTATAAAGTTATTGTTTATTACCTATTCAAGACTTAATCACTCACACTGGAAGTAACTCTACTCTTACCAATGTGTTCTTTGTTTGTTTGGTTGATTTGTTTTGGATTTTGTTTTTGTTTGATTGATTTTTTTTTTTTAATAACACCCTATATGAAGCACATGAGATAATGCTGAAATACATGTTTTCTAGTGCCAGTCTGCTCAGCACCTGTTAGAAAATATCAAGAAGTTGCCCCCGTGGAAAGTGTATCCTGAATCGGACCAAAGGTAATAATAATTAAAATCTGGTATTTTTATGCTGGTTTGAGTTATTTCTTTAAGGTACTGGACTGAATTTATTTTTGCTGTACATATAATGTCACACTTGTCTCCTGTGGCTTGGTTTTGCTGAGGCCTTTGCATGTTCATTTTACAATAAGACAAGTGATTTTCAGCCTTTCAGTGGGAAGGCCCAGAAAAATGTGAAGTGATGGAAGGAAGAGCAAATTTAAACCTGTGAGACTTCTCTTTGTGGTTCTATGGTCCCTGAATCCACTAATGCTTTGAGTGTCTCCGGAATTTGAAACAACTTATTTAGACTCTTAATGCTTATACAATAAATAAATAAAAATTCCAACCCCCCCTCCTCTCTGCATGGATGCTAACAATTTATCCCAAGTATGGTGCTGACTTTGCCAATAGCTTGCTTTGCGCAATTATTCATGCACTGACGAGAGATTTTCTTTCAAGAAACTTGCTGGCATATGTGTAACAGGCGATGAAAGATAGTCTGGTCTTTGTGTGAGTCCTCCCCACATACACACATCCCTTCTCCCTTCTAGTTGTCTGTGATGGGCAATACGATTTGTCCTAAGATAAGACACCAGGTGGGGATTGCAGGGGGAACTGTCTGGATGCTCTCAAAAGGAATACTTTAACTTTTGGATGGATGTATAAAAGCACTAAGATACAGTCACATAGGGAGATAAAAATCCTAAAGTAGCTCCGTAAGTGCTTTGTAATTGTGCGTTCTTCAAGGCCAGAGACCGTAAACCTCTGTTTCTAGCTGAAGCTGCTTATACTATAACCCTTTACACCTGCCCATATTCTATACTGCATTGGCAATATTTAGATAATGTATTAGCAATAAATCTAATCACAATCATCAGTGTCTTGTTTCTTGTGTGTGACTCACAGTCTACTACTCTGCTACAATATATTTGATCAATTTAATTATTCTGGACTAATAGAATCCATTTAAGTTTTCCTTTCTGCAATAGTAAGGAAGTTGTGAGCTGGTAAGAAAGCTGCTTTTCTGTTGAAATATTATTCCATGGATTTTTCATTATTAAACAGAAGAACTCTCCCCGTATACTATTCTTCATTTTTCCCTTTCTTCTTCTTTCAGAATTTAGTCAATTATCTTCTACTAGAAGATTTTACTGGTTTGGCCAGGTCAGATGTACTGATCTTTGGCTCCTAGGATCCCTCTTCAAGCCATTAAAAATATTTAATGTCCAGTATCTCTCATTTCTGGAGTCTGAAATAGACTGAATGATAAGTTATGTGACAGACATGATAGTTCGTGATTTGGGGAAAAGTACTTTTACATCTTTGGTTTTGTTGTAATCTGTTATAAAACAGGATTCAGCTGACTTCAGGTTTCTGTCCTAGTGTTCAAGTTCCACTGGTGTTATAAAGAGCTTCATCCCTGATAGCAGAGACTTCTGACAATAGCTGCATTATATTGTAATTAAAATGGTGTAAACCCCCCCCAACTTAAACCAACAAACAGATCCAAAAGGTAGAGGGCTCATGGAAAAAAAAAGAGCTAGGTTCCTTTTCCTAGAGCTTATTCTGGTAGTCAGCCTGTTGAGGAAAGAGAATTCATATTAACCTCATGGCATTTTTAGCTTGAATTTTTTTAGTAAAATGGATTTCTTTAACAGAAGTTGCCTTTTCTGGTCCTTCACATGCGACTCTACCACCTTTTTTTTTTTTTTTAAATCTGAAGCACAAAGGACTATGAAGTTGCTGTGTCCTTTCTGTGTGATGCACACTTGGACATATGCACTTATCACCCATATTTCTCACACTTTCTCTCTATTTGGTCTGCTTGCTCCAGTGCGAATCAAGAGGGCAGGAAGGTGGACGGGAAGTGTGTTCAGCAGAATTGGTTTTCCCTGATACCCTTCTAAACAGGGTCTCTGGAAAAGGAACCTTCTGCTTCAGGACTCTTATGAATTAATAGTGTGATGTCTTGCCTCTGCATATGAAGGATGGCCATTTGGCTTTGTGGTTTCTACCAGGAGTATAGAAACAACTTGCCCAGTGAAGTAGTCTCACCATGTATGAAACTAAACTGGGCCAAATGGAGAAATTCTGCCAGCTAGGTGGAGCTCCCCCACTAAGTTTCTTCCTGTAAGTTCATTTAAAAGGCGGCCAGTTTGCAAAGAAACTAAAATCAAAATGTGGGAGAATTTCTGTCCCCTGTGGACTTTGCAACAGGTGGAGGTGACCACAGAGTAATCCAGGGTTGTAGGGATCCACTCTGTTGTTAAGCCTGTATCTCTCTGTGGTGTTTTCATTCAGTGCAATCCTGGAAGTGCTGGTAATACTTTAAGTAGTTTTCTTCCCAGATAATAGGATTTAAAAAATACTACCATTACTTAAACATAGCCTGTTTCTGTAAGATAAATTTCCCACTTAGCTGAAATAAACTGTTCATGGCAAAACGTATTCTCCCCCTACAAATAGTGATTCTCTAAGCTTGGCATCCTTTGTTTCCATACTTGCTGGGTCTCTAGAGAGCACCAAATCAGGTGATTTATGCCTATGTGTGACAAGGATGAGACTTCCCACTGCAGTCACAGACTTGAGGATCCGATGAGATTCGGCATGTGTTTTTATTCTATTTCCACAGTAAAAAACTTGCAGAACGTTTTAGGCATTCATGCAAGCACGCAATTTTTCTATAGGTCTTTAGTGAACCTGAAAACACTTAGTCTGTGGTGGTTTTCAGTAAATACATGAAATGAAGCTTAGTCAATGTTTTTGCTGATAGTTCAGGAAGAAATTCTGAAGCTAGATTGTTGTCTTAGAGCAAATTTTTATTTTGGAAAAACATGACCACTTGTTTGTGGCTGTGAGACAAGGCTAATATATATTCTTATCAGTGTTCAAAGTAGTGAATCTGTCTGTTAAAAGCACACCTGGGGTCAGTTACAGTTGCTCAGCTGCTGAACAGTAATGATAGTACTCCACTAATATGTTTATTCTTTGCTGTGATATCCATATGGTGTGATAAAAGTTAGGGTTCTGGATTTGTAATGTAATAAAATACAGCTAGTAAGAAGCTAATTTCTTTTTCCACAGAACTACTTTTTGTAGTATGTGTGAAGTTTTAAGGACCATATTGAAGTATAATTAAGTAAAGCTTTTTGGGAAAACAAAATGAAATAGCGAACAAATAAATCTCTATGCCAACAATCAAAGACATTTGTTTGAAACCAAATTTCTCTAGCAGAAATTTATGTATACGAGTTTCTACTGTAATATGACAGTAGACTATAGACTTCTGTGTGATCATATATGAAATATATTGAACCACTTTCAATCATTTTTTCAGTTCACTGAATAACCAGTTAAAAGGAGAAAAACAGTATTGTGTTGTAGCATTAATGATGGTAAGTCCTTTTTTTTTTTTTCCTGAGGATATGCATACATTAGTCTAATGTCAGAATGACTTTAATTTCACTCTCAAATGTGTGGGAAAAGTTTAAAGAGTTTGAAGAATCCCTTTAGTTTAGATGAAGGCAATGTCTGAGATACCCACTGACTGATTTCTGAAAAACAGTAGTCTGAGGACTGTCAACCTTCTACCTGTTAATGTCTCATGTTTCAATCACTAATTGTGACACATTAATACATTTTGTCACAATTTGGGTATAAAGCAGAAGATGAAACACTAGAAGGAGAAGGCAGGAATTTGGAGAAAACAACAGAAAATCATTTTCACAAACCTGACTGGAGTGGTAGCTAATTTATGATGTTATGGAAAGAAGCATATTTTGATGTAATGCTAATTTAATTTTATAAATACAGAATTGCATCATGAACCCAAAGTCTATGTTTATGTATTTGTTATTGCATTAACAAGGAAAATTGTTGACCCTAAAAGGTATACAGTTGTTACATCTTAGCAGCCTGTGTATTTATTTACAACTGTAATTCCATTCACTCTTCACTGAAGATGTTTTAACATAGTACGTAGGATGACAATCTTATGAATTCTGTGCATTACACATTATGTGCAGGCTCATGAAACTGTAGACCTAAGCTGCGCAAAGATGACTTTTTCTTGTTTCTCTGAGTTCATCTACATTTTGGAGTAAGATGAGGGGTTGGGGCCCTGATGTCAAGGAACAGATTCAATCTTCTCTGCGGCCTAAGTGCAATTTTCCATCTTATGACTGTGAGCTCAGGAGTGATCTGCTGCTCATGGATTGCCATTGACTGTTGATTTGAGGTAAATATTTGAAGCATGGCCTGTATCAGTGACTCAGGATCTATGTCAGTACTACAGATTTTGGTTACAGTGCTGCATACACCATCAGGATTACCAGTTAAAATGTAAAGATATTTGACTTTTGCTTAAGCAGAGCTTTTCAAAAGATCTTCATGTTCTGGAAAAAATCACCAGAATATGTCAGTGTAAGTGTTCTACTTTACATAGAATTGTGGAATCATGGAACCACAGAATGGTTTGAGTTGAATGGGATCTTTAAAGTCTTTCCAGTCCACGCCATGAGCTGGAACACCTTCCACTAGATCAGGTTGCATAAAGCAAGGTGGGTTCCTGTCCCATTTGGCCCAGAACACTTCCAGGGATGGGGCATCCACAACTTCTCTGGGCAACCTGTTCCAGTGCCTCACCACCCTCATCGTAAAAAATTTTCTTCCTTATGTCCAGTTGAAATTTATTTCAGTCACTTGCTTTGTTACTTCAGGATTTGGGAGAATGAATCTCTTTAAGTCAAAGTATTAGGCCTTGCAACATACTGCCTCATTATGCTCTAAAATACTCTCAAAAGCTCTACTTAAGATTGGCCATCAGTAGTAATGAGAGCCATGATATATGTCTAGGGGCAGAATAATTAGTTTGAAAAACATAATGGCCAAGATGTAAAAGCAGTATCCCAGAGCAACTTTTTATAAGTTTCTCTTGATGAACTTCTCCATTTCTGAAGCTAACCCTTTAGTGTTAGTGATTTGGTATTTTTGTAGACACACAGCAGAGTATTTAAATGACATCATATAAGCTACTACATTTCAAACTGAACAACAAGGACATACATTTGATGAGAGAAGAATTTTGACTGAGTATTTTATGGGTACCTTGAAAACCAAAGATGATGGTAGTTTTGCCTTTAGGTTTATCACTGATGTAACTGAATGATTTCCTATCTGTTTGCATATGACATCACTTTCCATCTGGGATGCTGTGATGCAATTGCAGAATAACGGAATCATCAAGCTTTCACTGACACCTTCTTGTTTTTCAGGTCATTGCCGCACAACATGATGATGTTTTTCAGTCCTTCTAAGAAGACAGAGTAACAGCAGCCCCTGTTGGAGTCAGAAACCAGATTTCCATCAGTGGTGCAAACAGAGATTTATATGTATCTGTATATTTATGGTAGTGGATACTACCTATCCTTGAGGAAGTATGTAGGTGTGAGATTATCAGTCACTGTCTTCAGGCTTTAATGGTTCACCCTGGAAGGGATGCCTTGCAGGCTGAGCAGGGCTAAATACTGCATCTGGGCAGGCATTGTTTTCTTCTGAGTCACAGTTGCTCTGTGCTGTGTCGGCAGCTGCTGACTTTGCAAATAGCTGGGCTGATTGAGGATGTTAAAATATCATCTTTTCATTGTCAGTCTTGCTGCTGAAGTATATCGCTCTGGTAAGTCTTGTAATGTGAATTAAACATGCTTACTTTATCTGCTGCAGCCCATCTGGAAGGTTTGATTAAAACAGCTGATAACCTTGCAGACAGGACTAATGTGAATGAGGAAGGGCTCAAATGGTCTCTTTGGTTAGCAGGGCTCTGCAAGTGGTAACCTGCAACTAATGGGCTATGAGGACCAGCCAGGAGTGGTAGCAACTTCATCCTACACAACTAGATCTGAAAGAGGATACATGCATGCAGAAGGGTTTGTTCTTACTCAGAGTGTGACTGCTTACAATTTATATCAGTATGGAAGAAAGAATACAACTTCCCCTTCTCCAAACACAATTATTAATAGCACAATGTTGCATTTTAGCTATAAGCTGTGCCAGTGTAATGAATCCAGGTTGGTATCTCTGTATTAGGAGGTCTATATCCTCGTAACTATTTTGCTAAAAACATCACACACTTTACTGAGATCTTTATGTGGCTAGAAAACAAACAAATGTATGGATATTTATGTGGTATCTCAATAATGTTGCTTTTGACAGGTAAATAATTTAAAATGTCAGAATTCCTTTAATAGAGTGGACTGCTCATAATAAATGTATTAGAATAAATAGGATAGATATTTTGTTTTTTCCTGTTGAATACAAATATTTAAAAGGTGTCTTAGTCTGTGGTTGGCTGTGTATTGGTTTTGTCTCTGGCCTGCGATTTGCAAAGAGAAACTCAGAAAAGGAAGTGAAAAGCATTTTACAACTTGAATTAGTTTTAATCTCTAACAGACTTGCAACATCTGTGGCAGGAGCCTGTGGGAGACATCAATATCTTGAAAAGGAAGGCTTCATACCTATTTGAAGGCTATTACAGGTTTTCTTGTTTAGCATCAGCAAATGGAGTGGCCTTGGCACACCAAGGTTCATGACCAGGAGAATAGTGTGCTTCAGAGTGACTGTAGTTTGCAGACTTTTTACTTTTTTCTGCATACTGTTGGATTCCTTAATACATATGTATTTTTTCTTTTCAGAACGTATTGCAAAAACATATATATATATCTGTATGTATATATGTATATTGCATAACACTTGCTGGAAAGATTGTACATCAGCAGGGATGGAAGAGGATTTCAGAATCATTTCAGTATAAAGAGATTGTGATTTTGAATAACAACATCTTACTTCAAAGGCAATTCCCTCCTGAAGTGTATTAGTGCAACAAAAACTATCGCTGTCTTTGTATCACATATTTAAATTAACATGTCAGCCATAAATGAAAGGTTATAAAGATAGCAAACAATATAGTGAAGAGGAATCTGTATGTATTTATCAGGTAAGCAAAAAATGACAATAATATTAGTATGGCTAGGTGTGGATAGGATTTTTGATATCATGCTCTGTGCAAGTTGGAGGGGATTTTGAGGCAATAAGGAGCTACCAGGAGGTGTAGTTTTTATTTGTGATAATGGATCCATTACGTGAAAAAAATTATACACATAGCATAGTTTCTCTGATATTAACAGTGGTATGCTTGCTTACAGCTAGAGATTGTCCAGCAGTTTTGGTTATAGCGATCATATCATCAGAAAAAAACAAACTGGGTACACATTTCTCCAGTTTTTACAACTCCAGTTGCAACTGTTCCTGCTTCTCCACTCTCTACACTGTTACCTACACTGATGAGCACTACTAATGTGACTAATACTACTGAAACAGTATTTTTGGGATTCTTATGCTGTGCTAGGGAAAGAGGATGTTCTAAGGGTGTTCAGGACCTCTGATGGAGTAGTTTTCAACCATGCCATTTTTGAAGGTATTGACAATTCACAGAATATAGGGGAAGTACTTCACATTGTTCGCTTCTTGCTGACAGTTTTCCTGCCAGTGTCTGCAAAGACATGTCAGCCATCCTGGCAAATACAGAAGAAGGCAGAAAGGTAAAAATAGTAATGCCAAGGACAGAAAAAGGATAGGAAACTGAATCTGTTAAGAAAAGCTAATGGTTTTTGACATTTCAAACCACATTCTATGATTTAGCTTCTCAATATATGATTTGTCCCTAGTTTTCTCCTATAGGTAAGTTTCTAATGGGTCCCTTGTCATATTTTATGAGTACTAGGACAAAATTTCTAATGAGTGAGGAAGTGTAGTAGGCAGCAAGTCTAATCAGGGATATGATAATAATTCTCAGAGAAGTCGCCTAATACTAACTTCAGGAGAAGGTTTGCTTTGCTTTGTTTCTAAGTAGGAAATACTTGGAAATATGGTCAAGGTCAGATATAAGTGTTGTATTGACAAAGACGACCTTAGAAGGTGGTGCATTCTCCATCTGCAAATCCAGGAAAGAGTTTTAGAAAGATATATTTTTTTAGAGATGTTAATGACATGCATTATGGAATTTGTAAAACCATGACACAGACATCAAACTGGCATCCAAATTTGTTGCTAGCCCTTGCACAAAAAACATAACCTGTAATACCTACGTCTCAAAAAATACCCAAAATGAACACAAAAGATTCTACATATCTTGTCAGACAACTCATGCAGCATTTGTAATTCCATAATCACATTTTTTCATTTAATGAATGAATTAACTATGTAAAAAGTTTCCATATTTGTTTCAGTATAAGAAATGGGTAGAAAATACTGCAGCGCGTGACAGGAATAGCCACAATTAACAGCAGTTTCTTGGATATTGATCCAGGCATTGCAGAAACCACAGTGTGGTTTCAAGCATGGAACATCCTGGTCACTTCTTCCATGAGACTGGTAAGAGGGAGCAGGACAGACATCTGTAGTAACATTGTTTTGTGTGAGTTCCTCTTTAAAGGACAATCACATAGTCAGGCATGCTGCATAGTCAGCAGTGGGGAATACCACCACTTTCATTTCAAGTGCCCTCTTGTAAATGACAGGAGACTTGTAGGTGTCAAAAATCCATCATTCTCTTTCTTAACCACAGAAATCTTACGCAAGATGAAATCAGGCAATCTAGAGGCAATAAAACTAAGTAGGGAAAATGTTAGGCAATACCTGTTGACATCACTATCGCTAGACAGACTGTATGCGACTGCCTTCAACTAAATATGTAAACTTTACTGAGCTGTGGTGTGCTGCCAAGGTTAAGGTTAGTCATGCTGGAACCCTAGCAAAGGGCTTCTTGAAGGAGCTCTATCTCCGTGACATTCAATACCCAAAAGAACTGAAAAGGCAGTTTCTCTAGGCAGGGATGTCCATGTCAGCAGGGTTGTCATCAAGCTGAGCATTGGTGTGGCTCTGGAACCTGTTGCTCCTCAGTAGACCCACAGACTCAATGAAAAAGAGTCACCTGGTGAGGGTGTACACATAGGCTATAGCTTTAAATCTGTAAAGGGATGGGTGGATGATAGGGTCTGAAAAACTGCTAGGAGTAGGAAGATGGGGAGAAAAAGCAGTTTAGAGTGGTAGTTGCCAAAGTTTCTGACTGATGGATGCTTGTTAATCTCATTCTTTCTCTGGTGCCACCACTGTGCTATTTTGTCAAACCTTCAAAAGAGACAGTGTTGAAAACAGTGTTTTCATAGACTTTTGCAGGCCAGCCTTAGAGCATTTAGCCTGGCCTGGTGCACCATATTTTGGGAGTGCCTTCTTAAGGGGAATTCTAGTATACTTACTGTAATAAAGTTCTCAATTCATTGTCAGAAGACTGAAACTCTTTGGGGGATTCTGCGCTATTGTCATTTGACATGGTGGCTGTCGTGGATTGTGGATGGTTTAGAGGCTTATGGGGGGTATTGGACTATCACAGATTCCTGGAAGCTGCTGTGTGCCATGGGGGGCCTTGGAGTCTATTCTGTCTTGTAGAAGGAGCATGCTCTGCCACCCCCAAAGAACAATAATGTTCAGACAAAGAACATTTTTTCCAGATCTCTTTTGCAAACATGAAGCTGAGTATAGAACCCTTTCTGAGCTGAGAGGTAGCTGAAGAATTTTGTGTATCTGCTGTACCATGAAGCCAGGATGAATATTGGACAGAGGCTTCTTTGGAGGGTGATATTTTGTGACCATCTAAGTGCAGGTGGTTTGTATTACTCTAAAACCATAAAAAGAGTTTCTGAAACTTAGACAGAAGGTTTTCCATCCTTGCTATTAAAAGCAGCTCCACTGAACTATGGAGAAAAAGCTGAAACACCTGTAGGAAAGCAGAGTGGAGTGCTCTGAAGTCATAGGAGGAAGCCTGATTCCCAAATAAATAAGGTACTTTTGTTGAAACTGCAGGAAAGCTACTGCATCACTGAGATCAATTGTGGGTCTACACCTGGTGTGGAATGTGTAGGACAAAGACACATTCTCTCAAGCATTATCCTTTTAGGGGATTGTTGCTTGAGACAGAATGGGCAGATATACAGCTCCCCACTACCAAAAGGATGACATCCTCTACCCTTCTCTTGTTTTCTTTTCCCATTTGAACTAATTTAGTTCATTTAAATGGCAGACTATTTGTGCCATTTATGTTGTGGGTAGTCTTCTGAAATTTCAGCTATAAAATGTGACAGTGCACTGTGATGGCTCTGAGAAGGGGAGGAGGAAGATGAGAGCTGGTGCACAGAAAGAGAGAACCAGGAGAAAAAGAAAGCTACAGGGAATCACTGAGTTTATCTACCCATCAAATTTATACTGGGTCTTTATGCCACCTAAACCAATTTTTCCAATTCAAATTCAAGTTTTCCTTACTTATTTTAGTAAATGCCATTTTTTACTTTTTTTTTTTTTCTGAACTTTGCTGAATTCCATGACTTAGATGTTGGTCTTCTTATGTTTCATGAGGTATGGTCCATGTGTTCTGTAACATTTTTTTTTAACGTGAATCATTTAATATCTAATAAAAGCTTAATCTAAAGGAAAAGTAGGTAAGTTGAAGTCAAACAGCAACGAAATACTGAGTGCCAGCCATATGGAACACAGATTTAATATGTGGAGTAAGCTTCACTGCTTTACTGTACGCTTTGTTCCTGTGGACATTCATCTTACAGCAAGAAGACATGGGCCATAAATACAATAGTCTTTAAAAGCAGTGACTAATAGGGAAAGGCAGGTCAAATATCAACCAGCAGTTTTAGCCTCAGACTCAGGAGTATTATACACAAACAGCTAAATATAGGAGCATTCTCCTAAATTTAGACAAAATAATTAAGGACAGAGACCCCACTAGGAAAAGAAAAGTCAAAAGTTGTATAATTTTGTAAGTCTGAACTTTCATTTTCAGTGAACAAACTGACTTGAATGACTGATAACTTCAACATCCTATTGATCAGAACAAAAACTATCCCTTTCAGTGGTGACTGTAGACTTTCCTTCACCACTGAAGATCCTTCTCTCTGTAATAGAAACTTGGGAGAACTTAGGTTTTACATTTTGAAGTATTAGACTTCTCTTCTTTTAAAAACTGTATTTGTCAAATGATAATAAAATACAACAACAACCAGACCGATTTTAGCACCACCCTTCTAAGTGATAAAAGCATTATCAATGCTGGGATCCTACATTTAGACATTAGAATATCTGTCAGGAAGTGGTTCTCTTCATCATGGTACTAAATAAAAAAAGATTGAAAAAAATGTTCAGAATAACGTATCTTTGCAGCAAGCTGAGACCTCTGGCTGTGTACCAGTGGCCCTAGGTATTGTTTTGCATGCAACTTTGATGCAGTTATGTCAGGGTTCCTTTTCCCTTTACATGCCAACTCAAAACTATATTTGCTCTTTGGATGGGACTAGACTCTGGGATTTTTGTCTCTAAGTTGTTGTTACTTAAAGTTACCAGTGGACACTGAAAGCTGGCAGAAAGGAGGGACAGGCAGATCCACTGGCTGGGAAAGGGCTAGAACACTGTGACTTGGGATCAGTAAAGGTCTGGCCTGCAGAGTCAAGGACCCTCATATCCAGAGCAAGAGAACAAAGATGGGGTCATGCAGAACAAGAACTGGAGAAGAAGAATGAGAAATGCAGGTTTAAGGTGCACATGGAAAATGAGAAGCATGAGAAAAAGGAGGAAATGGGAATGTGACGTGTTACTACAGTTGTATTTCTTTAGTTTGTCAGTGTGGTGTGACAGAGAAGGAACGGGATCCACATTTCTGCTGTTCCTTACACATTCTTGTCACATTGACTGGTTTGCAGGCATGTATCAGGACAATCATTTAAACTTTTATTTATATCTGAAATCTGCTCTAGAGGAATTTGTAGGTCGTTTGGCATAGATGTTTCCATCCTTTGTCTTTGTAAAAGCAAAGATCAACCCACAACCTTTCATATTTCCTAACTAATTTTGTATTGAGATGTTTATTACATCTTTCTTGCCTGGGGAAAATGCCATTTGTCTTGAGCATACAGTACTTTCTTCTGTTTCCTGTGAAAAGCTGTTCTTAGTAGGCTGTGCTTCAAAGATACTTGCTCTAGAATGCAGGCTCAACAAAAGCCGTGCAGTTCGCTTGATCCTATCTGCTTTAAGCAATCGTACAGCAGGAGCTTCTCCTAATACAAACAATGCATTATAACATCTGAGTATCTGGTAAAGGTGTTAATGGAGAAGTGTAACTGAAAAAAAATCAAGTTGCTGAAATTTTTTAACTTACTTTTAAAACATTTTAAACTTCAAGTGAGTAGAAGAGTGAGGAAAAGTATTCTTTCTTTCTTTCTTTCTTTCTTTCTTTCTTTCTTTCTTTCTTTCTTTCTTTCTTTCTTTCTTTCTTTCTTTCTTTCTTTCTTTCTTTCTTTCTTTCTTTCTTTCTTTCTTTCTTTCTTTCTTTCTTTCTTTCTTTCTTTCTTTCTTTCTTTCTTTCTTTCTTTCTTTCTTTCTTTCTTTCTTTCTTTCTTTCTTTCTTTCTTTCTTTCTTTCTTTCTTTCTTTCTTTCTTTCTTTCTTTCTTTCTTTCTTTCTTTCTTTCTTTCTTTCTTTCTTTCTTTCTTTCTTTCTTTCTTTCTTTCTTTCTTTCTTTCTTTCTTTCTTTCTTTCTTTCTTTCTTTCTTTCTTTCTTTCTTTCTTTCTTTCTTTCTTTCTTTCTTTCTTTCTTTCTTTCTTTCTTTCTTTCTTTCTTTCTTTCTTTCTTTCTTTCTTTCTTTCTTTCTTTCTTTCTTTCTTTCTTTCTTTCTTTCTTTCTTTCTTTCTTTCTTTCTTTCTTTCTTTCTTTCTTTCTTTCTTTCTTNTTCCTTCCTTCCTTCCTCTTTCCTTCTTTCCTTCCTTCTCTTTCCTTCCTTCTTTTTCTTTCTTCCTTTCTCCTTTCCTTCTCTCTCTTTCTTTTTTTCTCACTCTTTCCAGCTTGTTTACTCTGTCCATGTGCTAGCAGAGTGTGGATATTCAGTTCCTCTCTTTTCATGAGAGTTTTACACAGACATGCACTGATTTTTTTTATTTCTATGATTATTGCCTATGTCAGTGGGGGATGTGAAACCTGTTAAAAAAGCAGAGGATCCATACTGTAAAGCTACAGAAAATATCCCAAGGGATTTCAGGAGAGAGGTGGGATTTGCCCCATTCCAAACCAACTTTAGATTGGTTAGATTTCAATGTGATTTAGGGCCTTTGAAGAGATGGTTGCCGCAGACCGTACATTTCTGAACTGCTCTAAGGGTGACACCAGGCCATGATTAGCTACTAGGAGCAGGTTTACAACTTTTAACTCCAGCAGAATGCCCCTCCCTTTCCCTCTCCCCCTTCTCATCATATATGCTAGGTAACATAAAGTGGGGGAACAGAGTAATGATTCTCTAGGTATCTGATCAATCACAGGAAATAGCTGGCACACAGTCTTGCCAATCTTTAATCTGAGATCAGCTGCATGAGAGAATTTTCTTGCTTCTTCTCTCCATGGTTATAATCTGGCCTTGAGGTTTTTTACTCTAGATAATATCTGATACGAGATTAAGGATGTGATAAGAAGCTGTTTTATATAAAATTTAAGAGGCCATTAACATTCCACTGAATTGTAAAATTGTCAAGCTAAAAACAGCTCTCCTGGTGTTCTGCACAGATGCAATAGCAAATCACTGAGTCACAGGAAATGATTCAGTCAACATTTCTAAACTTTCAATGTGTGTTTTATGGAAAAAACTTGATGTAAATGTTTAGACAGTTATGGTTTTGGAGATAAATATTGCAGTTTTATGGAGTTTGTGGTTTGACGCACCAGAATTGTGGTGCACAGTTGTCAATTTACTGAACATCTAAAGCTGTTCGATTATTGTATTCAATTCCAGTGTGGGGATGTATTTTCTTTGGCTAATGAAACATGGTGTTATATTTGGACACAGCAGATTACACATCAGAATATTAAAGAAAAATTATTTTTTAACGGCCTGGGATTCTCTCTGCACTGCAAGAGGAGGATTTGCAATAGGCCTCCACACAGTTCTTGATTTCTTGTCTCCTCATCCTGTAAATACAGCACTTCAGTAATATGACCTCTCAGGGCAGGTTATCCTCTGTCCTAAATGATCTCACTGGATTAAACTGCTTTAGAAGGTTAAGTTAAAATATTTTCTTGCTTCTCATTTTAATTCAATTAATTGCAACAGACAGAGTTCTGACAGTGAAAAATTCACTTTTTCTTATGTTAGTTGCTTGTAATTGAAGTGTTTCTTTTATTTTTCAAATATTTTTCTCAGTAGGATTTTTTACTGGGTAAAAATATTTTACTTGGTAAGTAAATGGACCTGCAGTGTGCTGTGCTTCAAGGACATGAAATCAGTATTGTTCTTAGGTATACTTCTGTGAATCTGAAGTAGCACTAATAAAGCCAATGCAGATTCCCTGGATTTACACTGATTCAACTGAGACCAATCCTGGCCTAAACATTAATTTTAAAGATTAAAATGTAAGAAGTGAGATACAAATTTAGGATTTCTGTTACTTCTTGACATTAGATATCCTGTGGCAGAACTATTGAAGAAGACTTGCTAGCACCAGCATGATAGAGAGATTCTGGCTTCAACCATTTCCTTTCTGTGTGTCTTCTAACTTGTCCTTATAGCATAGTAGTCCCACGAGACAGCTTCTGTAGTTGCGCAAGTGTCTGCTTGTGTGTGGAAGTCGCTGTTTGGACCCGAGACAGTGGAAGAACGACAGCGTGTCTAATGTTTCTGGCTGTAACAGGTGAGGACAGAATGTCAAGATCAGTTTGGGAAGGACTGCAGCCCATGAAGAAGGACCCAAGCTGGAGAAGGGAACAGTATGAGGAGGAAGAAGCAGCAGAGAGGAGTTGTTATGGACTGACCTCAGACCCCATTCCCTATCTCTTACACTGCTTGTGGAGGTGTAGGTAAAAAACTCAGGGGTGAAGGTGAGCTAAAGAAGAAGGGAGAAGTGAGGATGTGATTTTACTTTTGTCTTTGTTTCTCAGCATCCTATTCCAGCCTTAATTGGCAAAAAATTAAATTAATTTTTTTCCCAAATGAAGTCTGTTTTGCCTGTGGCAGCAATCTATAACTGATCTCACAGTATTTATCCTTTCTCATCATATTTTCTTCCCTTGTCCTGCTGACGGGAAGTAAGATAGCTGCTGGGTGGGCATTCAGCACCAGGCCAAGATCAGCCCACCGTAAATGCATTTTGTTATATGTGAAGATTATAAATGTTCTAATTTATGCCTGCTGTATAACTTCTGATGATAAATTCTTTGATGTCTAATTGTTTTTGAGGGAGATGTAAAGAAAAGGTGAGCAAGGAAGCAAACCTAATACTGAATAGATACTCAAATGCCAAACCAAGCACAAAGCAGCTTTCACTAAAAAGAGTCTTGCAAGGTTTGTAATGAGAATGTTTCTTGATTTTTTTATCTCTAGGCTGAATTTTTCTAAGTTAAAAAAAAATTTACAATGCCAGTCACTTGTAGGGGAAAAAAAACAACTCAAAGCTTTAAAAATGAAAATAAGTTTCCTTTATTCAACAGCCTGTAATAGCTAGCTTTGATAACTCAATCTTGAAGATTTTGCGCTTTTTTTCCCCAAAAGTTTAAACTAAAGTATTAATGTGGCCACTTGGGATTGCACACACTCACTTTGAAAGGAAAGAGAAGGTATCCTTATAAGGCTTATACTACATATTCAGTTTAGTAATTTATTTATTTATTTATTTTGAAAACAGTATTATTCTTTAGGAAGTTTCATAGGTAACAGTTGCCATAAATAAATTATTTTTAAAACAAAACAAAAAATTGTTTGAGATTCACTAATACATGCAATCAATTGAAACTTAAAAAACTTTTATTAATTAACTTGTCAAACTTGCATTCCTCACCTATAAATCCTTCTCAAACTATCTATTTCCAACTAATGTTCACTTTTCTGGCAGAGTACTTATTACTATTAATGTAAAATTGGCTTAAATACTTAAACAATTTAAGAATTATCATAGTTAAGGTTTAATATTGAAATTGTTGAAAATGGATGTACCTAGAAAGTACTGTAACTCATGGTTTATCAGACTAGCTCAAGAGATAAAAAGTTGTGGGTTCTTTTTAGTATGTAGCTTCTGTAATTCTTCTGAGTCTCTCAAAGCCAAAGTAGTTGCAACAGCAAAAGTAAACATATACATATCAAGTGGAAGACGGAGGAAAAAGAAATTCTGCATGAAAACCAGGACAGACTTCTTTTTAATCTAATCAGATTTTAAATTTACCCTGAATTATGTGATCCTCCTCTTTAAGCTAAACTGTACTAAAATGTGTCTGAAATAGTAGAGTAAAAGAGAAAGTTAAGCTCCTGCTTATCTGGAGCAGTTAATAGAAAGTTAATAGAAGTTAACAGAAATTCATCGAGAACAAATGCAAGGACAAATCCCTGCAGCAGGGAAAGAAAGACATCCTGAGGACCAGAGGCTGGGGACAGCTCTATGGGAGGGATCAGAAGGGCTTATGCATATCATGTTGATCAGGGTCCAGCAATCTGTCCTGGCTGCAAGAGTGGCCAACAGCATCCTGGACAGCTAGCAACAGGAGTGTAGTGAGTAGATGAAGGGAAGTCTTTATTCCCATTCAGTAGCCACCTATTAGACCACATTTGTGTTCAGTTTCGTGCCCTTGCAAACAAGAAAGATGGTGGTGAACTAGTGATAGTTTAGCAGAGGGCCACAGTCAGGGGCTGGAGCACCTGTGCAGTGGAAAGAATCTGGGAGAGTAGGGTTTGTTCAATCTAAGAAGAAAGACATTGTGTTGGGGGGGGCCTAACAGCAGCATTCCCTTACATGGGACGAGGTCATTAACAAAATAGAGCCTGGCACTTCTCATTGGTGCAATGTGGGAGAGCAATAGGCAAGAATCAGAAGTTGAAACAAGAGAGGTTCACACGTTGTGTGACGAGAAACCTTTTCACCGTGAGCAGACTCAAGATACTGGAACATATTCTCCAGAGGAGATTGTGGCCCATCCTTGGAGGATTTTGAGGCCAGATTGAATGGAACCACAAAGCTCATCCTGCTTTAAGCAGGACACTGGACTTGAGATCCCCTCTAACTTGAACTGTCCTGTGATTCTATGTGTTGATATTATTATTGGAAGAGAGAGAGACCTCAACAAATTAGAGGGCTGGGCAATCACCAATCATATGAATTTTAACAAAGGCAGGTGCCAGGTTCTGCACCTGGGATGGGGCAATCCTGGATGTACAGACAAACTGGAGAATGAGATGCTGGAAAGCAGTGCCACAGAAAGGGACCTGGGGGTCCTGGTCCACAGCAAATTGAATGTGAGTCAGCAGTGCCCTGGCAGCCAGGAGGGCCAACCACGTCCTGGTGGACATCAGGCACAGCATTGCCAGCTGGTCAAGGGAGGTGATTGTCCTGCTCTGCTCTGGTGTGGCCTCACCTTGAATATTGTGGCAGTTCTAGGCATCACAATACAAAAAAGATATTAAGCCACTCGATAGTGTCCAAAGGAGGGCAGCAAAGATGGTGAAGGGCCTTGAGGGGAAGCTGTATGAAAAGTGGCTGATGTCACTTGGTCTGTTCAGCCTGGAGAAGACGAGACCTCACTGCAGTTGCAACTTCCTTGTGAGGGGAAGAGGAGGGGCAGGCACTGATCTCTTCACTCTTGTGACCAGTGACGTGACTCAAGGGGGTGACATGAGGCACAGTCAGAGGAGGTTTAGACTGAATATTAGGGAAAAATTTTTCACCTAGAGGGTGGTTGAGCTCTGGAACAGGCTCCCCAGGGAAGTGGTCACTGCACCAAACCTGACAGAGTTCAAGAAGCGTTTGGACAATGCTGTCAGGCACATGGTATGACTGTTGGGATGTTCTGCATAGGGCCAGGAGTTGGACTCAATGGTCTTGATGGGCCCCTTCCAACTCAGCTTATGCTATGATGCTGATGATTATTATTATAATAATTATAATACATTTTTTATTCTTTTCGGTAAAAGGTTGAAAGACTGTTGTAAAAAATGTCACTTCCGGAGTTTGCATTCAGTCTCATTCCAGTCTTAAGTACTTTTCACTTGTGCTAAATGTGATTTGATACAGATGAAACAAACTGTGTCTGACACAGAAGACTTCAAAGCTTTTGACTCTATAATCTCAAGACGTTTAGATAATTGCATATTTTTCCTCAAATAAAAATACTCCTCTGCTCATTTTGGCAAATATTTATTCATCTCCTCTATTTTAATTGGCAATTAAATGAACAGAGCATGACTTCTTTATCAAATAAATACTTACTTTAGAAATTAAGGGTATAATTTGAAAATAAAATGTAATCTTTGAGTTGAACAGATTGCTCATATTCAACAACTATTCATTATCTATTTTCACTTTGTATCTTGGCCGTTTAAAAGGATTTAAGAATATATTCCTAAACTCAGCATTAGATGCAGGAGTTATATTTTCTGGTTGGAAAGTTAAGTTCTTGAACAGACCTTACAATCGGCTCAAGTGAGCTAAAAATAAACTTTAAGCAATTCGTATTAACTGGGTAGTAACAGGCAACAGCAAAAAGCAGTATCCAGCTATGGTGAAAACAGGAAGTACATTACACAAGCTGCCCTTTCCAGATAGGTATGAATTCTTAAAGGCTTAACTAAAATAATAATCCCTCAAAGTTTATAATAAAAGCAGAGAGTTGCCTATTGTTCATAGCTCAGTGGAGACGAAAAACATGAACCCCAGTACATTGTGAAAGATCTGCTGTATTCTGGGAAACAACACTATTTCCATTTAGTTAACCCTGATTTCAATTTTAAGTCACTATGGATTTGACCCTGGAAGGGTCTGAGCATGTGAGCCTTATCCAGCAAAGCTGCATAATGCTGTTAAGCTTGGGAGCATTTTATGATGGAAAGGCAGAAGTTGCTCCTGACTGACTGGGGTGGTAAGTGAGTACTGAGCTCTTCCTTGATGCTGAAGGTATCTGTACTCCAGCATCTCCCAGGAAACCATGTTACCTCTCTGAAACAGTAGTGAGCTGTCCACCTTTTCTTGGCGGGCAAAGGTGACAACAGGGTCCTTTCCTTAGAAGTGATGAGAGAAGCACTAGCTAGATCTAGACCACTCCTAGAGAGGTTTTAGTACAGACATGCTACTAATTTTATTTCTGTGTTCAGAGGCGGGTAAAAGAAACAAATTCTCTGCTGTCAACCCAAGTTATCTAGAGAGGAACATTTTCTCCACCCCTTTTTTTTGCTTGTAAGGTTGTGAAAAGTCATTGTGTGCACAAACAAATATCCTGTGTAGCCAGATTCCTGTTGTATTCTGTCTAATGCTGTTACAAGTACATAAGTAGGGTGTTTTAGATGCAGGACTTGCATTTTTGTGGGCACTTTTTCTGATGTGTTAATGGGACAAATTACAGAATCTTATGCATGCTGTGTTTCAGAAGTGCTCCTCGCTTGGGTCAGGACCCAGCCAGACAGCAGTGGCAAGGAGTGTTGCCTGCCCAAGACAAGAGCGTGCCTTAGTCTAGCTATGGCCTCTCTTCTGTCCTGTACTACTGGTTGATCCTTGCTGCTGTTTTGCCTCTGTTGTCCCTGTGCCACTGGGATGCCTCTGCAGGGAAACTCTTACCCACCTTTCAGGAGGACATGTGTACTTGTGTGCCTGGTAGACATGATTTAACACAACTCTCACCCTGTGTGTTCAGGATGCATTTGTGTGACAAAAGACATATCACCGTGTATTTCTCCTGCCAAACAAAATTATGATGGACTTTTAGGTTTGGTCTGATTTTGTTGGGTTTTTTGTTTGTGTTTTTTTTTTGTTTGTTTTGTGTGTTGGTTTTTTTTATTCAATGCTGCCCATTTGATAAAATGACCTCTGAAATGAAGATGTTTGAAAGTCAGAATTGACTATTTTCACCCAGCAGGAAAGAATGCAGCCATATTATTAAATAATTACAATGTTCATTTACTGTTATCAAATTCTTCCTAGAAGATAAGCACATTAGACAGCCTATGCAGACAATACTGGTGTAAACCCAGATCCATGAGTGAACTATTGTCATTATGACCTTATTCTTATCACACAACTTTGGTACTTTAGAAAAAGCTGGTACTTCGTGTATTCATTAAATGATTGTATGGTCCACAAATGGTCCTTATCATATTTCAGAAATACACAGACAAAATTATGCTTATGATATACATCAGGAGAAAAGTTCTTTGTAAATTACAGATTAGGTTTCCTGTGGAATCTCCTCAGGTTTAAAAATTGGAAGTCACGTCATTGTCTACTTAATTCGTTTATGTTTAGTTCATGGATTACAATAAGTGTTTCCATTTTTAACTGCATTGTCTTGCTACAACATATTTCTTTTTGCTGCTTATAGTGGTTTGGCCCTGGCTAGATGACAGATACCCACCAAAGCCTCTCTATCACTCCCCTTGATGTGTCACAGAGGTGAAAAATGTCACAAAATCGGCAAAGAGACAGTGCAGTGGTTATTGTTGTACTTCGTAACTCTGGTTTGTGATCTGATGGCTGTGAAACTGATCTGATATTTGTACTCAGTCTTGTCATCATCTCCAGGCCTTGGGAGCCATCTATCAGAAACTATTAATAATTATACCTTTTACCTTTTCTTCTTAGAGACCCAATCCATGGTGGAGACACCCCTCTTCATCTTCCCCTTCTCTTCCAGGCTAATTGCGATCATTCTTGAGAATTTTGAATATCCTTGTGATGTTGAAACCAGCATGTTTATATTGCTGTGTCTTCTGAATGTGTTCCAGGTCTTGTTCAAGATTAAACAACGATTTAAGAATCATCATCATCATGGCTAGGCTTCATGAATGAAGATATGGGAAGGGCTCTACCCATGTGTACTGGTTTGGGGGGGGGCTGGGATCTCTGGGGAGGTGATCAAAGGGGGCTTGGG